>JAOTRH010000611.1:0-24399 GCA_034768845.1 Heliamphora exappendiculata
GCTCGGTGGCAACTCAAACAGATCATCAGGAAAGACATCAGGATAGTCGCACACCACCAGAGGTAACTCTCCTCGAATTCCAACCTCCTCATCCAATATGAGAGCTGAGAAAAGGAAACCCAGGTTACCCTAGTTTTGCACAGCACTGGGCAAAAACATCAAACCCTCATCTCGGCTCTCACAAAATTGAAACAATCTCCCACCAGTGTACAAATCATTACCCTCAGTCGATCGCAATCGATAAAGGCACGATAGGTGGTCAGCCAATCTATCCCTAGGATGACATCAAACGCTATCATGTCTAGAATGATAAAGTCAAACTCTAAACAACAACCGGTAACCTCCAAAACACAGGATCTACAGACAAGACTCAACATCACACTCCCACTGACTGGGGTCTCTACACTCAAGGTGCTACCCAACCAGTCCATTTACAACCCCAATGCAGATGCAAAAGCAGAAGATATAAACGAGTGTGATGCTCCAGTGTCGATAAGAACACTGGCCCATGATCTTAAGACTAGAAGAGTACCTCTGATCATAGAGGTGGTAGCAGCAGCATCAGGCCCGGCCGGTGCTCTAGATGAACTAGGATCTGCAAGAACATATGCCCTGGCCGGTCAACTATGACCTTGAACTGTAGATTGTTCACCCGACTGTACTGAAGCTCCTCCCTCTACAAAGCGGGACATCTGAGCTCTAGACTGTGAATACATCTGTCTCCCCTGGCCTGATGGAACAGCTGGTGCTCCCGCTGTGCTCTGAATGCTCCCTCCTCAAGGATAGTTCCTCTGGATGTGCCCAGACTGCCCACACTCAAAAGAGACTGGTGGCCCTCTCCCGGGTGCCTACAATTGTGACTGAGTCTAAACAGGTGCTACACTCTAACACTCTGTCGTACGATTCCCCCGCCGCTAGCATCTATGATAAACAAGCTCCCTCTGATCTGACCTTCCCGTTGAGACCAGGGGATGTGTAGATGTAGAAGACTGTGGTTGATAAGACCCCACCGGATAAGAACTCAGACCAGACGTTCGCTAACACTTGTCCCTGCGTCTCCGGGACTGTGCATGTCCCCCATCCTACTAACTCCTACTGTCCCTGTCTCTATGTGTCTCATTCAGAGTGTCTTCCACCTTCATGGCGGTCTCTACTAGCTTTGTAAAAACCTGCAGCCTGAGTGCTGCTACTGTGTCTCGAATAGCAGGACTCAAACCCCTCTCAAACTGTTTCATACGAAACTCATTAGTAGGCACGATCTCCTGTGTAAATCTGAATAGGCTAGTAAACTCGGCCTCATACTCCACAACAGTCATCATCCCCTGTGTTAGAAAGAGGAAATCCCCTCTATAGCAATCCCTCAAAGTCGTAGGAAAGTATTTCTCTAGAAATACCATCGTGAATGCCTCTCCGGTGCCCCCAACTGTAATCCTGGCAAACTTTCACCACATATGAGCACTCCCTCTCAGCTAGAAGGCGGTAAACGAAACTCACATATCATCCTCCTCTATCTGTAGAGTGTCAAGGATCCTGGTAACCAGCTCCAACCACTCAATGCCCACCATGGGGTTGGGATCCCCAGAAAAGGTAGGAGGGTCCAGACGGCGAAACTCACACATTGCGACCGTCGCCCTCGGCTCGGGTATGGTCTCTCACCCCCTAGAGGCCTCAGCCAATTTTCGAATAGAGCCGACCATCTCACACAACAGATCTCCATCAGTAGGTCCTCGGGGTGCATTAGCATCCCTAATATTTGGGACTAGAATGTCCCTTCGGCTAGAACCACGGCCTCGACCTCAGCCTCGTCCTCCCCGCGTGAAAATAGCTCTATACGAAAGCAGCATAACAGGATAAGCATCCATACAACATATTATTGCTAACGTAAAAGATAGATAAGCATGCTAACACATAGCAACTTAATATCATGTCATCACATCTCACATACCGAGGAGAACCAATAAGAAAGACTTGTCACTCTGAACAACTTACTCAGATTCCTTGCTAGAAATCACGTCCACGAAACGCGTCTCTAACATGGCTCCTAAGTATGTTAATTCAAATGCCCGAGGGCAATACTAATCAATCCTAAGGTCCAACCCCCATACCCACGTATACACCGCAAGCAATCATGCTGATGTTAGGAAAACACTATAATACATGCAATCAATCACACATACATCCTCACAAGGTGATGTACCCTCTTTCCCATGGCTCATAGGTATTCGAATCCAGAGCTCTGATACCAAGTTGTCACGCCCCAAACACCAGGGTCACGTGAAAGCCCACCCAAAAGACAGTTTGAGAAAATAAGATTTGCGGTTGGAAAGCCCTCAACTAAAAAATATACATCATTTGGATAAAAAAAACCCCATAGTTCAACTCTCATAAACTGAAAATATGCATCTCATACATGAATAAGCATATCGCCCAAATGTGTACAAAACCAGCCATCACTGGCATTACATGTAAAAGTACATGTACAAAAATAGAAAAAACTACAACAAGTTTTCCATCACCTCTGCAACTAGGTCAACTCCTCATGCTCGCTTGAAAATGTTTTACAGCAAAATCCCATACCGTGAGCCAAAGCCCAATAGAACATAGACAATAAAACTGTAAAGCAGGTTATGCAATTACGCACGCACGGGCTCAACCACAGGAGCCAAAAAGGTTTTTCTTCTAAAAGCACAAGTTTGCATCAGACTACCACGAGTCTCAAAAAGATTTTATCTCATAAAATCCCACGTTTTCAATCCTTCAAACTATGCATATCATCCTAACAGATATTATGCCACAGTTACGGGAAAGCTATAAATAAACAGTATGCTCCACTCGGGTCATACAGCCGAGGAGAAAAGATGTAAATAAAATCCTATGTACCGACTCTGCCGTACAGACAAAGGTAACAACTATAGACTCCTTCCCATTACCCTAGTCCTGAACCAGTTAAGACCTTCTAGGTAATGACAAGTTTTATACGGAGTTAGAACAACAACGCCATTCACGGAGGCAACCAACATCTTTACGAATTTCCATAACCGATGAGAAAGCACCCAAACCACGCACTTGCTTCTTTACGGATTGCCACGACCGATGGATGAAGCATAACCAAACCACGTTTATGGGGATTAACCCGAGGGACCGTAGCGAACCCACTCTGCGCATGTTTTTGGACTTCCACAAAGGAGTAATAGAAGTCCAACTCAAACCACATACTGTCACGGTACATCTATGGAAATATTTTAAAAATTCACCGTAGCTCAACTACGAAACCCACAAAATAGTTTATACAACACGTGTAAAAGAGATCAAATCCATCAAAATAGAGATCTAGAACCATTTCCAAAAAAACGTTTAAGAGTTGAGACTTAACTCCGCAGGTTAGCTCCAAACCTCCAAAAAGTCATTTTTCACCATTTTCACAAAACACCCCGTTTTCAAACCTGTTTTTGAAAACTACAAATACCACGTACCCGAAACACGTATACAACTAAGAAAATGCGTAAAAATCCACTTTTACCCAAAACTAAGGTTTACACATAAAAATTACATTTGATGTATTTTTTACCCAGCGAAAACGCGTATAGTCACACATATCACCCTTATACAGTAGTAGGGTTTAGAATCCTACCTCGGAGAGTTAAGAACTCAACGTCTCAAAACTGAACGGCGTCAGAACGAGAATCTAACCAGATGGATGCGAAACTCATAGCTCCGATAGCAAGGATCCACAATGGATCGAACACAAAACTAAGCCCTAGGCCCTCAAAGCTAGAGAGAAAGCAGAGAAAAGGGATTTCTTAGCCTGGAAGAAAGAGAATATCAAAATATCTCAGCCCCTAGGATATTTATAATCGTAGCAAAAAGGCACTGTTCAGTCGACCGAACCCCTGAGTTCGGTCGACCGAACCCAAAAAATTTAGTTCAGTCCACTGAACTGAGCCCCTCAGTCGACCGAACGACTTGGCAGTGTGTTATCCGATGTTTCCAAGGCAAAAACGGGTTTCTAAAGTCCAAACAAGCCTCTACCAAACCCCATAAAGCGTATAACACGTATACATACTATTCTACAACTGTAAAGTATAAACTATGCATCAATACTATTTGTATACTGAAAGAAACACATCAAATATATAAATAACCTAAAAGATAAAGGTCAGGGTCTTACATTAAATGTGATATTTTGTAAAAAATAAAATATCTAAAATTTTTCTATTTAATTAAAATTAATTAATTAAAAAAAACTTAATTTTATTTTTTATTATAAAATATTTTAATTAAAACCAAAATTTTGAATTAATTAAAATTAGCAGGATAAATAAAATCAATATTTATCATCCACGCAGTTTAAAATATATAAAAATAAATTAAATGCAAGGTAAATAAAAAATATTCCGATTTTACGATCAAATTGAAATTTTAAAGAATTTCAATCTCCTGTTAAGCTTTCAATCTTTCAGTTGCTGCATAATTTTAGCTTTTTCTGTTGCATTAGGATTTCTGTTTTGTTTGGGAATCCGCAGCCTATCAAACAACCTTTTAAAGCCAAAGAAGCCTCCTAGGATTGCCGCTTGCCGCAGCTTTTGTGTTTACAAATAAAAAAAAAAACTTCCGTTTTGTGCCATGTTTGGTGCTTGCTGGAAACCGCGGCTGTTTGTATTGGGTTAGAAAACTGCCGAAACACTGATTTTATGGAAAAAAAATATCTCCAAACTTTTACTCCTGGAAGTGCGCAGCACACTGTTCTGAAAAAAAACTGTTTCTCTTTTGCACCACCTAACAGATTCGAATAGCACCCAGTATTTTGCTTGGACACCGGCTGGAGATGTTTGCAAACCACTGCTTGCTTGATTTGTTTGAAGAAACTGCCGGCTCTTTTTGCTTGGAAAATCGCTTGCACCAAATAGCCTGGGATTTGTGTTTTAATAAAAAATCGTTGCATGCGCCTTGGGAAAAGCTGCTGCGCCAGGAGCTTTTAACCGAAACAATGCTTCGGTTCCAATGGAATTCGCTAATTTGGCGCTTGGGAAAACGCGCTTGGGAAAGCTGCGCTTGAGAAACCGAATCAGCTTTGGCGCAATTGTGCGCCGCTTGCTGGGATTGGGAAAAAGCGGCTAGCCTTCTATTGTGGGATGGCTGAAGCTGCGGCTTGCTTTTTGGGTTGGCTGCCATGCGTTGCTGCTTGAGCGCCTCTGCCTAAGGCAGTGTTTGGCTGCGCAATTTTTTAAAACAGCCCCTTGTTTATTACTATAATCCAGAAAAAAAATTCTGAAGAGAAAAAAATATTGCAAAGCAATAAAAAAAAAAACAATCGGTTGCCGCCACCAACAACCGCGGGTTGCCGCCGCCTCCGTTCATCCAAACCTGTTCTTACATCAAAATCTATGTCATGTAAGTTCACATTCGATCTAAAATTTAATTAATCTATCACGGTCAACTCTCGTGATTAAAAATTAAATTAAATTATCATCTACGCATTCACTCAAATATGAAAATAAATTATGATCATAAAATTAAAATTAGAGCGCCTGCATAACAAAGTTAGCAACAGCTCTAAATCTACCCGGACCCGATAACCATAAACAAAAAATAAAATAGCTCTGATACCAATTGTTGGAGGCTACTGCCAAGATCATTATTTTTGTAAACGATTTTCGGTAAAAAATAACTGAACGGACAAACGACGAAACAGGTTCCAGATACAAAATTTGACGAAGAACGATCAAAATAAAATTCGTCCAACCAAAGTTAATTTAGAAGAATATCTTTTGTCGATTTAATCTTCAACAACTCACTTGATTCCAAGTTGAAGTTCAAGTCAGATCTTCTACTGTATTCCCTTACGTGATTCTTGAACGTAGTATGGGCTACGATCCTCCGAGAACTCGTACCGGCAGAATCCTGATATATTTAAGTCTTGAAAGACAAAAATAATATCATAATAATAATGATATAAAATTATCGAAACTTGTTCAGCCGACCCGCATATATATAGGGCTACAGCAAGGGATCTGAAGAGTTATTATGAGTTAAACTTCTAGTGGAACATAGACACCTACAAGATGATTCTGCAATTATGGAAAGACATGCACCGATTTCTGAAATTTTCATAAACTACTGAATTACAGTTCACACCGCTAAAGAACTATAATTGCACTCTGACCCATAATCTCAAGACCTTCTTGCATTGAGCTCCTGTTATTAAATGCTTACTATTTCTCCCCACGTTAAGATTCTCGATACCTGTCAATTAAATTTAATTACTAACAATTTAATTTAATCGGCATCTTGATATTTCATAAGCACTTCCGCTTAACTTATTTGATCGCTGGATAATCAAATCTACCTGCAGGATTTTGCCCAGTCAAAACTTATAAGCATTCTTAAGGGGGTATCGTCAATCCCAATCATCAAGACGTGGATTCCGTCAATAATTAATATTTTCTATACAAATTATACTGCTATCCAACTCACCAGAAATATAGACCCATATAAGATCGCATCTTCTAATGAATCAAAATAACGAATATCAAATATATATAAATTAATAATTATTTTAGAATTAAGAGTATAAGCACTATTTATAGTAATATTGGGGTATAAATTATTTTATATAGTCAGTATAAAATTAATTATTCCAAATATCCTGTTCAATACACACAAAGTGTACTAGCACAGAGAGTCAGAATAATAGACGACGCTATTATCTGTTCCCCATAACCAAAACTGGCCTACTAAAATTCTGTATTACAATCGTACCGATGGTATGCCCATTTCAATATAAACTGTGAATATAAAACTTATATTCTGCAAGAACCTAAAATCTGATCTTCTGTGTGCAAGCCGCACTCTACACACTATATTAAATACTATACAGAATATTGGACATCTATGCATATCAAAAAAATGATACACATACATTACTCATAAAGATTCTCACAAAATGAAAAATTAATTTTATTAAAAATAAAAATAAATACTAAAAATATAGTTTTTAGTATACTAACCCTAATAATCTCCCACTTATACTCAAAGCTATGCTGCTGTACATGTGACTCCCATGCCCTCTACGTGACTATCAAAAGTCTTAACCGGTAAGCTCTTTATAAAAGATCTGTAAGATTATCTCCTGATGCAAGCTCTATGTCTGACTGAAAATCTGACTCTGTGTACTCCAAATGTACTAGACTGTCTTCCTGGTAAACCAACATATAATTCGTAGTCCTTTTCAGGTACTTGATTATATTCTTTACCATAGTCCAATGCTCCTGCTCTAGATTAGATCGATATCTGCTAACTATGCCAACGGCAAAGCAGATGTCGAATTTAATGCAAAGCATAGCACACATGAGACTTTCTACTGCCAAAGCATAAGGAACCGCTTTCATCTTCTCTCTCTCAACAGGTGTCTTAGGACACTAATCATTGGATATAGTGATTCCATGCCTGAAAGGAAGAAACCTTTTCTTGGAATCCTGTATGCTAAAACGAGCAAAGATATCATCGATATACTTTTCTTGTGATAAGCCTAAGATCCTTTGTTTTCGATCTCGCACAAACTTGATACCAAGGATGTGGCTAGCTTCTCCCAAGTCCTTCATATCGAACTGCCTAGATAACCATACTTTAACCGTAGATAATGCCCCCACATCATTTTTGATAAGCAAGATATCATCTACATAAAGTACTAGAATGATCATCACGCTTCCCTTACGCTTCTTGTACACACAGGACTTATCCGGACTTTGATGAAAATTATAAAACTTTATAACTTGATCAAACTGAGTGTTCCAATATCTCGATGCCTACTTAAGTCTATAAATGGATCTCTTAAGCTTACACACATGTGTTCATGGCCCTTTACAATGAATGTCTGGTTGTATCATATAGATACACTCGTCAAGACTTCTGTTTAAGGAAAGCTGTCTTGACGTCCATTCACCAAATTTCGTAATCGAAATGTGCAGTAATGGATAAGAGCATTTGGATAGACTTAAGAATAGTTACCGGTGAAAAGATTTCCTCATAGTCGATCCCTTCTTTCTGAGTGAACCCTTTAGCAACAAACCTAGCTTTGAAGGTTTTAACCTTCCTGTATATTCCTTTCTTTTTCTTGTAGATTCACTTGCATCCAATGGATTTTATCCCTTCGGGTGGTTCTACAAGTTCTCAGACCTTATTGAAATACATAGATTCCATCTCTGAATTCATAGCCATTTGCCAAAGATTTGCATCTTTGTCTTGTAGTGCTTCATTGTAGTTATAGGGCTCGGTATCCAGTTCTGCTGGGATCTTGTCAAAGGACTCTCCCAAGAATATATACCGGTCAGGTTGATGAATAGCCCTCCTACTACAACAAGGCACTATCTGTGTCTGTGTACTAGTAGTAACAGGCTGTGCAAAATCTGAACCCTGTGCATTAGCACTCTGTTCTTGATTTGCACATGTCCCAACAATCCTCCCACCAGGACGAGGTAATGGAATATCAGTGACTTGTGGTTCCTCTTTCGTTCTACTGGTATTTTCTCTCTGTTCTTTCAGAATAATTTTACTATTGGGCCTGTGATCCATAATAAAATTCTCTTGCAAGAATCGGGCATTGGTGCTAATAATGACCTTTTGATCCTTAGGGTTATAAAACAAACCACCCTTCGTTCCCTTGGAATACCCCAAAACGAATCAGATAAACTTGAATAACTCATCATGGATCTTACCATCTCTATAAGATTCCTATTCCTTCTTTCTGCTACACCATTCTGCTGTAGAGTGCCAGGTGCAGTCAACTGGAATGTAATCTCCTCTGATGATAAGTAGTCCTTAAACTCTCCCAAGAGGTATTTTTCACCACGGTCGGATCGTAGTGATTTAATACTTTTACCCAGATGCTTCTCCGTCTCCGCCTTAAATTCTTTATATTTTTTAAAATATTCAGACTTACGATACATCAAGTAAATGTATCCATACCTCGAGTAGTCATCAATGAAACTGATGAAGTATTCAAAGCCACCTCTAACCCAGATTGTCATAGGACCACACACATCAAAATGAACCAGCTCCAATGATTCTTTAGCTCCATAGCATTTGGCCGAAAAGGACCTCTTGGTCATCTTACCCTCTAAGAAAGATTCACAAACTGGAAGTGCCTCCACTTTCAATGAACTCAAAGGTCTATATGCTATCATTCTGTTTATCCTTTTTAAATTAATATGACCCAAGCGTAAGTGCCAAAGAAACATTTAGTTTATTAAAGAATGAAACTTTCTCTTATATGGTAATATAGATGTATTATTCATTTCAGTCAGTTACAGTATAGGAGAAATTGGAGTAATAATATAAATATCATCTACTAATATACCAGAACAGATAACTCATTTATTATCCTCAATAACCATAGAGTTATTAAAATAAACCAAATATCCGTCTTTAGCCAATCCTAGAAGCAAAAATTAAGTTTCTTCTAATGGAAGGTACATAAAGACAATCTCTCAATATTAAAACATGATCTCTACCAAAATTGGGAGTTACATCTCCTACTATAACTGCTGTTACCATAGTATTATTGCCCATATGCAGGTAAATCTCCCCATCACTAAGTTGTCGGGTTTCCTAGAACTCCTGCAATGAATTACAGACATGATTAGTGGATCCCATATCTACACCTTAGGTACCCGGAGATAACACCGCTAAATATGTTTCCACAACCAGTGAACAGAAATTACCATATTTGCTCTGCCTTTTGAGAAATACAAGACATAGTTTTTTCTAGTACCGGGTCTGGTTGCAGTGAAAATATCTGCCTTTTTTCTTTTTCACACCAGTCCGTGGCCCACTAACTACCTTGAAAATTGTGTATTCCTATTTCTGAACTTTTTTCTTCTTCATGCCTTTCGGCCCAGAGGAAGAATTTTTTTCAGAAACAAACATTTTAAAATGGGTCGAAATTCATTTTAATTTGATTTTCTCTACCATTTTAAAATTAATTCGCCAGCAACCTGGTAACTTGAGAATAGTATACCTTGTTGGGAGGACGTCTACTATCATTCATAAGACCAAGTATGTCAATTTTTTTTAATTTTACTATCTAGGTAGCTGACCATGCCAAGTAAAATTAAAGAACTGACATAGTTTCTGTTCAGTATATAATAGCAGTGATTCAGTTGTAGATGATACTATTATATACAGGTAAGTGTTAACCATCACCTAGTCCCAAATTAATGTCTTCGCAATGAACCCATCAGTTGGAGAAATGATCCACACTAACAATTATCAAGAATTATTCCTAAATGAGGTTTGTACTGCGATACCGCAATTAATTTGTCTGTTGTGAAGGAAGGCCTTACTGCCAACACGCAGGGTTTAATTACATTGCCTACAAACTGGTGATGGAGACCGCATAATTTACCTGTGAATAAATTTCCTCTCCCACTTAGATTTTTAAAATATTTTTTTAGATTATAAAAATCCGTTTAATTAAATAAATTTATTAATTTCGAAAGCCACACAATGTGAAAGAATTAAATATTTTTCCATTTACACGATTTCAAAGATTTTGGTTTATCAAACCATCTTTTCGTATTTAAATGCGTAAACAAATAAAATATAATAATTGCACAATTTTTTCTTTAGTTTTTCAGCTAAAGTAGTGATTAAAGGTATTTATTTATTTTATTTATCATTCCACATTTTTAAAAAAATAATAATTTATTTTGATTAAATATTTTTTCATTTAATTAATTTAAAAATTGGATTTAATTTCCATGTTTTTTAAAGATAGCCGATTTTTAAAAAAATTATCTTAAACGTGATATTTTGTAAAAAATAAAATATCTAAAGTTTTTTTATTTGATTAAAATTAATTAATTAAAAAATTTTATTTTTCATTACAAAATATTTTAATTAAAATCGAATTTTTGAATTAATTAAAATTAACATGATAAATAAAATCAATATTTATCATCAACGCAGTTTAAAATATATAAAAATAAATTAAATGTAAGATAAATAAAAAATATTCCGATTTTATAATTAAATTAAGACTCAAAATAGTTTCACTATTTCAGTTGATGTATAATTTCAGCTTTTCTGGTTGCTCGTGTTTGGTTTGGGAATTCATAGCCAATCAAACAACCTTTTAAAGCCGAAAAAAGCTCCTGGGATTGCTGCAGCTTTTGTGTTTGGAAATAAAAAAAACTTCCCTTTTGCACTATTTTTGGCGCTAGCGGGAAACCGCAGCTGTTTGTATTGGGTTAGGAAACTGCCAAAACACTGATTTTATGTAAAAAAATATCTCCAAACCACTGCTTTTACGCCCAGAAGTGCGCAGACCACTGTTCTGGAAAAAACTGTTTCTCTTTTGCGCCGCCTAACAGATTCGAATAGCACCCAGTAGTTTGCTTGGAAACCGGCTGGAGATTGCGCCGCCTGTTTGCAAACCACTGTTTGCTTGATTTGTTTGAAGAAATTGCCGGCTCTTTTTGCCTGGCAAACCGCTTGCACCAAACAGCCTGGGATTTGTGTTTTAATAAAAAACCGCTGCATGCGCCTTGGGAAAAGCTGCTGCGCCAGGAGCTTTTAACCTAAACAGTACTTCGATTCCAATGGAATTCGCTGATTTGGCATCTGCGAAAATGCGCTTGGGAAAGCTACGCTTGAGAAACCGAATCAGCTTTAGCGCTATTATGCGTCGCTTGCTGGGATTGCGAAAAAGCTGCTGGCCTTCTGTTGTGGGATGGCTGAAGCTGCGGTTTACTTTTTGGGTTGGCTGCCATGCGTTGCTGCTTGAGCGCCGCTGCCTAAGGCAGTGTTTGGCTGCGCTATTTTCGAAAATAGCCCTTTTTTTTTAATTATAATCCAGAAAAAAAAATTCTGGAGTGAAAAAAAATTCTGCAAAACAATAAAAAAAACTATCGAGCAACCGCCGGTTGCCGCCGCCTCCACTCATCCAAACCTGTTCTTATTTTTCTTTCTAATAAACTAAAAAAAAAAACTTAAAGAATATAAAAATAAATTGCATCAAAATCTATATCCCGTAAACTCACATTTGATCTAAAAGTTAATTAACCTATGACGGTCAATCCCCGTAATTAAAAATTAAATTAAATTATCATCCATGCATTCAATCAAACATGAAAATAAATGATGATCATAAAACTAAAATTAGAACGCCTGCAAAATAAAATTAGTAACAGTTCTAAATATATCATGTTTCGAGAACCGTAAACAAAAAATAAAATGGTTATGATACCAATTTGTTAGAGCCTACTGTTAAGATCATTGTTTTTGTAAACGATTTTCAGTAAAAAATTAACTGGACGGGCAAACGCCGAAATAAGCTCCAGATAAAAAATTTAATGAAAAACTATCAAAATAAAACCCGTGCAACCAAAGTTAATTTAGAATAATACCTTTTGTCAGTCTAATCTTCAACAACTCACTTGATTCCGAGTTAAAACTCCAGTCAGATCTTCTACTGTATTTCCTTACGCGATCCTCAAATGTAGTGTGGGTTACGATCTTCCGAGAACTCATACCGATAGAATCCTGATATATTTAAGTCTCGAAAGACAAAAATAATATAATAATAATAATGATATAAAATTAACAAAATTGGTTCAATCTACTCGCATATATATAAGGCTACAGTAGGAACTTGAGGAGTAATTATGAATTAGACTTCTAGTGGAACACAGACACATACTAGTGGTTTCTGCAATTATGAAAAGACATGCAGCGGTTTATGCAATTTTCATAAAATACTAAATTACAGTTCACACCGCTAAAGAACTATAATTGCACTCTGACCCATAATCTCAAGACCTTCTTGTATTGAGTTCCTGTTATTAAATGTTTATCATTTCTCCCCACGTTAAGATTCTCGATATCTGCCAATTAAATTTAATTACTACCAATTTAATTTAATCAGTATCTTGATATTACTTAAACCCTTCCGTTTAACTTATTTGACCGCCGAATAATCAAATCCACTTACAGGGTTTAGCCCAGTCAAAACTTATAAGCATCCTTAAGGGAGTATCGTAAATCCCGATCATCGGGACGTGGATTCTGTAAATAATTAATATTTTCTATATAAATAATACTACTATCCAACTCATTAGGAATATAGACCCATATAAGATCGCACCCTCTAATTAATTAAAACAACGAATATTAAATATATGCAAATTAATAATTAATTTAGGATTAAGAGAAAAAGCTCTATTCATAATAACCTTAGAGTGTGAATTAATTTATATAGTCAGTACAAAATTAATTACCCAAAATGTCCCATTCAATACACACAAAGTGTACTAGCACAGAGAGTCGGAACAATAGACGACGCTATTATCTATTTTCCGTAACCAAGACAGACCTACTAAAATTCTGTGCTACAGTCGTACCGATGGTATGTCCATTTTCATCTAAACTGTAAAAATAAAACATATATTTTTCAAGAACCTAAAATCTAATCTTCTGTGTACAAATCGTACTCTACACACTAGATTAAATACTATACAAAATATTGGACATTCATACATATCAAAAAAATGATACACATACATTTCTCATAAAGATTCTCATAAAATAGAAAATTAATTTTATTAAAACTAAAATTAAATACTAAAAGTTTAGTTTTCAGTATACCAACCCTAACAGCGACCCCAAAGTTCAAATGTGGCGGTCGCCACTTTAGTTAGGATTTTCAAGAGGTTCTATTGGCGGTCTCTACAATGGAGTTGGCGGTCGCCACAACAAGTGAAAGTTTTCAAAAATTTCTATTAGCAGTCTCCACAATGGAATTGGTGGTTCAAAATGATTTCATTGGTTTGAAGGTTCTGTTCATTGTGTTCAAATACCGAGCTTTAGTCATTTCTCGAGGATCATACTGAAGCACCATTCCAACTATTTTCATCATCGGATTCACCTAAGATTAGGCATGGTGAAATTGGGGTGTCTATAGGTCTCACTGCCTCAACTCTTTGAGATAGAGGCCAACATCGATGAAGAATCCCATTGGTTTGCACAAAACATGATGGGAATCAAAGAAGATATTTGGGAAGTTGGAGGAGTTTGTGAAGAAGCCAGTCGAGGAAAGACAAGCATAGATAATTTTTGGGCTTTTTGGGGAGAGGGACATCCAGTAGCCAAAGTAAGAGAAGTGACCGACCAATTTGAAGGCTTGTGGCAGGCTGAAGAGCAAGTAGAGTATCTAATAAGAAGCAGCAGGCATTTTAAGCCCACATAGCTAGAGAAGGGGCAACTGAGTATGGACCAAAAAGAACCAAGAAATCAGGGGGAGAAACAAAATAGCGAAAAAGAAGACATTCTTTTAAAGCAGCTCAGGAAGGCACGGGCGAAAGTAAGTATTCGAGGATTGCAGGTGGCATCTCACAAGCACTGACATGTAGTCATGAAGGCTCTCAATAGTATAAACATTCCAATCGGTGTCTCTCCCGACCAGTTCGTTGGAATGTTGATACCCGAAAAGAAATTTAATGTTATCGCCTTCAGCGACAAGGATTTCCTAATAGAAGGGTCGTCTCACAACAAACCGTTACATTTAACTGTCAAGTGTTTAGAGAAATGGGTGCCAGTTATCTTAGTGGACAACGGTTCTGCTCTCAATGTGTGTCCACTATGAACTGCTTATTGCTTGGGATTAAAGATGCAAGATTTTAAGCCGTCTACGCAAGGAGTACAGGCTTACGATAACACACGAAAAAATATTATAGGGTTAGTAACTTTTGTCGTGACAGTGGATCGCTGGACAACGAGATAGAATTCTATGTTCTCAACATGCAGGCCTCGTTCAATCTCTTGCTAGAAAAGCCTTGGCTACATGACTCAGTAGTTAGAGCAGTTCCGTCGACCCTACACCATAAAGTGAAGCGAATTAAGGAAGGGATAACTATCACCATTAAGGGAGAAACTAGTTTGCTAACTCCACTCAATAGCACTACCCCACTCCTCAAGATTCAACATGGGGCGGAGGATCTCCTCTGAAATAGGTTCGACTTCGACGAGACTAAGGTTGTGCATGTTTTGATGAATAATGAAGAAATCTATGTGAACCCAAAAGTCGTGGCCATGATGAAAGGAATGTCTTATTTTCTAAGAATGGGACTAGGCAAGCATCTGCAAGGAGTCTTAGAACTGATCTCGGTGAACCATAATCGCTACGGATACGAACTGGGATACAAGCCAGAACTGGAAAAATCAAGTTTGAGGAAGTATGGGTCGACGCTGAATGATCATTTCATTAAAGGAGGGGACGATTTTTCTTAATGTGGGTTCCCCAAACCATGGATAGAAGAGAAGAACAACAAGAAGGTGCTAAGGCTGGAGATCTTTTTTAGCCATCATCTATTCGACAGTGATGAAGAAGCCAAGATTTGGCAGATGGCATTCGCCAGAAAGACGCAGACAAATTAGGCAGATCTTTGTGAGGAAGGAGATTTGAGTTCTTTCTTTAATGAAGAGATGGCCCGAGTATGTATAGGTAATAAAAAAGACAAGGTTGCGTTGATGATGGATGTCGACAAGCCCGTAAATTACACTACGCTCATTATGGATGGTGCTGAAATACAAAATAGTCAATCCCTTGAGTCTTTTTCATATGAATGATGTAGAAAGTGAGTTGGAGTCTGAGTCCTGTGAGTTTGTTTTAATCGAGTCTGTAACGGTTCCTATGATGGCAAGTCTACCAGGAATGCATCTGTTGGCATCCCGAGTCCTTTCCACTTCAAGTTCAAAATTGTAACCCCTGTTGAAATAAATGAAATGAATCTGAATTTTGCTTACTTCGTTGTGTCTCAAATATCTTGTTTGGATTTAGAAAATTTTAATAAATTCAAGAAGGAGGAAATGCGAGCTAAACCTGTAATGAAAGAAACTGTTTTAATAAATCTTAACAATGAAAGGGATTCGAAAATAGTTTATGTTGGTTCTACGCTCTCTTTGGAAGAACATGAGCAGTTAACCTTTTTATTAAAAGAATTTAAAGATGTTTTTGCCTGGTCCTACGAAGGTATGCCTAGAATCGATCCTGACATCGTACAATATCAAATCCCTCTCTATCTCGATGCCAAACTCGTTAAATAAAAGCTAAAAAGAATCAGGTCAGACTAGGCCCTCGAGATTAAAGAGGAAGTCACCAAGCAGATGGACGCTGGATTTCTCACATCATCTCAGTCCCAAATAAAGATGAAAAAATTCTAGTCTGTGTCGACTTTAGAGATCTTAACAGGGCTAGTCCTAAGGATGACTTCCCTCTCCCCCACATAGATGTGTTGGTAGATAACACCGCAAGGTTGTAGGATAAGTTCGCTAACGCCTTGGCTACTCAGGCATCAATGATAGGCATACCGTTTGGAGTAAGGAGAAGACCCTTGCAGATTCAACAGAGAGATACACCTGCAATTGGCAACATCACCATTACCCAAGAAGTCAATGATGGATTACCCTGGTATCACAACATTAAGAATTTCATTAAGAAAGGGGAGTATCCTAGCCGAGCTAGCAAAAGGATCAAAGCAATCCGGAGGCTTGCGGCACAATTTGTAATCTGTGGAGGAAGACTATACAAGTAAGGATATCTGGGGATCAATAAGCTTTGTGTTGACACAGAAGAGGGACATGAGTTGATGAGAGAAGTTCACATAGGGGTTTGTTGACCTCACATGAGTGGGATGATGATGATGATCCTGCGACAAGGATACTATTAGACGACGATGGAAACGGACTGCCACCAGTTTGTTCAGAGATGCCAGAAATGCCAAATCCACATAAACCTCAGTCGTGGCCGTTTTCGACATGAAATGGAAAGTTATGCCCAAGGCATCAAATGGACTCGAGTTTATCCTCGTAGCAATTGATCACTTCACAAAGTGGGCTGAAGATGCCTCTTACTTAGTCTTAAAGGCCTCCCAAGTAGCCAGGTTCATCGAGAAAAATCTCATATGTCAGTACGAAGTTCCGCACGAGATAATTTTCAACAATGGTTCTTAAGAGAAGTTTTAGACTTCTTAGAGGAATATCGGATTGTCAGCCATAAGTATTCATCATACATACCACAAATAAATGGGGTTGTGGAAGCCGCAAATAAGAATGTGAAGAAGATCCTGCAGAACACGATAGAAGGAAGCAAGGATTAGCTGAAAAAGTTACCATTTGCACTTTGGGGATATCGGACATCGATTAGAACTTTCACTTGAGCGACACCTTACGCCTTGGTATATGGAATGGAAGCAGTCCTGCCCATAGAGTTAGAGGTTCCATCTCTAAAAGTAATAGTTGAAAGCAATATCCCCGAGTCAAAAAGGCAGAGGGACAGATTTGAAGAATTACTCCTTTTTGACGAAAGAAGACTTGGGGTACTGCTCCATGTTCAAGGATATCAATGAAGGATAGCTCGATCATTTAACAAGAAGATTAAATCTCAAAACTTGAAGGAAGGTGACTTAGTCCTCAAAGAAATTAGAGCTCATATTTTTTATCCAAGGGGCAAGTTTAAACCAATTTGGGTAAGACCCTATCTCATCAAGACCTTGATGTCAGGAGACGCTGCCATCCTTATGGATTTGGAAGAAAATATTTTCTCTACTCTTTTCAATTTAGACTAGCTTAAAAGATTCTACCCTTGATGAAAAAGCCTACAAATGGAAAGCCTCAGTACTCGAGTGTTACCCAAGCCTCAAACTACGTTATGGCCTGATTCCCTTCTTCGGGATACGTAGGTATCTTCTGCCAAAAGTTTGGCCCAAACCTGTGTCCGGAGCTCTCTTCTGTAATCATGTTTCAAGTACTCGATCAATACAAAAGCTTATTTTAAGTTTTTATGATAAATTGGTTATACTGCAAAAACAAAAATTTAAGAAACAGTTTCAAAAATCATCACAAACTAGAAGCGAAGAAACTTTCATTAAGAAGTTTTACTGATTTAGTTGGTTCTAAAAATAAGAGAGGCTCGCAAGTACTCATCCTAAAAAGCTAAATAAAAAAAGAGAGAGAGTAGAAAGCAAACAAAATATTGAGGTATAATGAAGTAAAGTCAAATCATTTCTCCTCTTTGCGTCCCCTCTTTGCCTTGCATTGCGCTCTAATTCTTTCCCAAGCCAAGCGTTGTAGTCCTCAGAAAGCTTGCTGTTAAAATCTCTGCCGACCAGATTCCTTAGTTGAGAAAGCCAAACCCGGTGGTACTTACCCAAGAAAGGGACTCGATGTGCAGAACTTTATAGATGACTCACAGCAATGTCAGGTTTCATCTGAGTATACCAGCTGCAAGCCGACCAATAGTGTCATGCCCCCGACTCCGAGGCATGTGAACACGCTTAACAACCTAATAATCTAAGCCAATAGATGAGAAAACCTTTTCTTGTAGTTTAATTCGTGCTTGGAACCTCCTTTAAAGAAAACATACGGAGTCCAAATTGTTTTAAAAATTATCATTTTTCAAACTCTACCTCAAATGTTCCAAGTATAATTTTTAAAAATTTTGGCAGAATTTCTTTTGTTTTTTGGACTATTTCAAGTTTTTCCTATGAACTTGTCAAACTCAAATCACTAAATATATACTCAGGCACTGTCTGGATCTCAACTCACAATCATAGTTCAAACTATCGAATAAATAACAATCACTATTCCATTACAAAAACACTCACATCCTAAGTGGTATCCATTCTCACCCTTAATTTAAACATCACCCACTATATCATATATTCAAAGTAGAACCATTAGTCCGTAACCATTCATCGGTCAACTACAAGAATAAACTTACATCATCCTCATAATCATTACATTCATAAATTTTTATATTTTACAAAATAATTACAGATGTTCAACGTGAAATAAAATTCCTCCCCTAATCTTTTCCTTGATCAGTCAAACCTAAAAAAAATGTTAAACAACGTACATGAGTCGAAACTCGTAGGATAACGACAAATAACCGTGCAATGCATGATTTGTGAGGTGTGAATGAATATGTTTTTGTGTGCAACAACTAAATTTTTTTTATAACCGAGTTATAACCCATACATATTTTAAATTTAAAAAGAAAACCATTTATTCATTCTTCTTCTTTCTTCCTGAAACCCATTAATAATTTCTATCATTTCATTTTCTTTAGTATTAGACTTCATTTACTGTTAGTACTCAAATTCATTTAACTCATTACCCACATTCACTTAGTCCATCTCCTTTCCCATGATGTTATAGATTCACACTTTATTCGTTCACATTCAAGTCTTTTCCCATTTTATTATTATTACATGTTCTTCCACTTAGTTCGTCTTCTATTATTTTGCATTTCACATTATCAATAAACCGCATCTATTATTATCAATTAGCCAGCATCTCTTTCACATTCAACTATTAAACTTTCATTACTTCCCTTCCTTTTTTTTCACATAAATTACACATTCTCCTTATTATTCTTTAATTTTTGTTTTTATTTTTATTCTCTTAATCAATTCTTCAACTATTAATTCAACTCTCATCGATATTAAAACCATTACTTTCTTTCACATTCTCCAATTTTTATTCCACAATTCACTTTCAACTCAATAAACCAAATACTGAACCGATGTAGAGTGCAACTTATAAAAAACCTCTCCCTATTCCCCTAATAAGCTACTCGAAACCATTGGGTAATAGATAGCTCTATAACTCACTATGACACAATCACGTCTGTTTTACAGGGGCTAGCCCGAGGGAACACGGTACCTATCTTGCACAAGCTTTCGGTCTTTCACCGCGGAACTAGTCAAGCCCAACTTAATTACATCCACATCAATTATTCTTGGTTCAATATTTGATTAACCATATTAATATTCATTAATAACAGGGACTCCATCTCCCCAATTCATTCTTATACAACAGAATTCATTTCATCTTCAGTAAACCAATCATTTTATAAACATATTGCTTCTAACAACAATCAGGTTTTCATTATAACCACGTGTTCTCAACATATTCTTTAACCATTATATAGTCCGGTTCTCAATTCATCATTCATTTCAATTAACTCAAACCATTTTAATATGCCGTAAAGCTTAAATGAGTTTGTTAGTTCAATTATTAGACAATGCACAAACCAAGAACTTCATATTTCTTTGAAATTTCTTAATCAAATCACAATTTCATGTAATACTCTTTAAATAATCTTAGCACAAGAATTCCAACCTTACCCAAATGTCCATTCACTAAGCAATCATTGCCATTCAAATCATAAACCCACATCATATAAGCAAATTGAATTTTCAAGGTAAAGGTTTAATGCATTTAACCACGGTTCATTTATTCTCAACTTTCACATTTTATCCAATGCATTCTTCTCACTTTTAAATTTAATGTCATGGTCTAGAACAAACTTTCATAAACCTTTTTTGCTTTCCATGATTTCTATATTCCATTATCTATTGGATTTATCCGTTAAATTTTCAATTCGACTTATAGTTCACAATTCAATTAGCTATGAGGCCTTTACAATTCTCCAAAATTCCTATTTAATCATAATCATGTTATATAAATATATTTCAACCACTTATCCATCCAATCTTAATTATCACGTCATAACTCTTGATTCATCAAAACTTAAGTCAAACTCACAACATCACCTCTTAGGCTCAATCTCATTATGAACAAAGCATTCTGTTCACTTTTCATATGATTTAAGTTTACTACGTTTCAAATCTTACCCTTCAATCACAGGTTTAACTCGTGACCCTATCCATAATTCAAATACATTACTAAGGGATTAGACTCTCGTATCTTCAATAACTCCCAAGTTATCTCAAACTTATCAACTAAATATTTAGGACCATATATATTTTACATGCACTATCATGGCTCACATTCTTAGTAAAACATTCATATCTCATTTACCCCTTCCAAGTAACATAGAACCAAGTCAAATGTTCCAAATTAATTTAGGAATACTAATTCATCCAACCTCCCAAATCTCTCATCTTAACCGAACATTTCATCGTTAAATCTCCATTTAATAAGTTAGATAGATCTAAGTTCCCTTAGTTTCTCCAAATTTGACTTTCTTTGTGTAACTTTCCTAAAATTAGTCCAATCTTCTTTTAAATTAACAAAACTTCACCCTAACTCAGTTAGAATTTCCCATAACTCAAGTCTCAAGCCATTAAATTTTAATCATAAATTTTCATCCATAGTTTGCAATATAGATCAAAAAATCACTTCACAAATTCAAGAAATTTTAATTTGTGTTCTCATCTCAAGTCTTCCCAAGAAACTAGTATTCCTAGAACTTAACCGCACATCTAACACAACCTCAGGCTCCAATATTTGATTTACTAATTAAACACCTCAACTCCACAATAGAATTCCAATTTCATGTAATTAAACACAACCGGTTCTAGGGCTTAAGTAAATTCTTCATTAATTCTTTATTTATCAATCAAACACTTAGTTTTACAAGCCTCAAATAAGTTGTCACGCTCTAAACACCAGCGTCACGCGAAAGCCCACCATAACACTGTTCATGAAAATAAGATTTGCAGTTGGAAAATTACTAACTCAAAAATATACAACATTTGGATAAAAGATTTCCAAAGTTCAACTCTTATCAACAGTAAACATGCATTCTCATACATGAATAAGTATATCGACTCAATGCGTACAAAACTCGCCTTCTGAAACAGGCATCACATGTAAACTACATGTCACAAAACATAAAAAACTATAGCAAGTCTTATATCACCACTACATCTAGGTCAACTCCGCATGTTCACCTAAAAATAATTTTACAGTAAAATTTCACACCGTGAGCCGAAGCCCAATAGAAAATAGACTACATAAAGTTGTAATGCATGTTATGCAATCATAAGCACATAAGCTCAACCACATGAGCTAAAAGGTTTTTCTCTAAAAAATCATCAGTTTTCTATCCTTGAAACTATGCGTATCATCCTAACAGATATCATGCCACAGTTAAGAAAAATCAGTAAAAATACAGTATTCTCCACTCGGGTCACATAGACGAGGAGAAAGAGATAAAATGTGATTCTATGTACCGACTCTACCACACAGACAAAAGTAACAACTATAGACTCCTGTCCATTACCCTAATCACCACTTAAGGCATGCTCGGTAATGAAAAGTTTTATACAGAGTTATGACAACCCAACCAACGCCATTCACAGAGGAAACCTACTTAGTTTATAGGTTCACAACCCGAGGGCCCTAAGCACCCACCTACCACTTAGTTTATAGGTTTACAATTCGAGGGCACTAAGCACCCACCAACCTCGTTTATGGGGATTAACTCGAAGGCACATAAGGACCTACTCTGCGCACGTTTCTAGACTTTCACCATGGAGCAATGGAAGCCCAACTCAACACACTCACTGCCACGGTACATCTAAGGAAAATATTTAAAAACCACCCGTAAAATAATTTATACAACGCATGTATAAAAAGAGATCCATTCCATTAGCTATGGAGATCAAACATGTAAAAATATATTTTCATCAAAACGTTTTAGAAGTTGAGACTTAACCCCCAGGGTTAGCTCCAAACCTTCAAAAACATGATTTTCAAGGATGCACACCCATCAGACCAGGTCCAGTCGACTGAACCTGTGAGACCCTAACCCTTATCTTTTGAGTTGTTTATATACGTGACGCTTTTATTTAGTATATGATAGCATCGATGCATGGTTTATGCTTTAAAGTTGTAGAAAAGCATGTGTAGATGTGTTACACGCTTTTTGGGGTTTGGTATGAGCTCTTTTGGCATGTGTTTGGACCAAAAATCATGTTTGATTCACAAAATCGAGACCAAAACCAAAACAAAAATTCTAGTAGCCTTTTGTGAGGTTTGGTCGACTGAACTGGTTTTTGGGAGTTCGGTCGACTAACTCCTTGGTTCGGTCGACTAACTGGAGGCGGTACACGCTTTTCGAGGGGCTTTAGTCGACTGGATAGCCTTTTTGACGCGCTTATAAGAGGTTCTAGGGGCTGGAATGTTTGAAAAAGGTTTCTTAAGAGCTAAGTTTCCATTTTCTCCTCCTTCTCTCTAGCTTTGAGGGCCTGGGGCTTGGTTTGTTGTTGATCCCTTCGTGGATCCTTGCTATTGGGGCCGAGGGCTTCGCGCCCATCCGATCAGATTCTTGTTCTGACGCCGTTCAGTTTTGAGACGTCGAGTTCTTGACTCTCCGAGGTAGGATTCTAGACCTACTACTGTTATGACGGTGTTATATGCAGTTATACTTGCTTTCGCTAGGTAGAAATGCATGAAATGTTGTTTACATGTTTTAAACCGTGGTTTTTGGGTAAAAGTGGGTTTTTACTCATTTTTTTCGGTTGTAAGCATGTTTCGGGTACGTGATATCCGTGGTTTTCAAAAGAGGTTTGAAAATGAGGTATTTTGTGAAAACGGTGAAAAACGTAATTTTGGAGGTTTAGAGCTAACCGGCGGGGTTGAGTCTCACCCTTTCAAATGTTTTGTTGGAAATGATTTTAGATCTCCATTTTGATGGATTGGATCTCTTTTTATACATTTGTGGTATAAATCATTTTGTGTGTTTTCGTAGTTGAGCTACGGCGGGTTTTTGAATGTTCTCCTTAGATGTACCGTGACAGTGGGTTTGGTTGAGTTGGGCTTCCATTGTTCCTCGGCGTAAGTCCAGAAACGTGCGCATCGTAGGTGCTCTGTACCTTCGGGTTAGTCCCTGTAAATTGAGTGTGGGTGCTCTAGACCCTCGGGCTCAGGTCACATAAATTGAGTGGTTGTGTTGGGTGCTCTGTACCCTCGAGTTCTTCCCGTAAATTGAGTATATTGTCGTGACTCTGTATAGAACTTCTCATTACCAAGCTTGTGGGTTCAGGATAATGGACGAGAGTCTATAGTTGTCACATTTGTCGATATGGCAGAGTCGGTACATAAGATTACATTTTATCTTTCTCCTCAATTGTGTGATCTGGGTCGAGCTTACTGTTTATTTACAGCTTTTCCTTAACTATGGCATGATATCTATTAGGATGATATGCATAGTTTGAAGGATGAAAAATGTAGAATTTTGTGAGATAAAACCTTTTTGAGACACGTGATAGTCTGTTGGAAAAACTTGTGATTTTAGAAGGAAAACCTTTTTGGCTCATGTGGTTGAGCCCGTGTGATTATAATTGCATAGCCTTCTTTGCAGTTTTACTATCTATGTTCCTATTGGGCTTTGGCTCACGGTGTGGGATTTTGCTGTAAAATCTTTGCAAGTGAGCATGATGAGTTGACCTAGTGCAGAGGTGACGGAAGACTTGCTGTAGTTTTCCTTTTTGAGACATATACTTACACATGTGATGTCTGTTGAGGCTGGTTTTGTACGCCTTGAGGTGATACTATTATTCATGTATGAGATTGCATGATTTACAGTTTTATGAG
>JAOTRH010000632.1:3146-24396 GCA_034768845.1 Heliamphora exappendiculata
AGAGAAATCTTTTCCTTCTTAACTCTTTCCATTATCGTCAAAATGTATTATTACTTGTCTTCTGTGTACTAGTACTTTTTTTCTGTGTACAATTACTTCTCTTTGGTGCCAATTTTACTTTTTTTATAACTCCTGCGACGTTAAGTGGAGTGGAAGATGAACAAATGGAATACGGTTACGAGAACAAATCTATCAATGTCGGCGCGTATGGGAGAAATTTGACAGCCCATCTTCAACTTATCAAGAACGCTACAGTCTTTGAGCCTAATATTCAGAATCTCACTGTGAGGTACAGTTACGAGATCAAACCCTTCAATGTCGACCCCTCTGGGAGAAATTTGACGACCAATCTTCTTATCAAGAACTCTACGGTCTTTGGGCCTGACATTCAGAATCTCACTGTGGGGTACGGTTACGAGATCAAATCCGTCATTGTCGACCCTTCTGGGAGAAATTTGACGGCCAATCTTCAACTTATCAAGAACTCTACAGTTTTTGGGCCTGATATTCAAAATCTCACTCTTACTGCCAGGTAAGTTTCAATTTCAACGGTCATTTCAATGTTCGGCCATTGGGCTCTAATAAGAAGCTAAACTGCCAAATTAAAGCTACTAATATGTTCTACATATTGTAATACTGGAATTGGCGTATGGGAACATTTGATGGGTTAGTGTTTTTTAAATTATGAATTCATGTGGATAATTAGTAAAAGTATAGTTTCTATTTTTACAGATCTTTATACATAATTTTATGTTTGGAATAGTTTTTTAATTGATTTTTTTTTTATCATTTCTGCACTTTTTTTATTTGTTGGCCTAACATTTGTAATTGTTTGATTTTTCGCCGTGAGAGAAATCTATACAGTATGTATGTTTGAGTTAAGATTAGAGGGAATTTTAAAGGTAAAAAAACTATCATTAGACAAAAAAAAAATCTCCAAAAATGAAAACAGAGAACAAAAAAAAAAATTCTTGTTTGGCTTATTTTCTTGAAATTCTTTAAAAAAATCATTTTGTTGAAAAAATATTACTTTTCGGTCCACCGTGACAAGAATATAAAGTAGCATGTTTTAATCAAATGACAAAACAAATTGATCAAAAATGGAAATAAGTGCAAATTAAGCTCTTATCAAATATCATGCCTCATTAAAGACAGAAAAATAACTTATATACTTTAATCAGTTTCTTTTGTCTTATCTAAAATTTTAATTTTTTTTATTTTTTTACTTTCTTAATTTATATATCTCATTAGGAGCAATTGAAAAATTATGCATGTTTCGGCTAACACTAAAAACAATTACTTAAAATAAAATTAAAATTGTAAAAAAACTATTCCAAACGAAAAAATCACGACAGTCACATTTTTGTAATTAAATGCCATTTTAATAGGTACTTTTT
Organism: Heliamphora exappendiculata; assembly: GCA_034768845.1. Taxonomy (NCBI): domain Eukaryota; kingdom Viridiplantae; phylum Streptophyta; class Magnoliopsida; order Ericales; family Sarraceniaceae; genus Heliamphora; species Heliamphora exappendiculata. The sequence goes on from JAOTRH010000632.1 coordinate 4,544, forward strand.
TTAAACTCATGTGTCCATCTTAAACCACATTATCTTCTTTTTATTAGTCTGTAAAACGTAATTATTCGATGTCAAAATGGCAAACTTAAATAGATTTGCAATCACATTTGTTCGAATATTATCCCATGTGGCATGAAATAAGTTTTCAGTTCTATAGAGCTGTAGTGAAAATGACATTGTTTAATTTAAATTAGTAGTCTGGGCACACGCAATAAGTTTAAATTTTAAAAAATATAAAAAATAATGTGTTAATGCATTAAAATTCGTTTTACTTTTTTTTATTTTATCTACAACTGCGTGAGAGAAAGGTTGCGTTATAACTTTCGATTTCTGTTTGGGAGAAAAAAAGAAAAGAGATGATAACTCTAAGACTACATTTAAATTTTAAAATTAAAATAACTATAGGAGTATATTTGAAAAATGAAATGTTTGATTTGTTTCAAGAAATCAAATGTTTAAATTTTTTTTATAATAATAAATATAGATTTAGCATGAAATAAATTTTATATTTTTACCAATGCTGTTCCATTAATTTATTAGTTATAGTGTGAAAACCAAATCATTAATAAATATTGAATGATCTGATACCTAATCTAAATAAATAGTAAAAATGAATTATGTTGTGATGTGAAAATCGAGTGTCCCATCAAATTTGATAATAAGCCAGGCAAATCCACGGAGTTAGGTTTTATAACTCTCTCCCTTTCAAATTTTGAAAATGACAAATATTTATTGTTACCAATAAAGGTGCTCTAAACAAACTAATAATAATACGGAAAAATTCAAGAAACTTTCAGTTAAAGATTTAAAAAATAAGTTTTAATGCGTAATGTTTATTAATAAAATTTTTAACGTGCGAGATTCAATTGCTTACGACACAGATAAATTTATATGTAATGCATACAGATAAATTTATCTGTTGTTTTATTTTATGTAAGACAGATAAATATATTTGTATTTTTTATATAGATAAATTTATCTGTGTATTTTTAAAATATGTATCAAGTACACAGATAAATTTATCTGTCTTGTATAAATAAGCAGACAAATAAATTTATCTATAGAAAGAACACTGTGCCTTTTCAAAATACGTATAAAACACACATATAAATTTATCTGTATGCTTATTTATGAAAGACATATAAATTTATCTGTATGGCTTTTTAAAACATTTATAAAACACACAGATAAATTTATCTGTTCGCTTTATACATGTTTTGAAAATGCACAGATAAATTTATCTGCTCCAAGGTCCAACTAGACATCGCGTATTAAAATTAAACCTCGCATGTTAAAATTTTTGTTGATTGATGAAAAATAAAATCGTCGTTACTTTAAGGACTTAAAACTAATTTTTCAAAAATTCAAATGAGTTGTTTTGATGGTTAAGATTTGGAACATGAGAATTTGCTCTTTTTTAGATCTCAAATTTAAAAACTTTTAGTACTATTAACTTTTTAAGGTTAATTTATATAAAATTTTAACTCTATTTTAATTAGTCTATTGCTCATAAATGGTGAGATTGAATCCTCAAAAATTAGTAAAGGCATACATAAATGTGCCCCCATTTCTCCCTTTCTCTAGTTCAGCCCTCATTTCCACTTTTTTCCCCAGGTTCACGCCGTCCCCTATCTCCTTTTCTTTTCCCTTGTTTTCTTTTCTTTTCCTTGACTTCTTTTTATACTATGCACAGTCGCCCCATATCCGGTAATTCTACTTCTTCTCTCTTTTCTCATGGAAGTTCATTTAAATCTTTATTTATTTATTTATTATTTTATTAATTTTGGCAGAAAATAATTCCATGGGATCTTAAGTTTTCATGGTTAAATCTTATTTGTAGGTACTTGAGAGTTATTAAATTAATCACTTTATTGGAACTCTATGGCTCCTAAACTATTTTTCACCATTATTGAACCCTGATGCCATTTTATGAATTTTTAAATTCCTATATCAACAGTATGGGCTTTTGTTTACTTTTGGCTTACAAATGGGATTGTATGAATGTAGTCAATATTTTTATGGTTGTTTAGTATTTTTGCTTGAAATTGAATTACATACACTTAATTTTCTTAAAATTGAAAGAAGGAATTTGATTCTTATTTTAAATTGTATAGTTGTGTTTCTTAAAAATGATTGGTAACTAATTAAAATGTATTGAACTTTAATAATAATAATAATAATAATAATAATAAGAAAAAGAAGTTAACATTATTATTTCTCTGTAACAAAAAAAAATTATCTTAAGATGGATGATTTTTTTAACATTCTATGCCTTAGAATTTAATCACTACTATTTTTATCCCATAGTTACTTGAAATACCTATAAATGTGTAAAATTTCATATATGCCATTGTTATCGAAATATATAACTAGATGCAGAAAATTTGAATTGGGTATATTCCTACTACAAACAACTTGAATTGGCGAAAAAGTTATATTTTCTTTTAAGAAAATGTGTAAGATACTTAATTAAAAGTGAAATAGTTTTCGTAATTACCGTAAGAATTTGTAGTTGACACATAAGTAGTGAGCGGGTTGATTTATAAGTTTTAAGCTCACTACGCATGTGGGTTCCTATACTGTCATATCTCACTAGTGCATTGAAGTGTCTAAGTGAGGTTGGTGACGGTGCACTACCACTAAGTCACACAGGTCTAGTGGTAAGAAATGGTTGTCCAATCTCTTAGGCGTATCATACATCTCATGGCAAACATAGATTAATTAAAAATTTAATAAAATAAATTATAAAATTATTAAAAGTTTGTGAATTTAATGAAGTGGGACATTACCTATGTTCATTATATTTGTCTCTTTTGGCATATATTTAAGGTACCTATTTTATATTTAAATTTGTCAATTATTGATAAATATTAACCGCTCAGGTTTGTTCAGGTGTTTGGACTTTTTAGATTTTGCTGTAACTTATGATTAACTGCATATCTAGAGCTTTTCTAAGAACTCTTTAAATATTAAATATATAGTCATAGAAGTGATTTTGTAGAATTTAATTTTAGTAGTAATTGGAGTATAAATGGATAAAAAAATAAATATTCAAAACTAAGAGATACCTAAGAGTGAATTCTTTTGTTATCTAAGTTATATTATTAATAAAGATGAAGAGATTACAAATGATGTAACCCATAAAATCAAAGTTGTGGGCTAAACTAGAGGACTGCTTTCAGAGTTTTATGTAATTGACAGATACTTATAAAATTAAAAGAAAAGTTTTACAGGACAACTATTAAACCAGTAATTTTATATAAGACATAATATTGGACTGTTAAAAAAGATCACATAAATAAAATGAGTGTTGTGGAGATGAGAATGCTAAGATAAATATGTGATAAGACTAGAAAACAGAAAAATTAAGAATGAAAAGATTCGTGAAATCGTATGGGTTGCACCAATTAAGGACAAGTTGAGAAAAAATAGATTAAGGTAGTTTGGACACATACAACATAGACCAGTTGATGCAATGGTAAGAAATAGCGACTAAATCATGAGTAATGAGAACATTATGGGGAGAGGTAGACCTAAATTGACGTAGGATGTCGTATTAAGAAAAGATATGAATCTATTAAAACTAATTGAAGATATGACTCTTAATATAGGAGAATGGCATAAAAGGATTCATGTAGCCAACCACAATTGATTGGGACAAATACTTAATTTGGTTGGTTAGTCACATTAGTGATTTGGTAACTTTTGTTCTATTTCTTTGGTGTAGGCTATTGTAGACACCCCAATTTGACCCCACCAATCTTAGGTGAATCCGATGATGAAAACGGTTAGAATGGTGTCTCAGTTTGATCATCAGGAAGTGATCCAAGTTCGGTAATTGAACTCGACCATCAAAAACCATTAGAAACCTTCAAAACCAATGAAATTGTAACAAACCATCGATAATTTGTTGCCCAAGTCACTGCCAGAAGAGGCGACCGCCATGTTCATTGTGGCGACCGCTAATAAAACCTTGTAGAACTTTTTCCAACATGGCGACCACCAACTCCAACATGGCGACCGCCAACTTACATTGTAGCGGCCGCCAACTCCAAATGGCCTGACATGCCTTAAAACGTGGTAGCATCTCATTGATTGAAGAACTCTACAAATAACGCACCTCTATAAATACCGTACATCTGGTACGTTTTTGAGGACATAATTTGATAGAGAGGTTTAGTGAGAGAAGCTCTTTCGAGTTGCTGAGCAATTCCGAGCTCCGATGCCAAAGACCTGCTGAAATACCGAGATCCGAGCCTCTGATAGTCCCAAACCCTAACTTGGATCATCGCCCGAATATCAAATTGCTCACCCACATTCCCCAACTTGAGAATTCCTAAGCAATTCAGGTATTTTGCTTGGATCCCCGGCCCTTCTAGCTCCATTTTCTATCCCTTTGGAGTGGTCAGGTTTAATTAAATCAATTCATTTTAATTACGTTCTCACATCGTTTATGTAGTTGTTATATTCTTACATTACTTTAAATACTAGTTTTAGCTTATTTAGCCTACTGTTTTACTTACTTACCTTTTTTTTATTACAAATTGATAAATTATTAAATAATACTAATATTTTTGACAATTACAACTTATCAATATTGTTAATTGTTATCATCTAAGCATTTACGTAACAAATGGTTGTAATAGTCAATATTACACCAATTTAATTCAAATACTTTATTTCTTTTCATTCCTTTCCTTTTTTTATGCTAATTTAATGTTCTAGTATTATTTATTTTTAATTAGTCTAATTTCTATTTATTAGCATTTCATTTTATTTTCTTTTCTTGTACCATTAACTGAATGCTCCATTTTTTTCTTAGCCTTCATTTAACAATAATGTAATTTTCTTAGCATCTACTTTTTTCTTTCTTTCTTTTATAATATAATTTTCTTTTCTTTTCCATGTCATATTTCTTTTAGCCTAATGTAGTTTTCTTTCAATGCATTAATCATTTCTTTCTTGCAATCTTAGTTTAATGTTCTAGTTTTCCTCTTTCATTTTCTCTTCTTTTTCTTTTCTATATCATTTTATCTCCTCGTATTATTCATTTTATTTTCTTTAATGCTAGTGGCACATTTTTTTTGCTTTCTCTTTAATGTTAGTTTAAAAGTTATTTCACTAGAATTAATTTAATCTTCTCTTTATTAGCTTTACTATTTTCTTTTCACTACTAGTTTTAGCATTTCTTTTCTTAGAACTTATTTCTACTTTTAAAACTCCATTTTTTATAGTTCTATTTTCTTTTCGTAACTCTCTTATCTCATCTTATCTTCTGTTTTTTTTAAACCCAAAAAATCATAAAAGGTTTCTTATTCCAATTCTCGTTCTTTAAATGGAGTTTTCTTCCCTTTTGTTTTCTTTTCTTTTCATTCTCCTTTATCCCTTTTAAAAATATAAAATGTAAATAGTTAAACTTTCTTTCGCTAATATAGCATTTTTAATCTAGTCTGCTTTGATAATATGCATGTCTTAGTTGGATTATTTGAAGTCATGTTAAAATAGTTTAATTTATTTTTGTATCAAATTCATGTTTAGATAATTTTAACAACTTAGCATGTTTGTTCTTTTAATCAAATTATGTTTAGGTTGTTTAAACAATATTGCATGTAGGTATGTTTCATGTATCCTTTAGATAGAAATTGCATGCCATAGAATTTATGACTCTTCTTTTGACACTTATTTGCTTTGGATTGTTATGTACATATTTTATGTATTTTTTATACTTGATTTTGAATGTTCCCTCGTCACCCCTATTTTTTTTATTTGCATGCATTTGAGAAATCACATTAAAGTACCAATGATGATTAGTATAGGCCAACCTTACGGTTGGGCGAATGGGGTGCCTAACACCTTTCCCGATTCGTACCTTAGCCCATAAATTATTTTTCTTTGGTTAACGTTTTCAAGATCAGTAGCTATTTTTTTTCTTAGTTTTTCTCAAAAATTAAGTGGCGACTCCATTTTTTAACAAAAAAATGAGTTTTCAAAATTTAACTTTCAAGGTGTTAAAATATTTTCTAAATATTTTTGAATCCCCTTATTTTTGAAACATTTTCATAAACCCAAAAATTCCAAAGCCACAGTATTTTCTGGCGACTCCGCTGGAAACTGGTTTATAAAATCAAAATAAGAGGACTAGACTTGAAAATATAATTGGTTCTTAATAAAATTTCTCATTTGCATTTTCGCATGCATACGCATTGTTCTTCAAACCTCCCTGCCTGGTCGACCTGATGCCCTGAACGTTAATCCGTTTCGGAGATTGTTGGGAAGACCGGTAACCCTTACTGACTGTACGCTATCATAGGTGCAATAAAAGAGTTCGGACGTACTGTTTGACCATGTTCTGCATGGGAGGTATATACCCGGCTCTATTCACAAGGTACTCTGTTCGATTGACCAAAATCGGTATTTTGAATATAGTGAACATAGAACCCCCCTAATTAGGTATTGCTAGCCCTAGTAGAATTATGTATTTTTCTTCATTGTATGTTTTGTTTGTATATTGTTAGGATTGTCTTGATCAAGTTTAAGCTAGTTCTTTCTTCGGGTTCGACCCGGGTTTTCTGTTATCATTTGTTCAGGCTAGTTTTTCCTTCTGGTTTTTACCCAGGTTTTGTGTTTTTTTTTTACCACATTCGATTTTTCTTACCGTAGTTCTCTTCCCGGGGTCATGCCCGTGTTTCGTTTTAATACTTCTAGGGAGGTTTTCTTTTCCCTCCGGGATCTTCCCGGGTCATTGGTTTCTCCCCCTTTTTTCTTGACATAGACTCGTTTCTTTCAAACACTTGTCATACCCATGAGCGTTATTTTCCTACCATCATGCTGCCCATTTTTCCTTAGAATTTTTAAGGTCGAACGAGTCCGGTCAACGTAGCTCTGTTTTCCTGTCGAAGTGCTGTCAATTTCCCCGTCTTAGATGAGCTTTCCCTCTAGAATTTAATTGATTCTCCTTCTTAATCGTCTTTCTAATTTTTGGGTTATCCTGTTATGCCTCCAGCACGAGCTCAACAGGGGCATTATTTCAATCTCCGTGTTTCTCTACTCATGATTCACTGTTTTGGGGATCCAAGATATTTGCTACCTGTTGTCAGAATGTTCACCTGGGAAGAGTCTGATACTAGTTGCTCTGCTTTTGGGATTCAGGTGTTCTCTGTGAGCTGACCATTGGGCTGAGAAAAGTATAGTTAACATGTGCCTGAAAAAAATCAGTGACAGGTAGACTCTGTAGGGTATTTGAACGGTTATCTAAAATGACAAAAAACGAGGTGAATCTGGCAGCCCTAATGAGGGTAATTACTGATTTACAGAGAGCCGTATAGCAACAGACCCAGGCTAAAGTGCAATGTTAGGCACTTATCCGGTCAATTCAGGCCTATATCCCTATTGCGAATGGACAATCGGATGACAAGAATAAAATATCGAAGACTTTTGGGATGACAACCAGGTCCCCGATGGACCGCAAGTTGTTCCACCACCACCACGGAACCGTCGTCAGGTGATAATTGAGGAGAAAAATACTACGCAGTCTAAAGAATCTGCACTTATTGAGAAGATCAACATGATGGAAAAGGTCCTCAAAAAAGCCAAGGGAGTTGAGGAATATATGCTTGATGTAGGGGGACTTTGCCTGTTCCCAGATGCTAAATTGCCAGAAAAGTTCAAAATGCCGGACATGGAAAAATTTGACAGAACTGGACATCCCAGAATTCATCTCCGAATGTATGTTGGTAACCTGTCGCCAATGGGGATTGATGACCAGTTGAAGGCTCAGCTCTTTCACCGATCTCTTTCTGGGGCAGCCCAAAATTGGGTTTTCTCCCTTGATGTGGCCAAAATCAGAACTTGGAAAGACATAGCAATAGCTTTTATCATCCAGTATAGTTACAATGTCCAACTGGATGTAACTATCTAAGAGCTCGAGACGACCCGACAGGAGAATAGGAAATCTTTCGTTGACTTCCTGACCCGATCGAGGGGTAAGGTCGCCAAAATAATAAACAGGCCCACTAAGAAAGAACAGGTGAGGATTGTGGTTAAGAATCTGCTGTCTCCGTTAAAGTGCTACCTCATCATGCAGCCACTTTCCACCTTTGAGGAGTTGTTCGACGTTGGGGTACAAATTGAGGACACTATCTAATCTGGTGACATCGAAAAAATAGAACCCAATAGAAACCACCAAGAAGGGCTTTTCCCGAGACTAACCAAAATCAATCCGCTGCAACCAACCTCGTGTCTCGGTCAAACGAGGTGAACTTGCTGAATCCATCTCCTTCCGCCCTGCAATCCAATAACGCCCAACAATTAGATAATAGTCAACAGGAACAAAAGTCGAGGAGGGTCTTCACCCCCCTCAACATTCCATTATCCACCGCCCTGAGTCAACTCATCGAGAAGGGGCTTGTCAAGCCATTGGACCCCATGCCTGTTCCTGACCCCCTACCGCCAAGGTTTAATGCTTCCCAATACTGCGCCTTCCACCAAGGTCACGAGCACCTAACTGACAAGTGTTTGAGACTCCAGCACGAGATTCAAAATCTCATTGACAACAAGGTGATCCCACCACCATCTGTCACCCAAAAACCAAATGTCACTACTAACCCACTGCCGAATATGCCAGGCAGGCTGGGGTAAATTACATGTCTCTGGGGGAATTAGAGGACCCGAATCAGCACATCTATTCAACGCACCTACCACACCCTCATGTTTCAATAACCGAGGATCAGACAACATGCTCGTTCATGATGATTAGAGGCAGTCGAGACAGGATGAAAGAATGGAATGATAATGCCTAGGAATGGTATCGACCGCTAATCCAAGTCTACCAACATGAGGAGGAGCCTAATGAAGAAGATGACTGGCCATTGGATTACCCGAGTCGACCTTATGGTTTTGGCCATGTGCTTGATGGAATCACCCTTCCCCAACTTTTTGAGGAGGAAGTATACGTCGATGAAATGCAGTCCTACTGGCTGGTAAGAATTGTGTTGAAATCAGATGGAGTAGAATGGACTAATTTCTGGGCTGCTCGGGAATAGCTAGTGAATTTTATTAAAGAAGACATCTGGGAGGAAATTGATAATACATGGGCTATTGAAGATAACGAGAAAAGAAGAAAAAGGGCAGTTGTTAGTGACTTAAGTGATTTGTGGGTGTTTAAAAGCCCTCTCACGTAAACGAAGTGAGACAGACTGATAATGTGATGCCAGGGTTATGGGATCCTAAAGACGGCATGGAACACCTAACTAGAAGTGGACGACATTTTAAGCCAGCTCAGCTAGAGAAATGACAGCTAAGTGAAAAAAGGGAAAGAGACAGAGTAATAGGAGGAGGATGATACTATATTGAGACAGTTGAAAAAGACGCAAGCCAACATCAGTATCTGAGGCTTATTGATGCCTTCGCATAAGCACATGCAAGCTATTTTGAAGGTGTTGAACAATGCCAGTGTCCCAATAGATGCAACCCCCGAGCAGCTCATTGGGCTTATTCTGCCGGCCACCGAACCAAAAGTCATTTCCTTTTCTGATAAAGATTTACTCGCTGAAAGAAAAAGTCACAACAAGCCGCTTCACATCACCGTCAGGTGCCTAGAAAAATGGGTCCCGATAACCCTCATTGATAATGGGCATGCCTTAAACATTTACCCATTGAGAACGGTCGTCTGTTTAGGGAAGATGCCAGACTAGTTCACTCCCTACAATCAAGGGGTGCGAGCTTATGACAACACAAGAAGGGATGTATTAAGACTGGTGTCATTCATCGTTTCAGTAAGACATTTGGAAACGTCAGTTGAGTTTCACGTGCTAAACGTGCCAGCCTCCTTCAATCTGCTGCTGGGCAGGCCATGGTTGCATGACCTAAATGTTCAGGCGGTACCATTTACTCTTCACCAAAAACTAAAATTGATAAAAAAAAACGGGGCAATTTTGACTATCCACGGAGAAGACATCATTCACCCCCCGAGAGGAGGAGAAGGCACAACTATGTTAGAAGTTCAGCATAGTGAAGATGACGTGTTACTCAGTGGTTTTCAATTTGAAGAAGAACAGGCTATTCAGATGCTGATGAATGAAGAAGAAAGGCATGTCAACCCACGAGCAGTAACAATGATGAGGAAAATATCCTTCTTCCCGGGTATGGGATTGAAACGTAAACTGCAAGGAATACCAAAACCCATTCAGGTATTGCCGATTTTGCACCGTTTTAGTCTTAGGTATGAGCTAACAGAAAAAGATCCAGAAGGGCCTAGAAGGGGCGAAAGGCCAATTATGCCGGGACGCTCAATGGGTACTTCGTCAAAGAAGGAGAAGATTTCCCATGTTGCGGGTTTTCAGAGCCATGGGTTGACGAGAAAACCAATCAAAAGCTGCCAAGGTTGGAGATCTTTTTCAACCACAAGCTGTCTGACACGGAATAGGAAGAAACAGTGGAATAAGAGAAGGAAGAAAAGAAGGTTCAGGAAGAAGATTGGGCCGACAAACTCGAAGGAACCGACCTAGGAGTACTGTTCAATGAGAAGATGGTTCAGCTACGTATAACTGAATCAGACTGCATCATGATGGGCTTCAGCGCATCGGCAGATTGCACCAAGCTCATCATTGACGCGGTTGCAAAAGAAGTGAAAAACTAGACCCTCGAGTTTTGAAATACGTAGGTTGTTTATCCTAAATCCAAATTTGAGTCGGAATCTCTAATCGATGGCACATCTATTGGTGCTCCTCTTCCAGCTTTTACCATCGAGTTTGTAGTCTCCTCTGTTTTTAATGAAATGAACAAGATTTTTGGTTACTCTGATTTGTTCGATTTATTTCATACACTTTCTGATGATTTTGAAATCGACGAGAATATCCCCAAAAAATAAAACTTTTAATAAAAAGAGAAGAAAAAATGCGTGCCCAACCAATAATTGAAGAAATTTTGTCAATAAATCTGGGTCATGAAACCAACCTGCAAAATGTTCAAATCGATTCTTCTTTATTCTCAGTTGAACAAGAGCAACTAATAACTCTATTAAAAGAATTCAAAGATGTATTTGCATGGTCTTACGAGGATATGCCCAGAATTTATCCTGACATTGTCCAACACCATATCCCTTTATACCGTGATGTAAAATCGGTCAAACAGAAGTTAAGACGGATCCGGCCAGAATAGGCTCTGAAGATCAAAGAAGCTGTTGCCAAACAAATCCACGCTGGATTCCTAATGGTAACCGAGTATCCGAAATGGGTAGCCAGTATAGTGCAAGTTCTGAAGAAGGACGGTCGTATCCGAGTCTGCATGGATTTTTAAAATCTCAATAAGGCTAGCCCGAAAGACGATTTTCCACTGCCACACATTGATATCTTGGTAGATAGTACACCAGGGCACACCTTGTTGTCATTTATGGATGGCTTCTCCGAATACAACCAGATTCTAATGGATCCCGAAGACAGAGAAAAGACGGCATTCACCAGGCCTTGGGGCACCTATTGTTATCGTGTAATGCCGTTTGGCTTGAAAAATACAGGGGCAACCTATGAAAGGGCTGCCACCACTTTACAGCGTGACATGATACATAAGGAGGTCGAGGTGTACGTGGACGATATGATAGTCAAATCAAAAGATCGGGATGGCCACATTGTAGCATTACAAAGATTTTCAAAAAGATTCGAAAGTACAAGATGCGACTCAACCCACAGAAGTGTGCCTTTGGAGTCACTGCCGGAAAGATGCTTAGATTTATAATCACTCAACGGGGCATTGAAATCGATCCTTCAAAGATTAAAGTAATTTTGGAAATGACTCCACCGAGGACCGAGCGAGAAGTCAGGGGTTTTCTGGGTAAGATACAGTTTATCAGCCGATTCATCGCAAAGCTGATAACTACTTGCGAGCTACTCTTCCGTCTGCTGAAGAAAGGAGTCAAATTCGAATGGGATCAGAAATGCCAAGACGCCTTTGATGCCGTACGATAGTACCTACAAAATCCACCTATTTTGGCTCCTCTCGAACCTGATAGGCCACTGATCCTTTACTTGTCAGTGACTGACTCAGCTCTGGGATGTATGCTAGCACAAGAAGGAGAAACTAAAATCGAAAAGGCTATCTACTACTTAAGCAAGAAGATGACCGGGCCAAAAATACGGTACACACCACTGGAGAAGACATGTTGGGCCTTGGTTTGGACTTTCCAAAAATTAAGGCATTACATGCTGTCTTTCACAGTAAACATTATCTCTCGGATGGACCCATTAGAGTATCTATTCGAAAAGCCGGCACTGACAAGAAGGTTGGCTCGATGGTTGCTGTTGTTATCTGAGTTTGATCTCCAATATGTCACCCGGAAGTCAGTCAAAGGCAGAGCAGTGGCGGAATTTTTGGCCGATCAACCAGTTGAAGGAGATAAAGATACAGAGTTCCAGTTTCCCGATGAACAACTGATGAAAGTCAGGGATGACAAGTGGACTCTATATTTTGATGGCACATCCAATCAATATGGCTATGGAATAGGAGTCCTTCTTGTCACTCTCGATGAATCACATATTCCGTTGTCTCTAAAACTCAATTTTGAAGTCACCAACAAGCAGGCTGAGTATGAAGCATATTTAGCTGGATTGGAGGCAACCTTAGAACTAGGGGTAATGATGCTGGAAGTCATCAGAGATTCAGCACTAGTAGTTTCACAAGCAAGAGGAGAATGAAAAGTTAGGGACTTAACCTTGATTCTCTATCATCAAGAACTAGAAAAGTTGATATCGTGCTTTGAATCGGTGATCTTTACCCATGTACCAAGGCTGCAGAACAAGTTCGTCGATGCACTAGCCACCATAGCATCCATGATTGGCATACCACTTAGAGTTTGGATGAGACCTTTGATAATTGAGCAGAGGAGAAAGCTGGCATATGAGATAACAGCCGCTATTAAAGAAAGCATTGACGGACTTCCATGGTACATTGACATTCAAAACTTCGTAGAGAAAGGAGAATATCCAAAGTTTTCTAGCAAAAAAGACAAAAGGTCAATACGACGACTATCCGCGCAGTTCGTCATTTGCAGTGGTAGACTGTACAAATGAGGACATTTTAGGGTCAATAAGTTGTGCGTAAACACGGAAGAATGTCAAGAACTAATGAAAGGAATACACGTAGGAGTTTGTGGGCCACACATGAGCGGAAATATGTTAGCCAAGAAAATACTACGACATGGATACTTTTGGATGACAATGGAGACAAATTGTATCCAGTTTGTGAGGAGGTGTCATAAGTGTCAGATTCACGCAAACCTTATGCACGTTCCCCCGTCTCAACTATACAACCTGACGTCACAAAGGCCGTTCTCAGTATGGGGCATCGATGTGATTGGCAGAGTAACACCGAAAGCATCCAATGGACATGAGTTTATCTTGGTGGCCATTGATTATTTCACCAAGTGGGTAGAAGTGGCCTCGTACTCGGTATTGAAAGCCTCCCATGTTGCTAGGTTTGTCAAGAAAAACATCATTTGCCGATACGGGGTCCCACACGAAATCATCTCCGATAATGGCTCACATTTCTAAGGAGAGGTTCTGGATCTTTTCGAGGAATACCGAATAGTAGCTCACAAGTCCTCGCCATATCGGCCGCCGACCAACGGGGCAGTCGAGGCAGCAAATAAGAATATCAAGAAAATTGCAAAAGACAATCAACTCATACAAGGATTGGCTGAAACATTTATCATTTGCACTCTGGGGATATCGAACGTCAATCCGAACTTCAACAAGAACAACGCCATACTCTCTAGTGTATGGAATGGAAGCCGTACTCCCCATTGAAGTGAAAATTCCCTCACTAAGAGTAGTGGCCGAGGCTAATATGTCAGAAGAAGAATGGCAGAGGAACCGGATGGAAGAATTGCTTTTGTTTGATGAAAGAAGACTGCAGGCTCTGTTTCATGTACAAGATTACCAGATGAGGATAGCTCGAGCGTTTAATAAGAAGGTCAAGACTCGGGACCAAAGAGAAGGAGATTTGGTTCTCAAATAAATTAGAGCTCCCATCTTCGACCCGAGAGGCAAGTTCAAGTCAAATTGGTCCGGATCGTTTCTAATCAAAACCATCATGACCGATGGTGCAGTCATTATTATGGACTTGGATGGCAATGTGTTCTCCACTCCAGTTAACCTCGATCAACTCAAAAAATAATATTCCTGAGGTAAAAATAAGATAAAAATAAAATCTCGCTGAGTCAAAAATAGAAAAGGCAACTGAGGCAAAAGTTAGAGCGGCTCGCAAGGCCAAAAATTCGAAAAGGTGACCTTGGCAAAAATTAGGGCATCACAAAAGAAACGTGTCAATACCCGAGCGAAAACTGAGCCCGAACTACGTTATGGCATGATTCCATCTTTTTGGGATACATAGGCAGCTTCTTTTAAAGAAGTCCGGCCACATTCTTTGTCTTTAACCATTTTGAATTTAAATAAGACCAATGCAAATTAATTTTTAAATTCTGATAATAGAGTCATTAAAACTTTGGATAAATTTAAACCATCTTAAACATAAAGTGGAAGTTTGTCATTATTTCGATCAGAATTACAAAATTTTGAATAAAAGGAGTGGCACGCAAGTACCAAACTCTACAAACAAAATAAGAGAAAACTATGAAATTTTCAAAACAAAGCAAGAGGCCTCAAGTTCTTCTTCTTTTTGCTGCTTATTTTTCTTCTTCTTTATCTTTCTTCTCCCGATCCTGCATCAGTCATGTCTTGTATTCAGCAGAAAGATCGGAACACTGCAACTCATGCATCTCCATCAATGAGCAAGATGGCCAGGCATCCTGATATGATGATAGAAATGGGGCCCGTAGTATGGATGAGAACAAACGGCCTCGAATGCTGGGGAAGATGATCTGATTGCGACCAAACTGCCGCATGATCCGATTGGGGTAATAGAAGGTAGTCTGACGCAGGCCGACTAACAGAACCCCAGGATGATCCATAGTAGTCAAAGTCATGGCAGGGATCCGCCACCAAGAGCACTGCCAGGTAATGTTTGGGCTAGTCAGAGAGAAAAGATACTGTCGCCAAGATGCCTCGGTGTCGCATATCTGATAACGCGGGCAGTAAAGGAAAGCAGCGGCATTGTGCCTGTCAGTGGGAGGCTTCTGTACAAGATTTACCTTCTTCATCAGCCAGATCTGTAGCAAGAGTTAAAACAGTAAGAGAAAGTCTTTGCAGTATGATAGAGAACTTGACACAAAGGAAGATGTTAAGCTCACCTGGAAACGTAAAGAGCTGCCAGCAAAGGTGGTGGTCTCGCCACGATGAGCAACGTCCAAGCCCAGCAGTGTCTCGGCCAGAACAAGGGACACAAAGTCCTTCTCCGTCCACATTTAGCCAGCAATGTCAACCAGGGCACAACTAACCCGCTCATCAGGATGGACAAAGAGACATTGGGCGAGGAGACAGAAGCAAAGTGCATAACGACGACGCAGTTGAAAGTCGAGATCGTTGAGGTCACTAGTAGAATGAAACCTCTCAATAAGCCACGGAATGCCAAAATAGTTGCCCGAGGTCAGAAGAGAAGCCTCCATCCTAGATAGGCCACAAAATTGCATCATTTGCTGCTAAACTAAAAGGAATGGAGTAGGAACGACAACAGAACCCCGTGGAGTCAAGTCCAAAATGGCAGCAAACTCCTCCACAGTGGGGCAGAGCTCTTCGAGGCTAAACCGAAAGACGTGAGACTGTGGATCTCATCGTTGAACGGTGGCCTTCAACAATGGTTCGTCGATCTTCACGGCCATAAGATGAAACAAAGAGTTGATCCCAAAAGGAGCAAAGTTCAGATGTTCAATGTGGTAGAACGCCTCAATCCATGAAGAAAGTGAGGTAGCCATCTGGGTGTAAACAATAGAAAAGGGAGTCTCTGTGGCTGTATTTATAAGGAAGGAAAATGCGAGAAACTAAAAAATTCTACAAAAGGCACATTCATTATGGCGGCCGCCACCTTGGGGTCAGCGACCGCCAACTTGAAAAAGCATAGTACAGTGACATCATCGCTTTAACCAAGCGGCCGCCATGTTGGAGGTGGCGACCGCCATGTTTAAATATGGCGGATGTATTCAGTTTGCAGTTTCTGTGACTTGTGTAAAATGTTGACTTTCGCATTGTACATACAAGACAGTTTTAGTAGTAAATATGAGAGAATCATACAGTAGATGAATATCAAGTAATAAAATGGTACGAAGGCCCAAAGATGCATAAAAGGTGATATAATGTAAACTGGGGCACACAGGCCTATGGAGCAGATAAATGTATATAAATATATCAAACTGGGGCACGCAAGCCCATGAAAACCTAGATGAAGTGTATAAAAAGTAAAGAAAATGGGGGGGAGCTCTCTCTCACATCAATGCCTCGGGCGAACCCGGCGGGAAGACGGACCGGCCTTGTCCTAGCTCACCTCCTCAAAAAGTCTCTCAATGTCGTCGCTACTGCTGCCGGAGGAAGATGAAACAACTCTAGAATGACTCCGAGCAGATGAAACGGATCCTCTAAAGCGAGCTCGAGAAGATGCCCAAAAACCACGACCTCGAGCTGGAACTGGGGCTGGAGCGGGGGGTCTATCCTGAGCCTGTGGTGGTACTATGCTGGTAGGTGGTACCGGAGACTATTAGAAGAAAACCAAGATCAAAACATAGTACAAAAAAGTGCAAAAATTTTAGAAAGATTCGTGAGAATACTTACTATAACTGCTGGAGTAAATGAAATACCAGCTGCACGGACAGTGGCATCAAGCTGACAGATCAGTGCTCTCTGACCGGTAAGGACCAGCAGCAAATGATCCAGCCATGCCTGGTTAACCTGCAAAAAGAAGTTGGGCAGTTTGAATAGACGAACAAAGAAAGTAAGTAATCAGATAAAAGGAAAAGGACCGAGACAAACCTGACTGAGCTCAGCCCTGAACTCAGGTGCCGGTGGAACAGGAACCGACAGAGGGAAGGGGTAGCCATATGCTACTGTCTGGATCTCCCATGGGATCTCCGGACCCGTCATCCCTCCACCAGCATCATCAACAGCAGCAGCGGTTCCAGCAGCAGCAGCGGCCTCAACAGCAGCACCGGCATCAGTTACCTCCAGTACTCGTCCTCTCCTCCTACCGCCAGGGGCGGCCGGGCCAAGACCTAAGGGACCCATCAGGTATGCCTGGGCCCAGGCTGTGTAGTCCCCTTCCGCCACCAGTAGCTCCGAAATTGGGGTCCCCACCATCTCCAGCAGAAAATCAACGCGGCCTATATGATCAGTCCGACGCATGCAGGCTAGAGGAACCACTGGTATCCTGAAGTGATCAAGGCCGAGTGACTAACAGACCACTCACTCGCCAAGATAATACTCCCTACCAAATGGGCCCTCCAGCAGGATCCGCCTAGAAGCAATATCCCTACTGCCCATCAGATCTGCGCCGGCCTGATCCTCCACTCCTCGCCAGACATCCCAGTGAACCTGCTGTCATTCAAAGAATAGTGCAAATAGAAAACAGTAAGCAGTGAATACAGTGCAGTATAATAGCCAGTATACAGAATACAGTGATCAATGTGCAGAATAAAAGTCTACAGTGCAGAGAACAACGTAGATAACAGATACTGCTCGGGAGTCAGCTGGTCTAAGGAGACTCGAAAGTGGTCAATGTCCTTCCCCCCGACCTTCTTCCCCTTTAGCTCTCAGGATCATCGGGCTGCTCGGGGAATAACCAGAGGGTCTGCTGCAGAGTTCGCCGGGATATGAAGCTTGAGGAACTCGTAAGTCCACAGCTGCAAAGAAGAAGGTGTCAATCAGTAAATAATGAATAATAAAAGAATGGAAATGAATGGAAAAAATGTAAAAACTAAATTATACCTCCTAGACCCTTCAGTATCCCTCGATGCTAAGCTCCTGGGGTAAACGGGTCAATGTCTGCATGAATCCATAGAGGGTGGCAAGGGCAACTCCTCCCCAGTTGAATGAAGCAACCCGGAGTAAACGAGCGAGGGCGCCAAGGTAATACAGATGAATGGTATTCTCCTTGCTCGAAAACAATGAGGTACCAAACATATACATCAAAAGCCCCTGGCGACCCACTCGAAGTGGCGGGGCTCAAAGCAGTGGAAGTGGCGGAAGCGCTCGAAGAACAAGGTGTATCGAACCCGGTCTCTGTCCATCTGAGTAGGAACGACTTTGAGAAAATACAGCAGCGCATCAGCAGAGCGACCGACGATCGGATCAAATGGGATGGGTGCTCCTCTAACCCGAATACCGGTAATCAACGCAAAGTCAAGAGGCATCAGAGTAGTCTCAAAAATAGTGAAGTGAAAGGTATTTGTGGTATCCCACCACCGCTCGGTAAGGGCCATGAGCCAAACCCGATCATTGCTCGTCCTACCCAAAAGGGGTATGAAACGAGGAAAACCATAAGCATCAACGAACTCCCGGCTATGAGCAGGGTGGGTATCATACCACTCCAATACCTCCCCGAAGGTAGAACCTCTGAAACCTCTAACATAATGACCAACCTAAAAAGATAAGACAAACAGAGAATATATAAAGAACAGATCGAACAAACGAAGTGCAGAAAAATATCTGGAAGCAAAGTCCTAAGTTCGTGTGTAAATGACGACCATTTGGTTCTTTCAAGTCCTGGTAAACCAGGCAAATCTCCCTAACCCTAGGTTCGTGTGTAAGTGACGATCTTTCGGTTCTCTCAAGCCCTGGTAAACCAGGCAAATCTTCCTAACACTAGGTTTGTGTGTAAGTGACGACCCTTCGGTTCTTTCAAGCCCTAGTAAACCAGGAAAATCTCTCTAACCCTAGGTTCGTGTGTAAGTGACGACCCATCGGTTCTCAAAAGTCCTAGAAAAGGATTAGGCACCCAAATCCAAGGTTCGTGTGTATGTGACGACCCTTCAGTTCTTTCAAAATTCCTACAAAAAGGCTAAGCACCCTAACCCTAAGTTCGTGTGTATGTGACGACCCTTCAGTACTTTTCAAGCCCTAGAAGAAGACTAGGCACCCAAACCCAAGGTTCGTATGTATGTGACGATCCTTTGGTTCTTTCAAAAGCCCTAGAGAAAGACTAGTCACCCTAACCCTTGGTTCGTGCGTAAGTGACGACCATTCGGTTCTTTTAAGCCCTAGAAAAAGACTAGGTACCCAAACCCTAGGTTCGTGTGTATGTGACGACCCTTCGGTTCTTTCAAAAGCCCTAGAAAAAGACTAGGCATTCTAGACACCCAAACCCTAGGTTCGTGTATATGTGACGACCCTTTGGTTCTTTTAAAAGTCCTAGAAAAAGACTAGGCACCCTAACCATAGGTTCATGTGTAAGTGACGACCATTCGATTCTTTCAAGCCCTAGAAAAAGAGTAGACACCATAACCCTAGGTTCGTGCGTATATAATAATCTTTTGGTTTCTTTACGCCCTAGTAAAAGATTAAGAACCCTAAGTCCTGGTATGCTAGGCAGATCTCTATCTTTTTGTGTTAAAATAAAAATAAAAAATAAATAAATAAATAAATAAAGGCAAAGAAAATCTCCTCTTTAATGTTGGTATTTTGCCAATTTTGTCCTAATTTTCTTTAATTTTTTAGGATTTTTTTAAAAATTTTAGAATTATCTTAAAATTGTTTCTCATTTTCTAGGATTTTCTTAAAATTTCTAGAGCATGGTCCTAGCCATTTCTTCTAGTGTCATGTTCTTCCTCTCAACAACTCCATTTTGTTGAGGGGTTTTAGGAGCTGAGAAGTTATGGTTAATACCATTTTCATCACAAAATTTTTCAAACGCTTTGTTTTCAAATTCTCTACCATGATCACTTCGGATACTTGAGATTTGAAACCCTTTTTCGTTTTGAACTC
>JAOTRH010000643.1:0-24396 GCA_034768845.1 Heliamphora exappendiculata
TCTATATCTTAACAAAGATATACATCCCTTGTATATCTTAATTGAATATATATATATATATATATATATATATATATCATAATAGGAGACTCAAAACTCTAATCATTCTCCTCTAGTTGCCCCGCCCCCCTCTCTCTTTTTGGCAATTTCATTATTGCTTCTTGGAGACTAAGTGTGAGAAGAAATCAAAAAAAAAAATAACTTCGATCGGCATCGGTGCCCACACACTGTGATCATCGTAGCGTGTCCAGGATATATGTGAGAAGATTGCCAAGTCGTCTTCAACGTATTCGGGAGTTTTTGAAACTTTTCGACTAGTTTCATAAAGGTATAACAGTACTTAGATTAATACCGTTCTTATTTTTTATGAAAAACATACGCGTCGTTTTTTACGGTCACGGCGCTGGTTCTAAAATTTTTTCCGCATCCCAACAATTACTCCCATCTCTTCAACACTACAACACAAATAATTGAATAACACTATGTAAGATAAAGGAACATTCTAAAATGAGCCAAACGTATCTTTGGCGCTTATGCTTGGGTTATATAAATCTAAAACAAATTACAGGACTGGTTAAAAATAGACCATTGAGTTCATTGGTAGTAGATACACTTCTAGTTTGTGAATCCTGCTTACAAGGGAGGATGATCAAGAGGTCCTTTTTTGGCCAAAGGCTATAAAGTCAAAGAGTCGTTGGAATTCGTTTACTCTTATTTATGTGGATCTATTACTATCCGAGTTAGAGGTGGTTTTGAGTATTTTGTCACTTTTATTATGATTACTCAAGGTATAGGTATATTTATTTGATACACCGTAAGTCTAAATACTTTGAGAAATTCAAAGAATTAAAGGTTGAAGCGAAGAAGTATCAAGGCAAATGTATCATGACACTTTGGTCCCTTTCAATGGAGCCATAAGTTGAATGAGTATCAAGCAGTCATGCATTGTTGATTCCACCATTGAGGCCAAATATGTTGCAGTCTCTGAGGTAGTCAAGGAGGCTATTTGGCTCAAAAACCTTGTGTTGAATCTAGATGTGATACAATCGGTATAATCAGCTATTACACTTTACTATGATAATAGCAGTGCGGTTTCTAACTCAAAGGAACCTAGGATCCTCAAGAATAGAAAGCATATCAAGCATACATATCATCTGATTTGAGAAATCGTGCATAGATGTGATGTAGCAATGACCAAGATTGTATCGATAAATAACCTAACATATAGTTTTACAAAGAGCTTACCCGTCAAGAATTTTAATAGTCACATAGAGGGGATGGAAGTAAGATGCATGACAGCATGACTTTGAGTTGGTTTAGAGTTTAGGATTTAGGGTTTAGGGGTTTAGGTTAAAAGCTATACTTTTGTGTAATGAACTTTAGTATTTAGTTTAATCATGTCACTTCCCAAATACTAGGGTCACGCGAAAACTCACCAAAACACTGTTTAAAAAAAATAAGGTTTGCAGTTGGAAAACCATCAACTCAAAATATACAACATTTGGAATAAAGATCCCTAAAGTTCAGCTCTCATAAACAGTAAATATGCAATCTTATACATGAGCAAGTATATTGCCTAAAGGCGTACAAAACTCGCCTTCAGAAGCAGGCATCGCATGTAAAACTACATGTCTCAAAACAGAAAAAACTACAGCAAGTCTTTCACCACTACGGGCACCTATGTCAACTCTACATGTTACCTGAAAAAGATTTGCATAAAATCCCACACCGTGAGCCGAAACCCAATAGAAACAAACTATATAAAGCTGTAAAGCAGGTTATGCAACCATAAGCATTAAGACTCATCCACATGAGCCAAAAAAGTTTTTTTCTCAAAATCACAAGTTTTTCATCCTTAAAACTATGCACATCATCCTCACAAATATCTTGCCACAGTTAAGAGAAAGCACTAATAAAATAGTATGCTTAACTCGGGCCACACAGCCGAGGAGAAAGAGATAAAATAAAATTCTATGTACCGACTCTGCCACACACAGGGACAAATGTAACAACTATAGACTCCTGCCCATTATCCTAGTTCTGAACCACTTAAGGCCTGCTAGATAATAACAAGTTCTATATGGAGTCACAACAACGTACACCATTCACGAAGGTAACTTGCTTTCCTTTACGGTTTGCCACAACCGATGGAGCAGGCATCCAACACTCAATTTATGGGAACTAACCCGAAGGTACAGAGCACCCACGCTACGCACATTTCTAGACTTCCACTGAGGAGAAATGTAAACCCAACTCAACACATCTACTATCACGGTACATCTATGGAAAATATTTCAAAATCAATCGTAACTTAACTACCAAAACCCGTAAAAATAGTTATACAACACATGTATATAAAAGTGGATCCAATCCATCAACTATGGAGATCAACTAGCATGTAAAAACATACACTCTCATCAAACATTTTCAAACTTGAGACTCAACCCAAAAGATTAACTCCAAACCTCCAAAAGAAAACATATTTTTTAAGTTTTTGTAAAAACTCCGTTTGCAAACCATCATTCTTCCCAAAAGAACCACCAAACCACCAAAGCAAACACCAGACGCCCACACAGGACCCTAGTCAACTAAACCCAAGCCCCCAGTCGACTAAAAACTCTCAGGAAAAGAAGAAAAACAAAACAAAAGCATGTCAGTCGATTGACCTGGGAGGTTCAGTTAACTGACCTTCCAAAAACATGATCCAGTCGACTGATCATCAAGATCAAGTCGACTGACTTGCCCAGGAAATGTTTTTAAGCCACGGTTTTGACCTTTAAACCTCAAATCAAACCTCCAAACATCCATCCAACACCCTCAGACATCTGCTTGTCCAAACCCAACACCAAAACCTTGAAAGAAAACTCTCGAAACGCACCTCCATCCACCAAAAATGATGAAAAATGATTTTAAACGAAAAACATGATTTAAACATAAATCACCTTTCATGCATTTTTAAACGGTAAAGATGCATAAGATTACACGTAACACTCTTTAACAACTATACAGTCTAGGATCTTACCTCGGTGAGTTAAAAACTCAATGTCTCGATCCACGTGCAAAATTGAGCTTTGCCAGAATAAAATTTCATTCGGATGGAAGCGTAGACCACCGTGCCAATAACAAGGATCAACAGTTGGATCGCAAAAAACCTAGCCCCGGGCCCCCGATATGTTAGAGAAAAGGTAGAGAGAAAAAAGAAGAAAGTTAGCGAGTAAGTTTTGAAAATATCTAACTCAAGATAATTATAGGCCTCTAAAATATTTTTTAAAAAAATTTGCACCGCAACTTTCAACAGCCTCAGGAACCAACCCCGCATGCTTATTTAAATTCAAACATGCATCAAAACGCATATAGACATACTATAGCAAAAAAATGAACACGTCGTATATATATATATATATGTTACAAAAAGAGATGGAACCGGATCTCACAATTCATTAATAAAGTTAGTTGTTTTCTTTTTAATGAGAATCTATATGACCAACGTTTACACTACATTATTTATTTAATTTTATGCATTAGTATCTTTTATTCTACATACTATATAATCTAGTGTGTAAAGTTCGACTTACAAATAAAAGATTAGATTATTGATTTTTGTAAAATTTAAATTTTTTGTTCATAGTCTTGGAGAGAATTAGACGTAGCATTTGTAAGATTGCAGCACAGTATTTTAGTAGGTCTGTCTTGATTATGAAAAATGATATAGTTTTAACTTATTGTGCTATTACACTTAGTGTGTATTGAACATAACCGTATTTGGGTAATTATTTTTATACTGGCTATATAAAATAATTAATACCTTATACTTGTTATGAGTGTTTATATTCTTATTTTTGATATAATTAATTGCCGTATATATTTAGTGTTTGCTATTTTGATTTATAAAAGAGTAAAATTTTTTTATAGGTCAATAAAATTGGTGAATTGGATAATAGCATTATAAATATGGTGAATATTAATTTCTAACTGAATCCACATACTGGTTAGTAGTCGCATATATTTAGTATTTGTTATTCTTATTTATAAAAGATTAATATCTTTTATACGTCAATAAATTCGATAAATTGAATAATAGCATTATGAGTATGATGAATATTAATTTTTAACTGAATCCACATACTGGCATATTGATTGATGATACTCTATTGATGAGGCTTATAAATTTTGATTATGTCAAACCCTGCAAGTGGATTTTATATCCAACATTTCAAATAAGTTAACTAGAAAGTCTAAAGGACATTATAAGCGATCAGTTCAAAAATTGTCAGTAATTTAATTTAATTGATAAGTATTTGTAATGGAATATGCTAAAATTAATTTTTAAAAATGCCAACTAAACAAGCGGTTTGGTAAGTTTTATAATGTGATATTTTATTGGAATATGCTAACCACAAACATTGGCATGGTGGAAAATAAGCAAAGAATATACAGATATGTGTACTAAGTGATATATATGAAAATAGAAAATCCCACCACAAAAAGTTTGTATTAATGCTGAAATTATTTCTTTATGTCACAACATCATTATATTTTAATTATTTTAATTTTAATATTAATATTAATAATATTTTTTAGCTCTCCCAGCATGATTTTTTTAGGGTAAATCACACTCAACTCTCCTGAAATTTAGGAAAACTTCATAAACATTCTTGGACGTTTTTGAAATGATACTATACTCCCTTCTACTTTAATTGTCAGTATCAGATTCTTCATGCCATTAGTTGATTATCAAAAAATTTAACGGATCTTGCTGATGTCAGCTATTGTTACACTTAATATTTTTATTTTATCCTTACTTGTATTGTATATTCTTATATTACCCTTAATTAAATAATAAAAAACAATTAAATTAAATTAAATAATATTTTTTAAAATTATTACCCCTCCATCCTCGAAAATCTCTATCACCACCAGAAATCCTCCATCATCAACAACCCATCCCCATCCCCATCACCGGAGTTTTGCCTCTGCCGTTGATTTCCCTCCCATATCAAATTCCCTCATGTAGACACTCTAATTTGACTAAATCGAATCTTAGGCGCTCGTCTCAAATGCTCTCCGATGACGAAAATATAAAAATTTTACTCAAAGATACTCTCAAGCAAGTAAAGTTAGGAATTTAATTCAAAACCTAAGAAATTATATAGTCAGTATAAAATTAATTATCCAAAATATTCCGTTCAATACACACAAAGTGTACTAGCACAGAGAGTCGGAATAATAAACGACGCTATTATCTGTTTCCCGTAACCAAGACAGGCCTACTAAAACTCTGTACTACAGTCGTATCGATGGTATGTCCATTTTCATCTAAACTGTGAATATAAAACTTATATTCTGCAAGAATCTAAAATCTAATCTTCTGTGTGTAAGCCGAACTCTACACACCAGATTAAATACTATACAAAATATCGAGCATTCATACATAACATTAAATAAATGATATACATACAGTACTCATAAAGATTCTCATAAAATAAAAAATTAATTTTATTAAAAATAAAATTAAATACTAAAAATATGATTTTTAATATATCAACTCTAACACTTACCGTCTCTATAAGACTCCTATTCTTTCTTTCTACTACACTATTTTGCTATGAAGTGCCAGGTGCAGTCAACTGGGATGTAATCTTTTCTGATGATAAATAGTTTTTAAACTCTCCAAAGAGGTATTTCCCACCACAGTCGGATTGTAGTGATTTGATACTTTTACCCAGATGCTTCTTCGTCTCCGCCTTGAATTCTTTGAATTTTTGAAAGTATTCAGACTTGCGGTGCATCAGGTAAATATATCTATACCTTGAGTAGTCATTAATAAAACTAACGAAGTACTCAAAGCCACCTCTAGTCTGGATGATCATAGGACTACGCACATCAGGATGAACCAGCTCCAACGATTTTTTAGCTCCATAGTCTTTGGCCGAAAAAGGCCTCTTGATCATTTTACCTTCTAAGAAAGATTCACAGACTAGAAGCTACTTGCCTCCACTTCTATTGAACTCAAAAGTCCATCTGCTATTAGTCTATTTATCCTTTTTAGATTAATATGAACTAAGCGTAAGTGCCAAAGAAACGTTTGGTTCATTAAAGAATGAAACTTTCTCTTCTATGAAAAATTAGATGTGTTATTCATTTCAATCAGTTGTAGTGTATGAGAGATTAGAGTAATAATATAAAGATCATCCACCAATGTACCAGAACAGATAATTTGTTTATTATCCTTAATAACCATAGAGTTATTAAAATAAATCAAATATCTATCTTTAGCCATTCTAGAAACGAAAACTAAGTTCCTTCTAATGGCAGGTACATAAAAATAACCTCTCAATATTAAAACTCGATCTCTACCAAAATTGATAGCGACATCTCCTATTGCAACTGCTGTTAACTTTGTATTATTGCCCATATGCAGGTAAATCTCTCCATCACTAAGTTATCAAATTTTCTGAAATCCCTGCAATAAATTGCAGACATGATTCGTGGCTCCCATATCTGCACACCAAGTACCGGTAGATAACACCGCTAAACATATTTCTATAACCAGTGAAAAAAAATTATCCTGTTTGTTCTGCCTTCTGAGAAATACTGGACATAGCTTTTTGCAGTGCCGGGTCTAGTTGCAGTGAAAACATCTACCTTTTGGCTTTTTTACACCAGTCTGTAGCCCACTAACTACCCTGAAAATCATGTCTCCCTGTTTCTGAAACTTTTTCTTCTTCATGCCTTTCGGCTCAGAGGAAGAACCTTTTTTATAAACAAACACATTTCTTGGTATTGAAGGAATACCATTTGTAATTAATGTTATATCCAAGTTACATTTTCAGTCAACAAAATTCAGTCCCGTTAATTTGTTTTCTTTGAGTATTAAAGCGAGTGGGTTGAAAGTCATTTTAATCTTGAGAATTACATAATAATAAAAAAAATCTTTAGTTATGATGAGAAAAATTTTGAATTTATTTTAATTTGGTTTCATCTATCATTTTAAAATTAATTCGCCAGCAGCCTGGCGACTTGAGAATAGCATGCCTCGATAGGAGGATGTATACTATCCTTCATAAGACCAAACAAGCCAATTTTTTTTAATTTTACTATCTAGGCAGCTGACTATGGCAAGTAAAATTAAATAACTAACATAGTTTCGGTCCAGTATATAATAGCAGTGACTCAGATGGAGAGGATACTATTATATATAACAAATAATTAACCATCACCTATTTCTAAATTAATAGCTTCGCAATGAACCCTTCAGATGGAGAAGTGATTCACACTAACAATTATCCAGAATTATCCCTAAATGAGGTTTGTACTGGCGATACCACAATTAATTTGTCCAATGAGGAGAAGGCCTTACTGCCAACACGCGGGGTTTAATTACATCGCCTACAAACTACTGATGGAGATCGCGAAATTTATCTGTGAATAAATTCTCTCACCCATTTAGATTTTTAAAATATTTTTGAGGGTTATAAAAATCTGTTTTGTTAGTTTTAGGCAACCTAAGAGGGGGTGAATTGGGTTTTTAAAAATAAATAACAATTTTAAAAATCTTTTCAAAAACTTTTTAATAATGCAAAAAAATATCAATTTAATCCAATATTAAGGTAATGAAAATATTAAAGAGGTTAGAGATAGAGAGATTGAACCGGACACCAAAGATTTATAGTAGTTCGTCTTCTTCCAAGCCTACGTCCACTCTTTAAGTTCTTCCTTGAGTATTTTCACTATATAGAATGCTTCACGGGCGCATTCCAAGACTTTACAACTTCAAGACTTCGCTTGAGTAAACCGAATATTTACAGGAACATTTAAAAGCTTAACACAGTTTCAAGAAGATCCTATGAAAATAATCTCCTATTTTCTTCTAATCTCTCTTGAATTCTTTTTTATGAGATTTACTTGCTCACTCAAGGGATAAAGGGTGACTCACCCTTAAATACAATAAATGAGAAGTATTAATGAAAACACTCACTCTCTTTACAGAAATAATTTATAATAAAAGAGAAGGTACAGAGAGATGAGAAACAAAAACTGGAGATTCAGCAATAAATGAGGGCTTGAGAATTCTCGATTTGATTCAAATAATAGAATAGAAATTATAAGTCTCCAAGTTTTTTGTAAATGCTGAAAAGTTACTCCTTATATAAGCTCTTGTGCATTCATGACCGTTGGAGGTAGGTGGGAGCAATAAATGCCAAAAAACCAACCGTTGAGGTCTACCGTGGATTTGAATTTTCATCGGCGGTGTCAACACAAACACCTTTTGTGAGACCTAGACCCGTCTCTTTTTTAGACTTACGTATATATGATGTGTTTCGCATATATATGTTTCCATGATGTGTGATTTACTCATTTTGATGCATGTTTATGTTTATCTGAGCATGCGGGGTTGGTTCCAGGGGTTGTAAGGAGTTGCAGTGTGAATTTCAAAATTTTAAAAAAAAAAAAGATATTTTAAAGATATTTTGACTATAAATATCTTGTGTGAGATATTTTCATCAAAATATCTCCT
Organism: Heliamphora exappendiculata; assembly: GCA_034768845.1. Taxonomy (NCBI): domain Eukaryota; kingdom Viridiplantae; phylum Streptophyta; class Magnoliopsida; order Ericales; family Sarraceniaceae; genus Heliamphora; species Heliamphora exappendiculata. The sequence goes on from JAOTRH010000643.1 coordinate 8,519, forward strand.
CCTTCTCTCTCTCTAGCTTTTAACTCACCAAACGCTCTGCCTTCTCTCTTATTTCTCGGGGGCCCGGGGCTTAGTTTTTGATAAACCAACTGCTGATCCGTAGTATCAGCATCGAGGTCTACGCATCCATCCAGACAGAATTCTATTCTGGCGAAGCTCAATTTTGCACGTGGATCGAGATGTTGAGTTTTAAACTCACCGAGGTAGGATCCTAGACTGTATAACTGTTAGAGGGTACTACATATAATCCTGCGTGTTTCAACCATTTTAAAATGCAAGAAAAGTGATTTATGTTTCAAATCCAATTTTGGGCTAAAATCATTTTTCGGCGTTCGGTTGGATGAAATCAAAAGAGGGAGTTTCCTTTCGAGATTTTATGATAATCCTAAGCTAGGGGATGCTTGTGGATATCAAAAATAGGAGTTTGGAGGTTTGATTTGAGTTTTGAAAACCAAAATCGTAGCTCAAAAACATGATATGGGCAAGTTTAGTCGACTGAACCTATGAGTTCAGTCGATTGGATCATCATGTGGGAGGTTCAGTCGACTGGACCTGGGAGGTCAGTCGACTGAAAAGGCTTCTATTTTGGGTTTTCATTTCCAGTGTATTTTTCAGTCGATTGGAGGGTGAGTCTAGTTGACTGAAACTAGACTATTTTGGGAAAATGTTGTGTTTTGGGTTTAAGCTTTCCTCGTGTGATGTTTATCCGAGGTTTTTTATGAAATTCTATGGGTTCAAAGGGGTATCTGAGATTTTCAAAAGGATGGTTTGAAAACGGAGTCTTGGGAATTTTCAAAACGTGTTGGTTGAAGGTTTAGAGCTAGCCCTCAGGGTTGAGTTTCAACTTCTAAAACGTTTTGGGCGAAAGTATGTTTTTACATCTGTTGTTTGATCTCCATGGTTCATGGATTGGATCCCTTTTATATTACATGTGTTGTATATCTGTTAGCGTGTTGGGTTTTATAATGCTATCCATAGATGTACTATGACAATGGGTGTGTGGTTTAGAGTTGGGCTTCCATTGCTCCTTGGTGAAAGTACAAAAACGTGCGCAAAGTGGGTTTGCTACGGTCCTTCGGGTTAATTCCCGTAAATGTGGTATTGGTTAACTTTGTCCATCGGTCGTGGAAATCCTTAAAGAAGCAAGTCGTGATTTGGTTAACTTCGTCCATCGGTCATAGAAATTCGTAAAGAAGCAGGTTATCCCTTGAGCGGGTATGTTGTTGTGACATCGTATAGAACTTGTCATTACCTAACAGGCCTTAAGTGGTTCAGGACTAGGGTAATGGGCAAGGGTCTATAGTTATTGCCTTTGTCTTGAGTTGACAGAGTCAATACATAGGATCTCATTCTATCTTGCCTCCTCGATTGTGTGTCCGAGTGGAGAATACTATTTTATTACTTCTTTTCCTTAACTGTGGCATGATATCTGTTAGGATGATATGCATAGTTTCAAGGATGGAAAACGTGTGATTTTTTAGATGAAAAACCTTTTGGGTTTTGTGGTCGAGTTAGCTCGCACCAAACGATTGCATGACCTGTATTACAGCTTTATACAGTCTATTTTCTATTGAGCTTCTGCTCACGATGTGGGATTTTTTGAAAAATATTTTCAGGTGATCATGACGAGATGACCTAGTTGCAGAGGTGATAGAAGACTTGCTGTAGTTTTTTCTATTTTGTACATATACTTTTACATTTGATGCTTGTTTCAGAAGGCTGGTTTTGTATGCCTTTAGGCGATACATTTATTCGTGTATGAGATGCATGTTTTCAATTTATGAGAGTTGCTGTGGAGATCTTTTTATCCAAATGTTGCATATTTTAATATTCAACTGAGAAACCTATTTTCTCAAATGGGCATTTTGGTGGGTTTTCGCGTGACTCAGATGTTTGGGGCGTTACAACTTGGTATCAGAGCTCTGGGTTCGAATACCTATGAGCCATGGGAAAGAGGGTACATCACCTTGTGAGGATATATATGTGCTTGATTGCATGTGTTACAGCGTTTCCTAACATATGATAGGAAACGTGTGTATACGTGGGTATGGAGGTTGGACCTTAGGATTGATTAGTCTTGCCTTCGGGTGTTTGGTTTAACATACTTGGGAGCCATGTTAGAGACGCATTTTGCAGACGTGATTTCTAGCAAGAAATCTGAGTAGGTTATCCAGAGTGACAAGTCTTTCTTGTTGGTTCTCCTCGGTGTGTGAGATATGTGATGACATGATATTACGTGGCTATGTGTTAGCATGCCTATCTGTCTTTTACGTTAGCAATAACATGTTGTATGGATTCTTATCCCATTATGTTGCTTTCGTATAGAGTTATGTCCACGCGGGGAGGTCGAGGCCGTGGCTGTGGTTCTGGCCGAAGGGACGTTCCAGTTCCAGATGTTGGGGATGCTAATGCACCCCAAGGACCTGTTGCTGAGGGAGATCTATTGCGTGAGATGGTCAGCTCCATCCGGCAACTGCCTGAGGCCACTAGGGGTAGGGAGAGTATACCTGAGCCGAGGGTGACGGTTGCAATGGGCGAGTTCTATCGTCTGGACCCTCCTACCTTTTCTAGGGATCCCAATCCCACGGTTGCCACTTAGTGGCTAGAGCTGGCTACCAGGATTCTTGATTCACTTTAGATTGAGGAAGGTAATCTGAGGGTTATATGTGTCGCCTTCCAGCTGAGAGGGAGTGCCCATATGTGGTGGAAGTTTGCCAAGACCACTGTGGCAGGCACATGGGAGGCATTCATGAAGGTATTTCTGGGGAAATACTTTCCAGCGACATTGAGGGATCGCTATAGAGAGGATTTCCTATTTCTGACTCAGGGGAGTATGTCGGTTGTTGAGTATGAGGCTGAGTTTACCAGCTTATCCCGGTTTGCATAGGAGATCATACCTACTGATGAGTTCAAGGCGAACCGATTTGAGAGGGGTTTAAGGCCCGCTATCAGGGACAGAGTGGCGGTATTCCAAATGCAGGTCTACACTGACTTGGTACAGATGGCCATGAAGGAGGAGGACACCTTGCCTGAGACGCGCAGAGACAGAGACAGTAGGAGTCAGCAGGACGGGGGACGTGCACAGTCCCGGGGACGCAAGGACAAGCGTCAATGAACATCTAGTTCGAGTTCTCATCCGGTGGGGTCGTATCCTCCACGAACTTCTGCTTCTTTGCCTCCTGTAGCTTCAACGGGATGGTCGAATCAGAGGGTGCATTGTCATAGATGCCAGCGGCCCGGACATCATGCAGCAGAGTGCAGGATTGCAGCGCATGTTCAGGCAAAGTCGCAGTCGTAGGCGCCAGAGAGAGGACCACTGATATGTTTTGAGTGTTGGCAGACTGGGCACATCCAGAGGAACTATCCTCAGGGAGGGAGCATTCAGAGTACAGCAGGAGCTCCAGCTGTTCCATCTAGCCAGGGACGACAGACGTACCAGCAGCCTAGAGCTCAGACATCCATATTTACAGAGGGGGGTGCATCAGTGCAAGCAGGTAGATAGTCAGCCGTTCAGAGCCGCAATGGACCGGCCAGGGCATATGTTCTTACAGATCCTAGTTCTTCCAGAGCACTGGTCGTGCCCGATGCTGCTGCTACCACCTCCATGATCAGAGGTACCTTTCTAGTCTACAAATCATGGGCCAGTGTTCTTATCGACACTGGAGCATCACATTCATTTATATCTTCAGCTTTCACATCTGCATTGGGATTGCAAATGGATTGGTTGGGTAGTACTATGTGCGTTGAGACCCCAGTGAGTGGAAATGTGACGTTGAGTCTCGTCTGTAGATCCTGCGTGTTGGAGGTCGCCGGTCATTGTATAGAGTTCGACCTTGTTATCCTAGACATGACCGCATTTGATGTCATCCTAGGGATGGACTCTGGCTGACCACCTATCGTGCCTTTATCGATTACGATCGGCGGAGGGTAATGACTTGTACACCGGTAAGAGATTGCTTTTGTTTTGTAGGAGACCAGGATAAGGGTTTGAGGTCTATGCCAGGTGTTGTGCGAAACCAGGGAAACCTGGGTTTCCTTTTCTCAACTCTCACGTTGAATGAGGAGGTTGGAGTTCGATGAGAGCTACCTTCGGTGGTGTGCGACTATCCTGATGTCTTTCCTGATGATCTGGTTGAGTTGCCGCCGAGCCGGGAGGGAGAGTTCTCTATTGATCTAGTTCCCAGAGCTGCTCCCATATCTATACCGTCCTATCGCTTTGCAGCCGCTGAGTTGTGTGAACTCAAAGTATAGTTACAGGAGTTGCTAGACAGAGGATTCATATGTCCGAGTACTTCTCCATGGGGAGCCCCTACTGTTTTTGCAAAGAAGAAGGATGGATCTTTGCGTCTATATATCGATTACAGGAAGATGAACCAGGTGATAGTGAATAACAAGTATCCGATGCCGAGGATAGATGACTTGTTTGATCAGCTGAGGGATTCGAGCTGCTTCTCGAAGATTGACTTGAGATCAGGATATCACAAGTTGAGGATTAGGGATGAGGATATAGAGAAGACCGCTTTCAGGACTCGCTATGGTCATTATGAGTTTCTGGTTATGCCGTTCGGTCAGATGAAGGCACCAACTACGTTCATGGGTTTGATAAACTGGATCTTCCATCCTTATTTGGACAGTTTGTGGTAGTGTTTGTGGATGATATTCTGATATATTCACCCACTAGAGAGGCTCACGAGGATCATTTGCGGATCGTGCTATAGACTTTGAGAGAGCACTGCATGTACGCGAAGTTCGAGAACAGGCAAGTTCTGGATGACTGGGGTGAGATTTTTGGAACCCGTAGTGTCGGCAGACGGGGTATTAGTGGATTCATTAAAGACTGATGCTGTGACCGGTTGGGAACGACCGAAGAGTGTCGTTGAGATACGTAGTTTTCTCGGTCTAGCCGGCTACTATAGACGGTTTGTGAAGGACTTTGCTAGACTCGCTGCATCGATGACACGTCTGACGCGGAAGGGAGTTGTGTTTGCTTGGAGTGAGTCTTGTGAGTCATCTTTCTAGGAGCTGAAGACGAGGTTGACTAGTCCGCCAGTGTTGATCATTCCAGAGCGAGGCTTGGGATATACTGTGTACTGTGATGCATCACATAACGGCCTTGGATGTGTTCTGATGCAGGAGGGTAAGGTTGTAGCCTACGGTTCTCAGCAGTTGAAGATGCACGAGCGAAACTATCCTACGCATGACTTGGAGTTGGCAGCCGAGGTCTTTGCTTTGAAGACATGGCATCACTATCTTTATGGTGAGCATTTCGAGGTTTTCTCCGATCATAAGAGCTTGAAATACTTGTTTTCACTGAAGGACCTGAACTTGAGCCAACGACGATGGATGGAGTTGTTGGAGGATTATGATTTGACTTGTAGTACCATCCAGGGAAGGCCAATGTGGTGGCAGACGCGCTGAGTAGGAGATCTCACGGGTTGTTAGCTTCTGTGGCTATACGTGAGTGGGACATGCTTGCAGATGTTGGGGAGTTTGATTTGTGCCTCAGGGAGATTGAGACGGGTGCTACCTTATTTTCTGTAGTTACTCGACCAGCGTTGATAGCACGTGTACTAGAGGCCCAGCAGGTGGACCAGGAGGCTTAGATGATACTAGACCGCGTTGCTAGTGGCGAGGATACAGCAGGATGGATTGTGGGTTATGATCAAAGTCTGAGGTTGGCAGGCAGGTTGTTTGTGCCAGAGTCATGCCGAGCTGATCTTCTACGTGAGTGTCATCATTCTCGTCTTGCCGTGCATCCTGGAGGCACGAAGATGTACCATGACTTACGTCGTCAATTCTATTGGACAGGGATGAAGCGAGATGTGATCCAGTTTGTTTTCCAATGCCTCACCTGTCAGTAGATAAAGGCGAAACATCAGAGACCGACAGGATTGCTACAGTCATTGCCTATATTAGAGTGGAAGTGGGAGCACATCACGACGGACTTTGTGTTAAGACTTCCTCGGTCACCTAGGGGACACGACGCCGTATGGGTTGTGGTTGATAGGCTAACGAAGTCTGCACACTTTCTCCCCATCCGCGTGAGAGATTCAGTGGAGCGACTGAGTAGCTTGTACGTCAGAGATAGAGTTTGGTTGCATGGAGTACCAGTGTCTATTGTTTCAGACCGAGACCTGCACTTCACTTTGCAGTTTTGGAAAAGTCTACAGGAGGCCTTGGGGACGAACTTGATGTTCAGTACTGCTTTTCACCCCAAGATGGATGGCTAGTCAGAGAGGACTATACAGATTCTAGAGGATATGCTGAGGTCCTATGTCATTGACTTTGGAGGTTCATGGGAGGATCTTCTACCTTTAGCAGAGTTTGCATACAATAATAGCTATCAGTCCAGTATTGGGATGGCACTGTATGAGGCTTTGTATGGTAGACCTGTAGGTCGCCCGTATGTTGGACAGATGTGGGAGAAACCACAGTCTCGGGACCTGACATGGTACGGGAGACGATGGAGAAGGTTACAGCGATTGCCAGCGCCTTGCTACAGCTCAGAGCCGCCAAAAGAGTTATGCAGATTAGAGGAGGCCACTATTTAAAGTCTCAATTTCAGTTGAGGAGGAAAGAACTAAGTTTTTCAAAATAGAATTCTTTGCACCCATTTTTCTCAATTCATCATGCAAATCTTCAGACGGGCTCAGGACTTTTGTGTCGACTCATCTTGCCTTTGTGTCGACACCCAAAATCTGCAGATGGCCTCAGTTATTTTGTGTCGAGACAATTTCCATTTGTGTCGACTCAAAATTTCGGATACCAAAAGTGTGAAGAACTTTTGTGTCGACACAAAACTTATTTGTGTCGACTCATTTTGAGTCCAGAGAGCTTCGGCTCTTTTGTGTTGACACAGAACTTATTTAAGTCGACACTAATCTTTAATACCTGAATGTAACTTCATGAAACTGGTAAGGTGTCAAACTATTTGTTTAATAGGTATTGACACACTTGATATGCTTCAAGTATATCTTGTCTAAAAAGTGTTTGACTTATTTTTCAATTGAGTTTAATACAAAATATTCTCTTGCAATACCTGTAAGGAGAATTAAGTTTTGATTTTTGGTATCCAAATTTTCTTGGGTCATTTGGTGTTAGTTGCTTGAGGGTGTGTTCTTTTAGGAACCCAAGCATTCTTGATAGAATTAGTTAACAGATTTCTATGTGGACAGTGTGTCACAATGTGTTCATGCTCATAACAATGAAACCAAGTGGCATATGTATGATTAGAGGATGCTTTGACAAAGATATTGCTTAAGAATTTTTGTTTCTTCTTGAGTTTATATCCGATTTCAGCTTTGTCAAAAATGCATTTTTGCATTCTAAGAAGTTTATCTAAGTTGTTTTTTTCCTAGAGTGAACTTGTAAACAATTTTTGTAAGGTCCTCAACTTTTTCATTTAAGGCCTTACTTTCATCCTTCAAAACAGAGACTTGTTTTGTCAAGACAGAGTTTTCACTTTTTAAAGTCTCAATTTCGGTTGAGGGGGAAAGAACTAACTTTTTTAAAATAGAATTCTTTGCACCTATTTTTCTCAATTCATCATGCAAATTTTCAAATGCACATTACAGTTCATCTAAGGAGAAAGGGTTAGGAGTTACCTCATCATCTTCTCTGGCTATGAGGCATAGTTTTGGTACTTTATTTTTTTCCTTTTCAACCTCAGAGCTGCTGTCATCACTTTCACCCCAAGCACTTATCATGGCCTTTTTGAAGCCCTTTTGAATTTCTTTTTGAGCTGAGGACATTCAGCTTTTACATGTTCAAGCTTTTTACACTCATAACAGATGATTTATTCATTTTTGAATTCATTCTTGAACTTGCTAGAGTTGCCTTTAGATTTGGTAGGCTCACCTCGGTATCCTTCCTTTTTGAAGAACTTTATTCCTCTTTGTTTCTTATTTTTAAAAAACTTTTTGAATTTTTTTGTGATGAGAGCTATGTCTTTATTTTTATCACTTGAGGAGTCTTTCTCAGATTCTTCTTCATGAGTTGAGACAGTTGAAGGCGATACCTTTCTTCTTTTTGTTGTCTTTCCCATTATCCATCTTGATGTTCATCTCATAGGTCATGATAGAACCAATGAGCTCTTCTAGACTTAGAGTGTTGAGGTCTTTAGCTTCTTGAATAGCTGTGACCTTTACTTCCCAACTCTTAGGCTTGCACCTAAGAATTTTTCTTACTATTTCTACATTTGTATAAATCTTGGCAAGAGATTTCAGTCCGTTAATAATGTCAGTGAAGTGAGAAAACATATCAGAAATTGTTTCATCATACTTCATTTTGAATAATTCATAGTTATGCACAAGCAGATTGATTTTTTACTCTTTCACTTAATTTGTACCCTTATAGATAATTTCGAGTCTATCCCATATTTTTTTGCGGTGTCACATGTAAAGATCCTATTGAACTCATTTGGGTTAAGTGAGCAATATAGGATATTCATAGTTTTAGCATTTTTTTGTATCTCCCTAATATCAGTTTCAGTCCATTCAGCCTCAGATTTAGGGACGACAGCCCCTTCAACAGTTTTAGTGGGTCTTTTGGGTCCATTTATAATAACTCACCAAAGGTCATAGTCTACGGTTTGAATGTAAATTTTCATTTTTGCCTTCCAATAATTGTAATTTGTTTTATTGAACAAAGGAGGTCTATTGGTCGACTGACCTTCAGATTGAATAGAGTCGATGCTAGTGGTTGTTATATAAACTCTTAGACGGTTAAGTCAAAAATAAGAGCCCAAGCTCTGATACTAATTGTTAGTTCTAGGAAACCCAAAAAGAGGGTGAATTGGGCCTTTAAAAATAAATAACAATTTTAAAAATCTTCTCCAAAACCTTTTAATAATGCAAATAAATAGCAATTTAATCCAAGATTAAAGCAATGTAAATATTAAAGAGGTTAGGGATAGAGAGATTGAACCGAACACTAAAGATTTATAGTAGTTCGGCTTCTTCTAAGCCTACGTCCACTCTTCAAGTTCTCCATTGAGTATTTTCACTATATAGAATGCTTCACGGGCGCATTCCAAACCTTTACAATTTCAAGACTTCGCTTGAGTAAACCGAATGTTTACGGGAACATTCAAAAGCCTAATACAGCTTAAAGAAGAACCTATGAAAACAATCTCCTATTTTTTTCTAATCTCACTTGAACTCTTTTTGATGAGATTTACTCACTCACTCAAAGGATAAAGAGTGACTAACCCTTGAATACAATAAATGAGAAGTATTAACGAGAAACACTTACTCTCTTTACAGAAATAATTTACAATAAATGAGAAGGTAAAGAGAGATGAGAAACAAGAGCTCGAGATTCAGCAATAAATAAGAGCTTGAGAATTCTGAGTTTGATTCAAGCAATAGAACAGTAAATATAAGTCTCTAATTTTTTTGTAAATGCTAAAAAGTTACTCCTTATATAAGCTCTTGTGCATTCATGGCCGTTGGAGGTAGGTGGGAGCAATAAATTCCAAAAATCCAACCGTTGAAGTTTTTCGTGAATTTGAATTTCCATCGGCAGTGTCGACACAAAGTGTCTAGAGTAGAGATCTCCAAGTGGTTGGGTCGACACGATTTTTGCACACTACCTCACCAACATCATGGTGTCGACATATTTGGATCTGGTGTCGACTCGTTTGAAACTTCAGCATTCGGGGAGGACCATTTGTGTCGACTTATCTTGCATTTGGTGTCTACACTAAATTCTGCAGGAAGCCTCGGTATATTTGTGTTGGCACATTTGGACTTTGGTGTCGACACCGGAAATTCTTTAGACGGGTTTGGGACTTTTGTGTCAACTCATCTTGCCTTTGTGTCGACACCCAAAATTTATAGGTGGCCTCAGTTGTTTTGTGTTGACACAATTTTCATTTGTGTCGACTCAAAATTCTAGATACCAAAAGTGTGAAGCACTTTTGTGCCGGCACAAAACTCATTAGTGTCGACTCATTTGGAGTCCAAAGAGCTTCGGCTCTTTTGTGTTGACACAAAATTTATTTATGTCGACACTAATCTTTAAAACTTGAATGTAACTTTATGAAACTGTTAGAATGTCAAACCATTTATTCAATAGGTATTGACACACTTGATATGCTTCAAGTATGCTTTGCCTAAAAAGTGTGACTTATTTTTCAATTGAGTTCTACACAAAATATTCTCATGCAAGAATACTTAAGTGTTTTAATCCTTTTGATATATGAGTCATTTCTTTTGACTAAAGGTGTCAATGTTAATTGTTCAAAATGTGTTAACACTTTTATTTTAAAAATATAAAATATTATCATTTTAAATCTATTTATTTTTAGAAAATAATTTATGAAAACCATCAAAATAAAAATAAAAAGCTCTTAGGCTAACAATCTCCCATTTTTTATGATTACAACAACATTAGCATTTTCTGAAAAATATTTAAAATATTTTTGAACAAGGGTTCTTCGCTTATCGATGTGTCTTAAATAACATATACAATTATAGTGGCTAGGCATTCAACAGAGTGAAAGCATACATTTTTTATATGATTTGCAACAAATAGTCAAGCAATATTCTGAGTTTATTAAAACTTGTGCATTATATCAAATATGTGCAAAGTGATTTGTTAAAAAGAATCCAGACACATATAAATATGCATAGCCAAAACATTCAACAATCATTCATAAGCATATGAACAAGATATACTCAAACACATATATAAGCATTGGCATTCATTCATACACATAAAAGGAAATTGTTAAGACATCCATCTAAAACATCCATTCAAATCATTTAATGTAAATGTTTTCAAACATCCAAAAAAAAAAATCAAACAACCCATGCAACCAACCAAAAGAAATGTATGTTTAAACTATTACATCTTCACCTTCAAAAAGAAACTTTAAAAAATGTTTTCTTCCTTCTTGCTATCTTCTCTCCTTCACTCCTTTACTTTTACTTCTCATTTTTCTTCTCCCCTTTTGTAATCTTCAAAAAGAGTGCTATTGATCATCCATGAATCTCTTGAAGTCCTTCTTCTCCTCAGCTTTTTGTTTGCTTCTTGAAGCCCGTTCCTTTGATGCACGTGCTCGCTCATCTTTAGCCTCAGCAGCAGCCATTACTTCATACCAGGCGGCCAATGCAACACCTTCTTCCCGTTTGAGATGCATTACCTTATCTTCCTTTGTTTCTTTAGACTTGAACTATTTGGCCCAGGCTTCTTTGATCCACTGTAGGTGTTCTTCTACTTTTTGAGAGTTGGCATGGATAACATTCACAATGCCTTGGTCATATTTTTTTCTCACTTGATGCAGGATTGCCTTATTACAATTAACAATGGAGACAATATTGTCATCCATAGTCTTGCATAGGGCTCTCCCGGCATCTGTGGCATTTTCTACATCTCTCCGGAGGCTACGGTTTGTCTTGTCAAGATGCTTAACTTTTTAAGAGAAGGAAGAGATAGTGTGATTTAAATCAAAGAAGTCTTGATCGACTTTTTCTTGAAATGAAGTCACTTTGGAGGATAAGAAGTTGATCAAGGACACAACCTCAGACAGATCAACATGAACAGGAGCAGAAGATGATGCATGTGAAGCAGATACAAAAGAGGGAGGAGGAGGAGCTAATAATGGATCAATAGTGTTAGAAGGTCCATGAACATCAGGTCGAGAGGGAAGAGAATCAAGATCCATAGGAATGGAGAAAATATCTCGAGGAGGAGGAGGAGGAGAAATCCTGGCAGATGAGGGGGTGCTACGACGAGAGGTGGTCTAAACACCATTCACATTTGCAATTTGCCTATGTTTTAGTAAGGAACTACCATACAAGTTATGTTTTGAAAATGCAATAACCTTCTCCTCAAATAAATTAATGCCAAAATGTCGAAAAACTTTGGTGAGATACATCCCGTGAAGGAGAGAGGAGTTTGACTTGCTGTGTGAGTGATGCATGTGGGAAATGAATAAGAAGCCTAAATCTAGGTTCTTCTTTTTCAGAATACACCACAAAATTAAAATGTGCATATATGTAACATCACCAAATTTTCTCATTTAGGGTTGGAAATATGGTTTACCATGTGATGTAAAATGCGCATTTCTACTTCAAAGAGTTAGCCTCTAAGGGCTTGGTCTGGTCAATGTCATCATTTTTTAAAATGTTCCTGACTGAGTCAGAGAAAGAGAAACCTTCAACATCAATGGGTTTCTGGTTATGATAAACACAAATATCCCCTTCAAGGATGCCAAGGATCTCATTTAGAGAAGGAGTCAAGACAATGTCTACACCATTCACCCATGTGGTGATGGTGGTGGTCAAAATCAAAGATATGTGAAAGTGAGCATAAAATAATTTCACAAGAGTGTGATAGTGTGGTTCTCGAATTTGCAAACGCCTCTCCCACCCAAGGCTAGAAATGAGATCTTTAAATCTCATTTCTATGGAATCAAAGAAAGAAAAGTCTATAGAATGACCGAGAACAAATTTTTGATTTGCAAAAGATGAGAAATAAAGTTGACGAATTTTGGGGGTTTTGAAGGAAATCACCTCTGATGTGGCTACATTTTCCGTTACAGTTGTCATTGTCGTCACCGTCGTTGTCTTGGTGGTCGTCTTCTTCCGTTTCGATGTTCTAGGGCTTGAGGAGGATCCTTCTCCGATTCTCTTTGACCCTTTTCCCATGATTTTAGGAGGTATTTGATAGATTTGGGTTGAGATTGAAGAAGAAGATGAGGAGTCGACACAGGTTTTCAAAAAAATTTGTGCGAGAGATTAACAGGTTTTATAGAGAGAGAGAGAGGGAACGATGTGACGGTTCAGGTCTAACGTCTCTATATATAGACGTTAAGATTTGTGTCGACAAAAATTATAATTGGTGTCGACACTTTTCTTCGAAAGTGTGGGTATCGAAAATAAGAAATGGTGTCGACACATTTTCAAAAGGTGTCGACACATTCGGCTATTTGGATCTGCACGATTAAGCTTGGTATCAACACAAATTTATCGAGAGACGAGAAACCAAAATGGTGTCGACACTGAATAGAAAGGGGTCGACACTTTTCTCATAGTGTCACTTCTATACAGCTTTGTGCCAACACAGCACACAATTGTGTTGACACTTTTTTAAATGGTGTCGACACATTTTCACATATCAAGAAAGAACATCAAAGGGTTTGAAATGAAATGAAAAGACATGGTTAGTATGGCATTTTAATCAAGAATTAGAACCACATCACATACTAAGTTCTCTTCTTATATAGCATATTCTTTCTTCATTTAAGGATTTTGTGAAAATGTACGCTAACTGGTAATCTGTGCTTATAAATTCAAGTTTGATGTTTCTTTTTTGCACATGATCTCTTATAAAATGATGTCTAATCACTATGTGCTTGGTTCTTGAGTGTTGTATAGGGTTCTTAGATATATTAATTGCACTAGTATTATCACATTGTATAGGAATATAATCTAAGAGAAAACCATACTTTTCTAATTATTGTTTCATCCAAAGAACTTGTGCACAATAGTTTTCAGCTGCAATGTACTCAGTCTCGGCTGTAGACTAGGCTACTGAGTTCTGCTTCTTGCTAAACCAAGAGATTAGTGAGTGTCCTAGGAATTGACAAGTACCACTTGTGCTTTTCCTATCTACTTTGCATCTGAAAAAATCAGCATCTGAGTAGCCAAATAACTCAAAAGCTATTCCTCTAGGATAAAATAATCCTAGGTTTTGTGTACCTAAAATGTATCTAAAGATGCGCTTCACGGTGGTCACATGTGATTCTTTAGGATTTGATTGAAATCTAGCACACATGCATACACTAAACATAATATTCGAACGACTAGCAGTTAAATATAAGAGAGATCCGATCATACCTCTATAACGCTTTTCATCCACTGCTATGCCATCTTCATCCTTATCAAGTTTCATTGTAGGACATATTAGAGTTTTCATAGATTTTTCCTTTAACATGACGAACCTCTTCAATATGTCCCTCGTGTATGTAGCTTGATTAATGTACATTCTTCTTGAGTTTGTTCAATTTGGAGTCCAAGAAAATAGTTGAGCTCACCCATCATGCTCATCTCGAATTCTTCATGCATACACTTGGTAAAATTTTTACAAAGAGATTCGTTAGTTGCACCAAAAATTATATCATCTACATAAATTTGTATAACTAGCATATCATTTTCTTGGGACTTAATGAAAAGAGTAGTATCTATTTTTGCTCTTAAAAACTCATTTTCAATCAAGAATTTGCTTAGCCTTTCATACCATTCTCTAGGTGCTTGTTTTAAACCATAGAGAGTTTTGGTAAGTTTGCAAACATGATTTGGAAATTTTGAATTTTTAAAGCCAGGAGGTTATTTCACAAAAACTTTCTCTGAGATAAAACTATTTAAAAAGGAACTTTTGACATCCATTTGATAGAGTTTAAAATTTTTAAAGCATACAAAAGTAAGAAACATCATAATGGCTTCAAGCCTAGCCACATGAGCAAAAGTCTTATTAAAATCGATACCTTCTTCTTGATTGTAACCTCAGGCTACCAATCGAGTTTTGTTCCTAAGAACTATTCTATTCTCATCTATTTTATTTTTAAAAATCCTTTTTGTACCGATGATGGAGTGTTCTTTAGGTCTTTAGATTAAAATCCAAACCTTATTTCTTTCAAATTGATTTAGTTCTTCTTGCATAGCCAAGATTCAAAACTCATCATTTTTGACTTTTTCAAAATATTTTGGTTCAGTCTAGAAAAGAAATGCTAAATTATCACAAACATTATGTAGAGAGGAATGAGTTTTGATACTTTGCAATAGATCACCAATGATAAGATATTTCGAGTGACCATGAGCATACCTCCATTCTTTAGGTAGGTCTGAATTTTCTAGATTTGAAGATTCAGCAACATGTTGGACTGCATTTTGTTGAGGATTTGAAGCTTCCTATTGATCTAGCTCTTCCTTTTCTTTGATGAAGATATCTTCAACACTTTTTTCTATGTCTAACAAGTTATCTTCACAAATTTTTTTTGAATAACCAATGTTAGCTTCATCAAAAACATGTATAGATTCTTCAACAAGTAGGGTCCTTTTGTTGAACACTCTATACGCTTTACTAGATATAGAGTATCCTAAAAGAATACCTTCATCAGATTTTGCGTCGAACTTGCTAAAGCGTTCTTTGTTATTGATTAAAAAAACATTTACACCAAAAAGCTCAAAAATAACTGATGTTAGGTTTTCTTCCATTCCATAGCTCATATAGGATTTTCTTGAGAGATGCTCTTATCATAACTCTATTTATGATCAAACAAGCGGTATTAATAATCTCGGCCAAAAAGTATCGTGGTAGATTATTTTCACAGAGAATGGTTCTAGCCAGTTATTCCAATATCCTTTTCTTTCTCTCAACAACTCCATTTTGTTGAGGTATTCTAGATGCAGAGAAGTTGTGGTTAATACCATTTTCATCACAAAAATTTTTTAAATTGTTGTTTTCAAATTCTTTACCATGATCACTTCGGATGCTTGTAATTTAAAAACCTTTTTCATTTTGAACTCTTCGAGACAGTTTTGCGAAAGAGGTAAATGCTTGATCCTTATGAGCTAAGAATATGTTGGGCATGTATACTGAAAAGTCATGCTTTTTATGTATTTTATTCTGGTTTCCTGGCATATTAATAAGAAACATTTAAGATGGTTATGCATTTATGGTTTCATACTTATATTTGTGATGTATGAATGCATAGTCTGTATATTCTATCCAGTATTTGACTCAGTGCGTGCTGCACGGAAGATCAGGTCAAAGATTCTGACATATTATACAGGTAGGCTCACAATCGCAATAGACCCGGACATTCTATTGGTACGATTGTAGTACATCGTTATAGTAGCTGGTCTTGGCTA
>JAOTRH010000654.1:0-24395 GCA_034768845.1 Heliamphora exappendiculata
TCTGATTTGTGTTGAATTTGAATTAGAACCATATAAAATTATGAGTTCCCTTGAGATTGATTAAAACCCTAGTTAAGTTTGAAATGGTGTAGACTGGATTCATAGCAATTATTTAATTTTCTGGTGTGTTGAGTTGATTTTCTGAAACTTGGATCGGGAGTTGATATATGGATAACTCATTGAAATGTTTGAGCCCTTAAACTTTAATGTGTCATTAGGAAATTAACTTATGATTGGTATGCAAGATTTGTGAGCTGGTGAAATCATGGAGTTGAGTTAATTCATAGTTTATTCGATTGGAGCTTTGTTTAATTCGGATGAACAGTGATTGAGCTGAGAATGATAAAATGGGAGAAGTATGAAAATCCTAATCAATCCACGGTCTATTTAATTTGATTTTTTTTAAAAAGAAAAAAGTGTTACGTTTCTGTTGGCAATCTAGCTAAACCTTAAGTATATTTAGAGTGATGAAACTATGAAAAATTTATGTCAAGTTTATGATCTAATGAGTCAAGGGTTTGTAAAGATTAGATGAAAAGAGTAATAAGATAAATCTTAATTTGAATAAATAGTTGGATAAATGGTTAAGTGTGTTGAAGTTTTAATATAAAGAACTAATAAGGTTATGAAAAGATGACATACTCGAGTCTTATAAAACAATATAAAATGGAATTTGGAACGAGGACTATTGAATAGAAATAACGAGTTAAATCCAATTATTAATGATTATAATTTGAGAATTGATGATTGTATTTAGTGTATAAGCTGGATTATATTTAGCGTATAGGACACGGTAATATTGAGAGTTTAACCAAAGTCTGACAGAAGCATTTTAGGAATCGAGGTAAAAGTTCCTAACTACCTTGGTAATTTTTTTTCTGTAGGCTTAAGTTATGCAGGTAATAAGTGTCAATGTATATGAGAATGGTTTCAACTTTCAAGAAATAACGAAGTGTGGTAAAAGTTTATGAGAGGTGTTATGTTCCCAGACCTTACTTTAAGCTCACAGTGTTTTAACCCCTCTCTCTTTTTCTCCCCGTAGAAAGGTATGCTCATCCATTATGACCCTAGAGAACACCGAACTGATTCGGAAGTCCATATACATGCTTATTTTCACTTTCAAGAACATTAAGGTATGTTTTTGCTTGGCATTTTTCTACATCCTTACCCGACTTTGCAATTCACTGATTAATGTTGTTTCTTTTCCTCATTGTTGCAGTTTTTATCATTGTTGTTTTTGTTTTGTGTTAACCCTCTTTGCATGATTGCAGAGTATAAGCTATGATATTTTGAGATTTACGGATGGTGAAGCTACGAGACGGAATTTAGAATTTCTTATAGAGTCTCTCAGCAGGCTGTTGTGAAATGATGGAGAGTTGGATGTGGGGTCATTTTCTCACGCAGCATCGATTGACTTATAACCGTGCAGTTATGCGTGTTTGCTATTTCAGAGTATAGAAGTTTTAGAGTGACTCCTGACAAACCTTATGTTTTGGCTACGGTGAACAGAAGTTTGTTCTGAGCCACCTATCAAATTGTGGTATATGTTAGGAAAATCAAATCTTAGTAGTATTCTTGAATGTTTGGAAGTGGTGACGAGTTCATTTTAATATGTTCAATGATAATATCAAAGATGTTTTATCATTTAGATGAACACTTGTAATATGTTCAATATTTTGTTTGAAAGATGTTTATTCAGATTCGGTATTTTGTGGATAATGTTATGGTTTGAATATTTTTGTTGAATGGAATTGATGATAGTTTATTTGTTAAATTTTTTTGTCCGCGAAAGGTATTAAAAAAATTTTAAAAATTTTGCTGCCGACACATGCCAAAACACCTTTGACGACCAAATGATTTTGTCGGCAAAGATCTCTTTACTTTTGCTGACTAAATAATTGGTCGCCAATGTCTCTTCTTTACCGACCAAATTGTTTTAGCGACTACTTAAGTTTGTCGGTAAAAGTATGTATTGTCGACTAAAATATGGTCAAGAAAACTCTGGTATCATTGGCGACCAACCTGATTTTGGTCGGTAAAAGTCTTTACCGACTAGCCTTTGTCGACGACAAGGGTGGCCAAAAATTTTAGTCGGCAAAATGTTTTTGGCAACAAAAGAATAACTTTTGCCGACTAAATATTTGGTCGGCAAAAGTGTATTTTCTTGTAGTGGCTTCTTATAGACTTAGCCAAAATCTTGACATAAAACGTGGACCTCTATCTGATACTATAGAAACTGTGTGACGCCCCGGCTCCCGGGTACGTTGAGACATACATATACATACAATTAGGGTTATGCTAACATTTCATTCATAGATAATTATTATAATATTACATCATTTGAGTCTCAAAAAGCTTGCAAAATACATAAGCATTACAGTTTCGCAAAGGAGATTACAAAAATTACGAAGAACGATCAAAAAACTGTAAAGAACGAAACAAAAAGCGTGGAGCTCTTCATCTAAGCTTCACCCGGGTCTGCTTGCTCCGTGAACTCACCTTGGTCAACTTATTCTTCTTTGTAGAGATCTCCTTTCTCTTCACATGTGGCACGAAGCCATGAGCCAAAGCCCAGAAGAAAACTCTCCAAACTCTCTAACCAACCTCACAGCACAGACTCACCACAATGTATTTCATACGACACTTAAAGCATTTATAAATCAAGGGGACAGAAAAAGACATAAATACAGTATGCATGCAAGTATTAAACAACTAATTATGCATGTAATGAAGAGTGCAATGCAAATGCATTTGGCCAACCTGATTATAAATCAACTAATCGAATTTTGATTGGCACCATTACGTTCCCGTACGTTAGGCTCCCATACACTAACGTTCCCATTATGTTCCTGTATGTCTGGCTCAAGACGTGGCATAACTCAGGACGTAACACGGCTCAAGACATATATGGCCCAAAGTTAACATACGTAACACTATAATTTGAATGGCACTATTACAGTCCCGTACGTTAGGTCCCATACGTCAGCGTTTCCAATCACAGCAGCATATAACGGCAGTTCGACTCAAGACAAGAGACAGCTTAGGACGTAACATGGCTCAGGATGTACATGGCCCATCGTTAACACCCCCATCAACCAGGATTCACTAACCAAGATAAAAAGGTCCACCATCCCCCACATCAACCATATCAAGATACAACTCAAAATGTACAAGGGGTAACCCACAAGATGTCTCCAGCGCCACAATCACAATGCTCATGGTATATCTACTTATATTCTGAAGTACAACTAACAATGGCATGACATGCAACTAAGCATGAAAAAGTATACAACTCAACATAGCATGTGGTACAACTCATTAAAACACTAAGTACAAGCATATCAAGCATAAGTCACAATTCTCAAGATATGGTTCAAATTTTATAGCATGAATTTTAATCATCATATAATCACTCTAAAACATTAATCATCCAATTTAAATCAATTAAAATATATACTTCAATTCCCACAACAAAGACATATTCAACAATACACTTAACAATTTTAAAAGCCCACTTTTAAGTGTTAATTTAAAAAGGACAGCAGCGTTTTGGGATATCTAAACTTGGAATTAAGTTTTGGTTTTTGGATACCATTTACATAAAAATAGTTTCTACAACGTTTATGTTTAACACTAAGGTCAAATCCTAAGGCAAATAGGTGAATAATTTCTTACAAATGAAAACGGTTCAGAATTTTATAGAGAAAAGTGTAGAAAAAGTGTCTCAATTGGTCTCAGTTTTGGGGTGTCAAATCTTATCCTACAATAAGAATTTTGGATATGTGCTAGTTTAATATGTTCTCTACAAGTAGCATGAATAGTGCTAAGGGCAGTTATTTGAAATAAATTAGAGATATAAGTTATTTTGTAAAATAGGTTCGGTCAGCTATAAAACATATAACAGAATATGTCTATAACAGAGGGTCTAGAAATAGTTTTGAGGGATCACCCGGGGGTATTTAGGTCTATTTTTTGGATGGTAAATAGTTCAATATGTTACCTACATTTTTCATGAAAACCACATTTATAGTAGATCACTAAAAATATGGGTTTTCGATTGCTCAAAAACATGTGACAGAAGGTTCTGTTACTCACAGATCCACAATAGTGAATTTTAGCTGTATTTTGACCTGTCACATCTCAATATTTAGGGCTCAATTTTGGTAGACGAAAACTATACATGATATCTACAACGTTTATGTTTTGACCTAAGCTCAGAGCTTGTCTTAAACTAGGGTGTTTAGGTCTGTAATACTAACTGGTCGCAAACTGATACACTTTGGAAAAAATGTTATATCTCTAGTTCTACTCATTCATATCAGTTCAAACCCATTTTTTATGAAAGATAACATCAAAACCTAGATCTGGATATAAAGAACACACTTAGATCATATTTCTATATTTAGTTATGGTATTTCAAAATTCGGGACAGAGAGTTAAAAATACTCAAAAATCAGGCTTACATGTGTTCTAACCTCCAAGCTCATGGTATGTCAACATGTGATCCTTATTCTTTGCATGCATGTATTTTAGACTTATATATCATTGTTCTAGAACGTATGTAAGTTATCAAACTCAAAAATATCAACATGCAACCACACCTAATAACATACCAAATATGAATAGACCATTTTTCATCTCTACAATGCCTTTTCAATTCCTTTTCAGTTCTTGTTCGTAGGTGTGTGTTATGAGATGAGTTGAGGGAAATCGTGGGTGCTCTTGAACGGAGAGTTTAGAGGTTTACTTATCTTAGAAGGACTTGGTATGGTGGAAAATGAGTAGGACTTGGCTTTAAGAGTACCTCTTAGCTTCCTTAGACTCCTTCTCCTTTCTCTCATTCTTTCTTCCTTCTTTCTTCTTTCAAACTTTGAAGAATCTAAAGAACTCACAAAATTTGGTGTTTCTCTCTCTATATTGCTGAGATATGAGGGGAAGAAGGAGTGGTTTGGGTCATGGTTTAATAGGTGAAGTAGGTAGAGGAAATAATCATCAATGTGTGTAAGGCATTTTTTAATTTTTCTAATTTGTGATTGGTTGCATGCTTGGCATTGTTCTTTTTAAGAAATTTGAAATCTGAATATTCAGAAAAATTAGATGGGAATTCGGCTGGGCCTTGTTTGGGTGGTTCAAGGTGCTTAATTTTTCTTTAATTGCTTATTTTGTGGTGTATTGGCATTACATTGTCCAAGAAAGTATTTTTAAAATTGATTTGATGTATCTTTTTGATCTTCTAACTTACTAAAATGAATTATTTTAGTATTATTATTATTATTATTATTATTATTATTATTGTTTATAAAATTTTTGACAACAATCAATTGTTTAAGTATAGGCAATTAAGTTACTTTAAACTATTTTGACTAGATGTGACTTTTTGATTTATTTAAGTATGTAAGAACTTCAATAATAATTTATTTACTTTTGTTAGACTATAATATTATATTATCAT
Source organism: Heliamphora exappendiculata (assembly GCA_034768845.1). Lineage (NCBI taxonomy): Eukaryota > Viridiplantae > Streptophyta > Magnoliopsida > Ericales > Sarraceniaceae > Heliamphora > Heliamphora exappendiculata. Next base: position 5,453 of record JAOTRH010000654.1, read on the forward strand.
GTATATTATTTATTTGAATAGTCTTGGGTCATAATAATGCTTGACTTATACATCTTTTTCTCATTTCAAGCTTAAAATACAAAAAGTGACTTCTTAGCACAATTTCCTAGGTAGAACCAGTTATGGAGGGGTATTTTTGGCATTTTACTTTATTTTTGTCTTTTACTCCTTGTTTTGATTTAAAAAGTTGAGTTAAAATTGTACATGTATCAATTTTTAGTCTTTCAGTTGAGATTTGATGTACTAAGTTTTTAACCGGCTTAATTCGATTCTCATAAAAGATATATTTTATATTTGTTTACTTTTTCTATGAGATTAGGTGTGCATATATATGTGCATGTGTATTGATGGCATTTTGGAGACTTGTGATTATTATAATGTATTTTAATGTCTTAGAAGTTGAAATTTTATTTGATTTGATTTTTATTTGATTTGATTTGAATATTGTATTTTATTTTATTTATTAAAATATTTTGGGCACATACTCCTAGGTAATCTTCCATATATATGCTATATATATATATATATATATATATATATTTATATATTAATTAATGTTGGTTGTAGAGAATTATAGATGACAAATATCTCAGGGACTTTTGTGCAATTATAAAGATGTGAGGGACTTGCGCGTAATTATCGAAACTAAAACTCTTCGAAACTCTTGAGAGTAAATGAATGTGGACTAAAGTGTCTTCTCATGAGATGTATAACTTATTATGAATTTTGGTATTGAAGGCTAAAAGTGCAGTTATCTTCAAAATTTGGGGTTAAAAAACAATTATTGAAAGTTATGGGGTTTTAGGTATTTGAGTATAATGTTCTTTCCATGTTGGGGCTTGTACTTGATTCTCTTATTCTTTGAACTTAGAGTTTATGTTTTTCTATTATAGGACAACACATATAGAGTGTTAGAATTGAAAAATTACGAGATTAGGTTAACATTTCTTAAGAAGAGTTTAGGGTCCAGAGTTTCATTTCTAGGTTTAGTTCCTTAGGGTTTTGATTTAGTGTCTTAGAGTAAGTTAATGATCTCCAAGATTAGAAGGCTTTCTTTCTGTATTTGGGGTTTTTTCTCTTGAGTGTTAGGTCATTTCGGGTTTCCAGATCGAATTAGGATTTCTGGTTGAACAAGGGTTTTTCCTAATCTTTTAGTAACCTAAGTCTCATGGGCTAACCGTTGCCAATACTAGGGCTAGGGTCTAAACCGAGTCATTACAAATTGGTACCCCGTGTAGCCAAATGATCTCATCAATACAAAGTCGTGCGAACTCATCCATGAAAAACGTCATCTTTATTGGTAGATAATGAGTTGACTTCATCAACCTATCTACAATTACCCATATAGCATTATTTCCCTTGGGTGATCAAGGTAGTCCGATTACAAAATCTATGGTAATGTGTCCCCACTTCCACCCGGGGACAGGTAACGGTTGTAATAATCCTGTCGGCTTTTGGTGTTCAATCTTAACTTGTTGGCATACTAAGCATCTTGCTACGAAATCCGCCACATCCTTCTTCATCCCATTCCAGCAGTATCTTTACTTCAAATCTCTATACATTTTCGTATTTCCCAGGTGTATGGTGTATGCTGAGTTATGTGCTTCATCTAAAATCTATCTTCTCAACTCCTCATTGTTGGGCACATACAATGTGACGCCCTATCTTCTGGGTACGTCGAGACATACATAAGTATAAATAAAAGAGATATTCTAGCCATTCATTCATATTTATATATCATAGATATTACATCATTAAGAGTTCTGAACTGATTGCAAGTACATAACGTTTATAGTTTGACAAATGATTTTCAAAAATTTACAATAGGTGCTGGGAAAACTGAACAAAAAGAACAAAAAGGAAAAGACTTGAATCTTTAAAAAGCATCATTAGGGTCCACTTGCTCTAGGAACTCACCATAGTATTTGTAGCTTTCCTCTTTCTCAGGAATTTCTTCTTCAAAGATATCCTCTTTCTCACATGTGGCACGAATGCCATGAACTAAAATCCAGTAGAAAACACTCTAAACCTTTTAGCCAATCTCATGGTACAAAAATATTTCACAACGCATATCATTTAATACTTAGTACATTTTAAAGTCAAGGAGATAGAAAAATTTGACCAGTTACAACATGGTAAGCAGATAAGTAAAATAACATGTCAGTATGTGATACCATGGATGCAATGCAGATGCTCAACCTGACATTCACCCAGAATCATAACATGGATTCCACGCCAAAAATTTCCAAAGTAGACTTTATGGGAGTTGATCACAAAAGCTATCATCGCGCCTCGTTGCAAATAGTAAATGCATCGCTTAGGCTTCATGCAACAGTTGGTTTACTCAATGGCAACAACGTGGGGTCCAAGCCATCTTCTGGGTCAACCAAATCCAATAATCAATCAACATATAATAAATCGATTTGTCCCACCTTAAGACTCGCGATGCCTTTTTCGGTGTCAACCCAAAGTCTAAGCCATCGAAACTAGAACACTAGCGACAAAGCCATGGTGCCCAACCAGTTCCATAAAAAATTATCTCCCAAAATATTTATAAAATCGGCAACCAGGGATGCCCTAGGCTCAGAACTGAGAAAGAGAACAATTCTAACATATCCCAACCCACAATGGTAGATACAAAATGGACTCCAATATGTTATGAGTATGACAATGACAATAACCATGGTGTACAACATGAATCTCCAAAATACAATTACTTATAGCATGGCATGACTAGGCATGGCGATGTACAATTCAACATAACATAAGCTACTACAAGCTGGAACAAGGAGTACAACTTTCAAAACATAAGTATTTGTCGCATGGCATGGTCGTGTTGCATCAAATATTTACTTTTAGTCAGTATTCATCTCATTTAAATCAAGAAAAACATATAAAGCAAGTCACACAACAAAACATGCTTTGTCATACACTTAACAAATTACAAGTCAACTTTTAATCACCTATTTGCAAACTACAGCAGCAAATTGGGTTTCTTAGAGTTTGAATTTGATTCTGGTTTTTGGTTTTCATTTAGATAAAATAGTCCCTACAACGTTTATGTTTAAGACTAAGATCAAATCCTAAGGCAAATAGGTGAATAAATTAATACAAGTGAAAATAGTTCAGCATTTACAGTGAAAGGTACAGAAAACGTGCCTCAATTGGTCTTCATTTTTGGGTTTCAAATCAAATCCTACAGGTCTGATTTTTGGATATGTTCTAGTTTAATATGTTCCCTACAAATCTTATGAATAGTACCATGGGTAGTTATTTGAAATAAATTAGAGATATAAGCCATTTTGTAAAATAGGTTCAGTTAGCTATAAAACACACAATAAAATCTGTCTACAATGGAGGATTTAAAAATAGTTTGAGGGATCACCCAGGGGTATATAGGTCTAATATATGGACTGTAATTAGTTCAATATGTTTCCTACAGTTTTCATGAATATCACTTTTAGAGTAGATCACTAAAAATATGGGTTTCTGGCCATATTATGTGGCAAAGGGCTCTGTTACTCACAGATCCACAATGGTGACTTTAAGAGTTGTTTTGGCCTATCAACTCTTAATATTTTGGGCTCCGCTTTGGTGGACATAACGATATACATGTTATCTACAACTTTCATATTTTTAACTAAGCTCAGATCCTGTTCTAAACTAAGGTTTTTAAGTCTGCAAAACTGAGTGGACAGTTCAAACCAATTTTTTTTATGAAAGATAACATCAAAACCTAGGTCTAGATATAAAGAACACACTTAGATAATTTTTCTATATTTAGTTATGATATTTCCAAATTTGGAGCAGAAAGTTAAAATTGCTAAAAAATAAGGCCTTTAAAAGTTCTAGCCTCCTAGCTGATGGTATGTCAACATATAGTCCATCTTCTTTGCATGCATGTGTTTTAGGCTTGAATATTATTGTTCCAGAACTCATGTAAGTTATCAAACTAAAAAATAGCAACATACAACCACACCTAATAGCATATCAAACATGAGCAACCTCTATTTCATCTCTACAATGCCTTTTTGGTTCATTTTCGATTTTTGAACTTGAATGTGTGTTAAGAAATGAGTTGAGGGAGATTTTGTGTGATCTTGGACAGAGAGTTTAGAGGTTTTACTTACATTAGAAAGATCAAATGAGTGTGGATGGTGGATTTGAACTTGACTTTATCAAACCTCCTAGCTCCTCCTTAGATCCTTCACCTTCTTCTTCTCCTTGTTTCTTCTTCTTTTTCTTCCAAGTCTTGAAGAACACCTCAAGAACACTCAATTAGGTCCTTCTCTCTTCATATGGATGAAACATGAAGAGGAGAAGGAGGGTGTTCGGGTCTTGCTTTTATAAATTTTTTTGTAGTGGACCTAATAATGCAATGTAAGCTTTATTTTAAATTTTCTTTATTGTTATTGGTTGCATGGCAAGGCTTGCTCTATTTAAGAAATTTGATATCAGATTTTGCAGGTGGGAAGTCGGCTAAGGCATGTTTGGGTGGCTCCAAATCTGATTTTGCATTATTTTGATGTTTAAATGAGGTATTGGTACCATATTGTCCAAGAAAATATTTTAAAAATTAATTTGGTGTATCTTTTAATATTCCAACCTCTTAAAACATATTGTTTTAGTATGTTTATGATTAGTTTAGTCTTTCCATGAATTATTATAATTTTGGTAACAATTGATTAATTAGATATAGGCATTTAAGTCAAATTAAGTTTGTTTGACAAGTGTGACTTTTTGACTTATTTATATGTGGAAGAACTTTAATAATAATTTATTTGCTTTTGTTAGCTTACATTATTACATTATTATGTATATTATTTGTTTGAATAATCTTGGGTAATAACAATACTTGATTTGTACATCTTTTTTTATTTTGAGTTTAAAAATGCAAAAAGTGACTTTTTGAGCACAAATCCCAAGGTGGCTTGCCACTAAGCAGCATTTTTGTTATTTTTTGTTGTTTTGTCTTTTGCTACTTAATTGTATTTAAATATTTGATTTAAGGTGTCTATGTGTCAAATTTTAAATTTTTATGACTTTTTGGTGCATCAAGGGTAAAATGATCATTTTACCCTAATTATGAGAATTTTTTTATTTTTAATTTGATATTTTATGTTATTTACTTAATTTAGGATGCTGGGAGTCTTCTTTGAGTATTAGAGTTTTGCCTCTTGAGTATTAGGTCTTTTTAGGATTTTTAGATCGAATTAAGGTTTTGGGTCGAGTTAGAATTTTTGATCTTCTAGTGTCCTAAGATCTTGTCGGCAAATTTTTGCTAATACTAAGGTTTGGGCTAAGTTGTTACACGGGTTATTACAAACTGGGCTATTATAACTAGGGTCTGAATCGGGTCGTTACAATCTACACCCCTTAAAATAAATTTTGTCATCGAAATTTTGTTCCATACTTTTTCGTGTGAAAGGTTGTGGATGATCTACTGGCATTACGCCTTCTCATTCTTAAGTTGTCTTTCTCACTTCCATTGTACTGTCGTAGAGTTTGTATCGATAGGATTGCGTTCTTTCTAGAGTATCTTCCTTTGAATCCTTATTGAGTTCTCCTCGAAGTCACGACCTTGTTCACTCTGGTCGTTTCTTATTGAGGGTGTGGACATAGTTGAACTTTTTTCATTCAACAATCCTGGGGTAACAGTTGTTTCGTCTTGCTAGAATCTTAGACCGATTGCTACAACTTTTAAAGATCACATCATATGCCTATGGTGCGGGGTTATAGATTATTGTTAGCATAAAAGCCTTTTTCTACAAGCGTTCCCTTTTCCCGTAACGATGTAACACCTCTAGGCTAGCGCATATCCAAGAGTTTGCGAATACGAGCGTATCTTTGATTATCGACAAATCTTCTTTTTTCTCCCATGAAGTGCGGCATTTTGTCCATCATTTCCTTGTTGGTTAGGCTGCATCCTTCTTTTCAAACCACTCTTTCTTGGTTGAAGTCGTCTCGCTTGATGTTCATAGTTCTGCCTATGTCGTCAGTTGTTGTAGTTTCTTCTCCTTGGGGTTAATCGAATAGATCATCTAGTGTGGTAATTGGGTATCGACTCTTGATCATCACCTTATTCAGCTGTCAATAGTCCATGCAGAGCCTTGAGGTTTCGTTGGCAAACAATGCCGATGCATCCCACGATAGAGTGCTTAAGTGGATGAATCCTTTGTTAATCAGATCCTGTAACTGTTCTTTTAACTCCTATGGTTTTGTGGGTGCCATCTTATGTGCTGCATTCAAAATCGGTGCAGTGCCTGGTTAGAGTTTAACAAAAATTTGATCTTTTGATGCGGTAGGAGTCCGAGCAATTCCTCTAGAAACACATCCTTGTATTTGCACAAAACTCGTGGTAACTCGGTGGTTGACAGGGTGTTCGTACTAGCGAGTATATAAGCTAATCTTCCAATGAAATTACTTGATCTACACACCTTCGCATTACTCGGCGTCTGGGTATTGCGTTGTTCGCCTTGGATTCGTACATTGGTTTCATCTTCCGTATGCACCCATATCTTCTTCTAATGGTAGTTGATGATGGTTTGATGTTCGGGGAGCCAATCCATGCCAAGAATTACGTTATAACTGATGAGATTCATGACTCGCAGGTCGTTTGACATAGGGGTGTCAGTCACTCTTCAACGTACATGTCCTATAAACGGAATCTATTACGTATAGCTGCAAACGTTGGCTTTGTAGCCATTGTTGTAAATAAATTTGGCCATTAGTAGATATCCTTCCTTTTTAAATTCCATTATGCAGACCTTTAACCTTGCGCGTTCGGATTGCTTGCTAATTCTGAAGGTGAGATGTGGTACTGAGGTAAGGCTCCATTCCTAAGGCTGCTTGTAAACTCTGTTTAAAACGTGGCAAAAGATGTGGGTCTTGGTCAAATAGAGGATTTGCGTAGGTGCAACATTTTACTAGGGTACTTTCGGCTTGGGGTCATTGACGTGTCGCGAGGTCTATTGATAGAAAGCGAGCGGTCTTAGTGAGGTGATCCACTATAACCCAAATGTTGTCGATTCTTGAGGCGATCTTGATAGTCCTGGTGACGAAGTCTGTAGTCATATGTTTCCATTTTGTTTCCAGTCTTTCCAAGGGTTGCTCCATTCCTCTTGGCCTCTGCCGTTTGTCCTTGACGTGTTGGTACGTAGGGTTTGAGTGTCTCTTCCAACGGCTGGATCATTTTCTCATGTGGTTGGTCACTCTAGGATATTGACAAAAGGTATGGTTGTGATATATATCTAGTCCCGTGACCCGTTGTAATTTGGTGGTTAGTTCTTTATTAGTTCCTGATGTTCATGGTCGTTGTCAAACTTCTTCATTGAAGGCAGGGATAGTAGGATTCGGATTCTAACGTTTTCGTGGGAGAAGCCAACGTGAATATTGATGTGTACAGGTATACCTCTTTTTCTTGCGTACTTAGGGTATCATAAGCTCGAGGTTGTCTCTCGCCTTCCACTTTCCTACTATTAGTATGAATCTTTTGCTTCTCGATTTATCGGATGGGTGGGTCAGCTATGAACTAGTCTAGGAAAGTTTGAATTATGTCACATAGTGATGTCGCGAATCTCTTGGTGTGAAGCCATTGTCTCTAATCATAGATTATTGATGGCATTGTTCTATTTTTCTAGACCTTTGAAAAAATGTAGTTAGTTTAATAAGCCCTTACTTAACTATTCCTGCAATCGGGGGTCTTGATCTTTAAAACTTTGTTAAATGTAGCCATTGACAGATATTCTAAGTCATAACGCTGAGAAGAGATATGCCTTACGATTTGAAGAGGTGTTAAGAGGTTCTCGTGCATTGTTCAAGTTTTCCATGAAAATGCTAAATTTTAATGGTGTCACATCCTGATGGCCATTGTTACTCACTGATCTACAGGGCAAGTTTTGGAAGGTCAATTGAGGACAAACAAAAACATATGCAAAGTTCAATAAGGATGGTCGGGTCAAATTTAGAAGTCTCAAGAGAAGTGGTATAGGGCGGCAAGTGGTCAAGTGTTTTGCTAAGAATTTTAAATAATATAAGCACGAGATATAGCTGGGGTTAGAATAGCTTAGGGTGGAATCCCAGATGGTTTAAAGATAGACTTAGTTAGGGCAAGGGGTCATGGCTAAGGCAATCACCGTTGACCCAAATCGAGGGGTGGTATAAGGATCAAACGCATGTAAGACAAGGATTTAATGACAAATGATCAATATTCAAAGAGGTGTTCTTAGGACCAATCTTCTATAATTAGATCTTGACAAAGAGGTGATGGGCGATGGTCGCCAAACTAGATATTTGCCCTGAAGTTATGGTGGCCTAACGCACTTCAATTCAAGCATCCAGGTCCACTCCACAGGTTGGGATTTCAAGAGTAAATAAAGAATTTTCAAAGTTATTGCACAAAAGAGTGGCATTAGGATCGAGGGAAATAGACCAGGGCAAAAGATTTCATTAATGCCAAATATTCAGAATCGGTGATTAGCAAAGAATTATTTTTGAGTTCCACGAGAGAAGAGTTTGTTCAAGGATGAAGGCTTAAATCAAAGGAGAATCAAATGCAAATATTGGTCATCATCTAGACATAGCTCAACAATGAAAACTCGAAGATAAGGGTATTCTCTAAGATGAAAGTCCCGATTGGATTATCAATGAGACTTGATTACAGAAGGGTTATCGATGAATGATACTAGACGGTATTACAGAGGACTTGTGATATTAGAAAGGAGGACACACAAAGGGCTTTAAGAGATTACGAGAGTTGACACAAAGGCTTAAGAATGGAACTCATAAGGATGAAGTTGCGGGGTTCTAACGGTATTTTTTCGTAAAACTTAGGCTAGCTCGGGTGCTTCGTCATCTAAGGGTTCGTTAACTTATCGGTTGTTCGGTTGTCTACCGGTCATCCTAGAATAAAGAAAAGGAGAAGAATATTATGGTTTTGAGGGTTGTTTTAGTTCTTGATTATTTCTTATGTTTTGGGATCTTATAGAGTTAAATTTGAGATTTGTAAGACTACTTATAGAGATTTTAACAGCAAACACTTGCATTCCATCTCAACACATAACTAGTACAAGGTTTTCAAAGAGTTCACATAATATGCATATAACCTTCAAACAAAAGAAAAGTACAACGCCTAGCATACTAAAGCCTAAACAAACAAATGCGGATAGAAGTGGTGGACCATTGCCTCGCGTTCCCAAGTCGCTTCATAAATGCCGTAGCAATGCCACTCGACCTCCACATACCAAATATGTTAGGGTTGGTATATTGAAAATTATATTTTTAGTATTTAATTTTATTTTTAATAAAATTAATTTTTTATTTTATGAGAATCTTTATGAGCAATATATGTATATCAGTTTCTTAATATTATGCATGAATGTCGGATATTCTGTATAGTATTTAATCTGGTGTAAAGTACGACTTGCACATAGAAGATCAGATTTTAGGTTCTTACAGAATATAAGTTTTATGTTCACAGTTTAGATGAAAATTAACATACCATCGGTACGACTGTAGCACAGAATTTTAGTAGAACTGTCTTAATTACGAAAAATAGATAATAGCGTCGTCTATTGTTCTGACTCTCTGTGGTAGTACAATTTATGTTTATTGAATGGGACATTTGGGGTAATTAATTTTATACTGACTAGATAAATTAATTCACACTCCAAGATTATTATGAATAGTGCTTATACTCTTAATCCTGAAATAATTATTGATTTGTATATATTTAATATTCGTTGTTTTGATTCATTAGAGGGTGCGTTTTTATATGGGTCTATATTTTTTGTGAGTTGGATAGTGGTATTATTTATATAGCAAATATTAATTATTGACAAAATTCACGTCCCAAAAGATTGGGATTGACAATACCCCCTTAAGGAAGCTTATAAGTTTTGACCGGGCAAACTCTGTAGGTGGATTTGATTATTCGGCGGTCAAATAAGTTAAGAAAAAGAGCTTAACGAATATCAAGATGCCAATTAAATTAAATTATCAGTAATTAAATTTAATTGGCGGGTATCAAAAATCTTAATGTGGGGGGAAATGGTAAGCATTTAATAACAGGAGCTCAATGCAATAAGGTCTTGAGATTCTGGGTCAGGGTGCAATTATGGTTTTTTAGTGGTGTGAACTGTTATTCAGTATTTAATGAAAAATGTAGAAACCGTTGCTGTCTTTTCATAATTGCAGAAACCACTGGTAAGTGTCTGTGTTCTATGGAAGTCTTACTCATAATTACTTCTCAAGTCCCTACTGTAACCCTATATATATGCGGGTAAGTTGAACCAGTTTAATATCATATCATATAACTTGTCTTTCATGACTAAATATATCTAGGTTTTATCAGTACGAGTTCTCGATAATTCGTAACCCACACTATGTTCGAGAATCGCGTAAGGGAATACAGTAGAAGATCTGATAGAAGCTTCAACTCGGAATCAAATCGTAGTTGAAGAATCGATCGATAAAAGGTATTCTTCTAAATTAACTTTGGTTGCATGGGTTTTATTTTGATCGTTCAACATCAAAAGTTTTATCTGGAGCCTGTTTTGGCATTTTCCCGTCCAGTTAATTTTTATCAAAAAATCTTTGCAAAAACAATGATTTTGGCATTTTGCCTCCAACAATTAGTATCAGAGCCATTTTTGTTTTTGTTTACGGTTATCGGGGCTGAAAAGTTTTAGAACTGTTGCTAACTTCGTTTTGCAGGCGTTCAAATATTAATTTTATGATCATTATTTTTATTTTCATGTTTGATTGAATGCGTGAATGATGATTTAATTTGTTTTTAAACAACGAGAGTTGATCGTAATAGATTGATTGTGAACTCTTCTGAGGCATAGGATCAAAGTAAGTATTTGTTGTTCTTCGATTTCTAATTTTTTATATTTTATGTATTAATAAAAAAATATGAAGAACAATCGAAGAATAGTCGCCGCAACAACTAAAAACCAACAGCCACCGCAGCAAGCATATAGCCACGGCAGCAGCCAAAGGTTGCCTTTGGCAGCGATACAAAAGCTGTTTCACAAGCGATGGTTTTTCCCAAATAATGGCGCAGTGGTTTTAACGCAGAAGCACATCACAGCCGCCGGTTTTTCTTCCAAATAGCAAAAAAAAAAGTGCAGCGTTATTTCAACAGCGCTGGATTCCAAACTATTTTTAAATAACAGCAAGCACCAATCCAAGAGGCGCTCGATTTTCAAGGAAAATAGAAGCAGCGCAACTCCAATAGCCGTCGGTTTGCCGAACACAGCCTTAGGCTACAGTAACTAAGAAGCAGTTTCTGAACACAACAGGCGTTGTTTTCCAAGCAGCAATCAGCGGCGCACAAAACAAAAATCTAAAGCAATTGGCTACTGCTTTCCAAACTATTTTGGCACAAAATCTGGCGAAAATTCCTGCTTCAGTTTTCCATCACAGTAGCGAAAATACAGGCTGTTTCATTGGCGCAGGATTTTCATACACAAGCAGCGCAATTATCAAGAAAAACAGTGCACTGTTTCGGTCAAGTTCATCCAACACAACAGCAGTTTTTCAGTGCAACACAAACACTGTTAGAAGGTTTTCTAAACACGGCAGAGGCGGCACCATTTTTGTTATGATCGAGAACATAAATTCTTATTCGATTCTAACAAAAACAAGCAGCTTTCTACAGCAAATGAAAGATTAGAAGCTAATATTTTAACAGGAGACTGAAACTCTTTAGAGTTTCAGATAGATCATAAAATCGAAATTTATTTATTATATTTATCTTGCATTTAATTTATTTCTTTTATATATTAACTGCATGTATAATAAATATTGATTTTATCCTACTAATTTAATTAATTCAAAATTTTGATTTTAATTAAAATATTTTGTAATGAAAAATAAAATTAAGTTTTTTTAATTAATTAATTCTAATTAAATGAAAAAATTTTAGATATTTTATTTTTTACAAAATATCACATTTAAAGATGATTTTTTTTAAATCGGATATCTTGAAAGAACGTGCGAATTAATTCTGTATTTTGTATTAATTAAATAAAAAAATATTTAATCAAAATAAATTATTATTTTTCAAAAAATGTGAAGCAATAAATAAAATTAATAAATGTCTTTAATCGCTACCGTACCTAAAAAGTTAAAAAAAAAAACTGTGCATTTATTAAATTTTATTTGTTACGCATTTAAACACAAAAAGATAGTTTGATATATTAGAATATTTAGAATCGTATACACGAAAAGATGCTTTAATCTTTCAGTTCGTGTGGCTTTTGAAATTAATAAATTTATTTTAATTAAACAGATTTTTATAACCCTAAAAAATATTTTAAAAATCTAAGTAAGGCCTTCCTCTCCATCGGACAGATTAATTACGGTATCGCCAGTACAAACCTACTTTATGAATAATTTTGGATAATCGTTAGTGTGGATCACTTTTCCATCTAAAGGGTTCATTGCGAAACGATTGATTTGGGATTAGGTGATAGTTAACACTTAGCTGTATATAATAATATCCTCTCCATCTGAGTCACTGCTATTATATACTGGATTGAAGTTATGTCAGCTATTTAATTTTACTTGGTATGGTTAGTTGCCTAGATAGTAAAATTAAAAAGAATTGGCATGTCTGGCTATATGATGGATAGTAGACGTCCACACATCATGTCATGCTATTCTCAGGTTACCAGGCTGATGGTGAATTAATTTTAAAATGGTAGAAGGAACCAAATTAAAATGACTTTAAAGTTTTTGCTCATCATAATTAACGATATTTTTAATTATGTGATTCTTATGATTAAAATGGCATTCAACCCACTCGCTTCCATTCTCAAAGAAAACAAACTTATGAGACCAAATTATGTTGATTGGAAACGAAACATGGACATTGTATTAACTGCTAAGGATTACAAGTTTGTTTTAACTGAGATATGTCCACTAGTACCTGATGAGGGGGCTACCAAAAGGAAAACCCAGGCCCATCAGAAGTGGCTGAAAGCTGATTAGATGGCTCGCTGTTACATTTTGGCTTCAATGTCAAATGTTTTGCAGCATCAACATCAGTCTATGCCCAATGCCTATGACATGATTATGAACCTCAAAGATATGTTTGGGGATCAAAATCGTGCCGCTAGGCAGGTGGCCATGAGATCTCTAATGAATACAAACATGACTAAAGGTACACCAGTTAGGGATCATGTTCTAAAGATGATCAGTCTTCTAAATGAACTGGAGATCCTTGGAGCTGAAATTGATGGAAAAACCCAGGTCGATATCATACTCCAGTCACTGCCTAAAAGTTTTAAGTAGTTATGCCTGAACTATTCTATAAATAAGCTTAGCTACTCACTGGCAGAACTTCTTAAGGAACTTCAAGCAGCCGAGGGTGTTCTTAGGAAGCCGGGTTCTGTGTATGTGGCTAAGAAAGGTTCTTCATCTAAACTGAAAAGTAAGAAGAAGAAAAAGGTTCAGACACAAGAAAACACAAGTCTAAAAGCAGTTGAAGGACCAAAAGCTGGTGTGAAGAAGCCGAGAGACAAGTGCTATCACTATAACCAGTTTGGGCATTGGAAAAAGCAGTATCTGGTTTTTCTCAGTAAGCAGAACAAATAAGGTAATTTCTATTCACTGGTTGTTGAAACATATTTAGCGGTGTTATCTACTGGTACCTGGTGTGTAGATACAGGAGCCACTAATCATGCCTGCAATTCTTTGCAGGTGTTCCAGGAAACCAGGTAGCTCAGTGATGAAAAATTATACCTGCACATAGGAAATAATACATGGGTGACAATAGTTACAGTAGGAGATATCACTCTCAGTTTTACTGAAGATAGGATACTACTTCTAAAATATTATTTTTATGTACTTTTGATTAGAAGAAATTTAATTTCAGTCTCAAGTTTAATAAATGACAAATATTCTGTTCATTTTCGTGACTCTGTTGTAGTGATGAAAAATAAATATTTTATTTGTTCTAGTACATTAGTGGATAATCTGTATGTTGTATCTTTTATCTCTCCTACACTTTAACTAACTGAAATGAATAACGCATCTACTTTACCATATAAGAGAAAGTTTTCTTCTTTAATGAACCAAATATTTCTTTGACACTTACGCTTGGATCATATTAATCTAAAAAGGAAAAACAGACTGGTAGCAGATGAACCTTTGAGTTCATTGAAAGTGGAGGCACTTCTAGTCTGTGAATCTTGCTTAGAGGGTAAGATGATCAAGAGGCCCTTTTCGGCCAAAGGCTATAGTGTTCAAAAAACCCTTAGAGCTGGTTCATTCTGATGTGTGTGGTGGTCCTATGACAATCTGGGCTAGAGGTGGCTTTGTGTACTTCGTCAATTTTATTGATGACTACTCAAGATATGGATACATTTACCTGATGCACCGTAAGTTTGATTGCTTTGAGAAATTCAAAGAATTCAAGGCAGAAACAGAGAAGCGTCTGGGTAAAAGTATCAAATCACTACCATCCGACCGTAGTGGAGAATACCTCTTTGGAGAGTTTAAGGACTACTTGTCATCAGAGGGGATTACATCCTAGTTGACTGGACCTGGCACTCCGTAGTAGAATGGTATAGCAGAAAAAAACAATATGACTCTTATGGAGATGGTAAGATCGATGATGAGTTATTCAAGTTTACTCGATTCGTTTTAGGGACTCGCTTTAGAAACAGCAGCTTACATTTTGAACTTGGTACCTTCTAAGTTAGTACCTTCTACTCCCACAGAATTGTGGACCGAGCGTAAGCCTAGTCTAAAACATATTTGTATTTGTGGGTATCCAACACACGTGCTGAAAGAGAACACGGGTAAGTTGGAACCAAGGACGAAAGTCTGTTTCTTTGTAGGGTATCCCAAGGGAACGAAAGGTGATTTATTTTATAACCTTAAGGATCAGAAGGTCATTGTTAGCACCAATGCCCGATTCTTAGAACATGATTATATTTTGAATCATAGTCCCAATAGAAAAATTATTCTAAAAGAACTAAGAGAAAATACCAGTAGAACGAAAAAGGAACCACAAGTCATTGATATTCTATTACCTCATTGTAGTGGGAGGATTATCATGACAGGTGCAAATCAAGAACAGGGTGCTGATGCACAGGGTTCAGATTCTTCACAGCCTGTTACTGCTAGTACACAGACACAGGTAGTGCCTCGTCGTAGTGGGATGGTTATTCATCAACCTAATCGGTATATGTTCTTGGGAGAGTCATTTGACAAGATTCTGACAGAACTGAATACCGAGCCCTATAACTACAATAAAGCATTAAAAGATAAATATGCAGATCTTTGGCAAAGGGCTATGAATTCAGAGATAGAATCTATGTATTCCAATTAGGTCTGGAAACTTGTAGAACCACCCAAAGGGATAAAATCCGTTAGATGCAAGTGGATCTACAAGAAGAAGAGAGGAGCAAAAGGGAAGGTTGAAACCTTTAAAGCTAGGCTTGTTGCTAAAGGGTTCACTCAGAAAGAAGGGATCGACTATGAGGAAACTTTTTCGCCGGTAGCCATGCTTAAGTCTATCCGGATTCTCTTATCTATTGCCGCTCATTTCGATTACAAAATCTGGCAAATGGACATCAAGACAGCTTTCCTTAACGGAAGTCTTGACGAGTGTATCTATATGATACAACCAGACGGATTCATTGCAAAGGGCCAGGAGCACATGTTGTGCAAGCTTAAGAGATCTATTTATGGACTTAAGCAGGCATCGAGGTCTTGGAACACTCAATTTGATCAAGCTATAAAGTCTTATGATTTTGATCAAAGTTCAGATGAGTCCTGTGTGTACAAGAAGCGTGACGGAAGCGTGGTGATCTTCCTAGTACTTTATGTAGATGATATCTTGCTCATAAAAAATGATGTGGGGACATTAGCTACAGTTAAAGTATGGTTATCTGGGCAGTTCAATATGAAGAACTTGGAAGAAGCAAGTCACATCCTTAGGATCAAGCTTTGCCAAATCAGAAATAATAGATGTTAGGCTTATTACAAGCAAAGTATATCGATGATAACCTTGCTCATTTTAGCATGTAGGATTCTAAGAAAGAGTTTCTCCCTTTCAGGCATGGAATCACTCTATCTAAGGATCAATGTCCTAAGACACTTGATGAGATAGAGAAAATTAAGGCAGTTCCTTATACTTTGACAGTAGGAAGCCTCATGTATGCTATGTTTTGCAATAGATCCGATATCTTCTTTGCTGTTGGCATGGATAGTAGATATTAGTCTAATCTAGGACAGAAGCATTGAACTGCGGTAAAGAATATAATCAAGTACCTGAAAAGGATTAAAGATTATATGTTAGTTTACCAGGCAGACAGTCTAGTACCTTTGGGGTACACAGACACAGATTTTCAGTCAGACATAGAGCTTGCATCAGGAGACAACTTTGTAGATCTTTTACAAAGAGCTACCAGCTAAGACTTTTGATAGTCATGTAGAGGGCATAGGAGTCAGATGTATGGTAGCATGGTTTTGAGTATAAGTGAGAGATTGTTAGGGTTGGTATACTAAAAATCATATTTTTAGTATTTAATTTTATTTTTAATAAAATTAATTTTTTATTTTATGATAATTTTTATAAGCAATGTATGTATATCATTTCTTAATGTTATGCATGGATGTTCGATATTCTGTATAGTATTTAATCTAGTATAAAGTATAATTTGCACACAGAAGATCTGATTTTAGGTTATTGCTGTAATAACATGATTTTTTTTAAAAACTTTTAGGGTACACTAATCATTTTTTTTGACAACAATCATCTAAAAGTAAAATGTATATATATATATATATATATATGTACATAGATATAGATATATATATATACATATATAACAAGATACATGATCTAATGTATAGATACATTATACATTAGAATTAAAATTTATATACATTATACATTATACATTATAATGTATACATTATATATACGTTATACACTTACAAGATACATTATGTATACATTATATATACATTATATACTTACAAGATACATTATACACTTAGGATTTAATTGACAAGATACATTATACATTAGACACATTTATAATTAACAAGATACATTAGGTACACTAAATACATGACATTATACATTAGATACATTTATAATTAACAAGATACATTAGGTACACTAAATACATTAGTCTGGGTACACAAGATCCATGTATTCTTCCACTATTATATATATATATATATATATATGCAAGTCTTGACCACTTTCAAAAACGAATCTACATTTTTCTCTTTCAAAAGATATAAAGTAAGAAAGGGGGAGAGGAAGAGGAAAAAAGGAAGAACACATAGAAAAAAATTCTAAGTGTCGAAGACCATACTTGAGGAGATCGAACCACATTCTCACATCTTTGTCTTTTCGTCCAACAACTCTAAGGTAGGAATGTAATCCCTTACTTCTTTAATTTTCTTTTATATTATTCTACAACTAAAATCCTATCCTGCATGTCGAAATATCGAATAAAAAAGACAAGATATTTGATGTCCAGTAATTTTTTTTTCTTTTTAAAGAGCCAAAAAAATCATTTTATTAAACATAGCTAGACTTGACTAGGACCTCTAAAATTTTTACTAAAACTTCTAGGATGAGTCCTTGATACGTATAATTTTTCTTGAAGTCAAATTATTTTTCTATAAATTTTTGAATTCAAATCTGGTCTCGAAAGTCATTCTGAACTAGCCAATTTGTTTGATTACCACTTTTTGTACAGAGATCCATTTTGAGTGAAATTGGTATCTAAAGTTAGATATATCTGTTAGGATTCTAATAAAACTGGAATCGCACAAAAAATTATTTAAAATGAGTAAGATACAACGTTTTTACTAAAGAGTGTCAAATCTGGACACTCAACAGTATTATTTTTCTAATAATTAATGTATAATAGATTTTTGAGCAAGATCAAGTTCCAGGACCTCTTAATATATGTATCTATCTTCATATAAAATTTTAGAATCAGTACTTAAGTCTAGAAGTCATTTTTCTTTTTTTTAAAAATGAAGTGGACTGTTCAGTCCAAACTGTGGATTAGATCCAGATTAGACACAGTTTTAAAACAATGAAACAGGGGCTTTTTGGACATTTTGGGAAAATACTTAAATCTGAAAAAATGTTCATAACATACTTAATTAGTTTGCTATCAAATATTAGAATATAATTTATTGTAGTTTATTTTATATAAATGAATTACAGTAGCTAAACGATCATTTACTGTTATGTACTTGTTAGCTAGATGATTACCTAAGTTATAATTTATGTAGATTGTGACTTTATGACTCTTCAGGGACCACAATTTGTTTCTTTAAAATTTTATATATTTAAAATCGATGGAATTAAGTATTTGTGATGTTCGACTAAGTGTAGAGTAGGCGTAAATTTTGGTAACAAGTATTAACATCATATTTCATGTCTTGTATATTTATATCTACTAAGCATGTAATGGCATTTTTTTCATCAAATCATGGGTTTATGGAAAAAAATTTTTAAAGAGTATGGTGACGAGGGAGGGTCCATTGTGTCATGAGCCGTCTTGTGTCGTTCCACACCTTTTTTGGCTTTTCGCACGCGATTGAAGGACCGGTCTAACGTTTTTAGCCGCATACAAATAGTAGGGCGGGAGCGTATAGATAATGGGGATGGGTGGTGGAAGGCATAACGCATGAGAACACAAATGGTACCGTGGTGTTAGGTACTCGCTCGTGGAAGTGTAGTACAATCTGGGTATGTTCTCTCGGTGAGAACGGGAAATCTTGATATCTCTTGTTATATATCTTTCATTATCATGATCAAATAACATGCTTTTAACTTATGTTATCAGTTTATTTATTGTTCATATCATGCTTAACCTGATTTGCTCAACAATTAAGATATAAGTTGTACTTGTTGTATTTGC
Organism: Heliamphora exappendiculata; assembly: GCA_034768845.1. NCBI lineage: Eukaryota > Viridiplantae > Streptophyta > Magnoliopsida > Ericales > Sarraceniaceae > Heliamphora > Heliamphora exappendiculata. The sequence continues at coordinate 24,367 of JAOTRH010000654.1, forward strand.
TCAACAATTAAGATATAAGTTGTATTTGT
>JAOTRH010000665.1:0-24390 GCA_034768845.1 Heliamphora exappendiculata
TGGCGAGACCTTTAGAAACACATGATCTCCCACTGTAAATTCCAAAGGTCGTCTCCTCTGATCTGCATAACTCTTCTAACAGCTCTGCGCTGTCAGTAGGCACTAGTGAATCACTGTAACCTTCTCCGTCGTCTCTCGTACCATGTCTGGTCCCAAAACTGTGGTCTCTTCCATGTCTATCTAACATACAGGTGATCTACATGGTCTACCATACAAAGGCTCATACGGTGCCATCCCAATACTGGACTGATAGCTATTGTTGTATGCAAACTCTGCCAACGGTATATGATCCTCCCACGAACCTCTGAAGTCAAGGACGTAAGATCTCAGCATATCCTCTAGAATCTTTGTAGTCCTCTCTGACTGGCCATCAGACTAGGGGTGAAAAGCAGTATTGAACATCAAGTTCGTCCCCAAGGCCTCCTGTAAACTCTGCAAAAAACGTGATGTGAAGCGCGGGTCTCTGTCTGAAACAATAGATACTGGCACTCCATGCAATCAGACTGTCTCTCGGACATACAACTGACTCAGTCTCTCCACTGAATCCTTCACTCGGATGGGAAGAAAGTGTGCAGACTCCGTCAACCTATCAACTATAACCCATACCGCGTCATATCCTCTCAGTGATCGTGGAAGTCCGGATACAAAATTCATCGTGACATGCTCCCACTTCCACTCTGATATAGGTAAGGACTATAGCAGTCCTGCCGGCCTCTGATGCTCCGCCTTCACCTTCTGACAGGTAAGGCACCGAGATAAAAATTGAATCACATCCCTCTTCATCTCCGTCCAAAAGAACTGACGACGAAGGTCATGGTATATCTTCGTGCCTCCAGGATGCACGGCAAGACGATAATTGTGACACTCATGTAATAGCTCAGCTTGGCATGACTCTGGCACAAACAACCTACCCGCCAACCTCAGACTCTGATCTGAACCCACAATCCATCCTGCTGTATCCTCGCCACTAGCAACGCGGTCTCGTATCATCTGAGCCTCCTGATCCATCTACTGGAGCTCTAGCACACGTGCTATCAACGCTGGTCGAGTAACTACAGAAAATAAGGTGGCACCCGTCTCAATCTCTCTGAGGCACAAATCAAACTCCCCAACATATGCAAGCATGTCCCACTCACGTATAGCCACAGAAGCTAACAATCCGTGAGACCTATGACTGAGCGCATCTACCACCACATTGGCCTTCCCTGGATGGTACTGCAAGTCCAAGTCGTAATCCTCTAACAACTCCGTCCACCATCGCTGGTGCAAGTTCAGGTCCTTCTACGAAAATAAGTATTTTAAGCACATGTGATCGGAGAAAACCTCGAAATGCTCACGATACAAATAGTGATGCTATGTCTTCAAAGCAAAGACCACGGCTGCCAACTCCAAATCATGCGTAGGATAGTTTCGCTCGTGCGTCTTCAACTGTCGGGAACCATAGGCTACAACCTTACCCTCTTGCATCAGCACACATCTAAGACCGTCTTGTGAAGCATCACAGTACACAGTATAAGCCAAACCTCACTCTGGAATGATCAGTACTGGCGCGCTAGTCAACCTCGTCTTCAGCTCCTAAAAAGCTGACTCACAGGACTCACTCTAAACAAACACAACTCCCTTCCGAGTCCGACGCATCATCGGTGCAGCGAGTCTAGAAAAGTCCTTCACGAACCGTCTGTAGTAGCCTGCTAAACCCAAAAAACCGCGTATCTCAAAGACGCTCTTCGGTCGCTCCCAACCTGTCACAGCATCGGTCTTTGATGAATCCACAGCTACTCTGTCCGTCAACACTACGTGTCCCAAAAACTCACCTCAGGCATTCAAAACTCGCACTTTTCGAACTTCACGTACTGGCAATGCTCTCTCAGAGTCTGTAGCACGATCTACAGGTGATCCTCGTGTGCCTCCCTAGTAGGTGAATATATCAGAATATCATCCACAAACACCACTACAAAACTGTCCAAGTATGGGTGAAAAATCTGGTTCATTAGACCCATGAACGTAGCAGGCGTGCTCGTCAGACCGAACGGCATGACCAAAAAATCGTAGTGACCATAGCGAGTCCTAAAAGCAGTCTTCGCTATGTCCTCGTCCCTAATCCTCAACTGGTGATATCCTGATCTCAAGTCTATCTTCGAGAAGCAACTTGAACCCCTCAGCTGATCAAACAAGTTATCTATCCTCGGCATCGGATACCTGTTCTTCACTGTCACCTGATTCAGCTTCCTATAGTCAATACATAAACGCAACGATCCGTCTTTATTCTTCGCAAAAAGAGTAGAAGCTCTCCACGGAGAAGTACTCGGGCTTATGATCCCCCTGTCATGTAACTCCTGCAACTGCACCTTGAGTTCATGCAACTCAGCTGGTGCAAAGCGATAAGACGGTATAAAAATGGGAGCAGCTGTAGAAACTAGATCAATAGAGAACTCTACCTCATGGCTCAGCGGCAACTCGAAAAAATCATCAGAAAAGACATCAGGATAGTCTCACACCACCGGAGGTAACTCGCCTCGAACTCCGACCTCCTCGTATAACATAAGAGCTGAGAAAAGGAAACTCAGGTTGCCCTAGTTCCGCATAGTACTGGGTAAAGACCTCAAACCCTCATCCCGGTCTCCAACAAAATAGAATTTATCTCCCTCTAGTGTGCAAATCATCACCCTCCGTCGATCGCAATCGATAAAGGCACGATAGGTGATCAGCCAGTCCATCCCTAGAATGACATCGAACGTAGTCATGCCTAGAATAACAAGGTCGAACTCTAAGCAACGACTGGTGACCTCCAACACGCAGGATCTAACAACAAGACTCAACTCCACGCTCCCACTGACTTGGGTCTCCACAGACAAGATACTACCAAACCAGTCCATTCGCAACCCCAAAGCATATGCGAAAGAAGATGATATAAATGAACATGATGCTCCAGTGTCGATAAGAACACTAGCCCATGATCTGAAGACTAGAAAAGTACCTCTGATCACGGAGGTGGTAATAGCAGCAGCATCGGGGATGATCGGCGCTCTAGAAGAACTAGGCTCTGCAAGAACGTAAGCTCTGGCCAGTCCGCTGCTGCTCTGGACTGTCAACTGTCTACCTGACTGCACTGATGCACCCCTCTCTATAAATCTGGATGTCTGAACTCTCGGCTGCTGGTACGTCTGTCTCCCCTGGCTTAATGGAACAGTTGGTGCGCCCGCTGTACTCTGCATATTCCCTCCTCTGGGGAAATCCCTACGGATATGCCCAGACTGGCCGCACTCAAAACATGTCATAGGCCTCCTCCCCTGTGCCTGCGACTGCAACTATACCTGAACAGGCGCAGCACTCCTGCACTCAGCCGCACAATGCCCTGGCCGCTGGCATCTGTGACAAAGTGGCCCCCTCTGATATGAAGCGAGTCAAGGATCCTGGTAACCAGCTCCAGCCACTCAGTGCCAACCGTGGGATTGGGATTCCCAGAAAAGGTAGGAGGGTCTAGATGGAAAAACTCACGCATCGCGACCGTCGCCCTGGGCTTAGGTATGGTCTCCCTGCCTCTAGTAGCCTCTGCCAGTTACCAGATGGAGCCAACCATCTCACGCAACAGATCTCCCTCAGCAACAGGTCCTTGGGGTGCATTAGCATCCCCAATATCTGGGACTAGAACGTTCCTTCGGCCAGAACCACGGCCACGGCCTCGACCTCGGCCTCATCCTCCCCGTGTGGACATAACTCTATACGAAAGCAACGTAACAGGATAAGAATCCATATAGCATGTTATTGCTAAAGTACAAGACAGATAAGCATGCTAACACATAGCCACGTAATATCATGTCATCACATCTCACATACCGAGGAGAATCAACAAGAAAGACTCGTCTATTTGGGTAATCTACTCTGATTTCTAGCTAGAAATCACGTCCGTGAAACGCGTCTCTAACATGGCTCCCAAGTTTGTTAACCCAAACGTCCAAAGGCAAGACTCATCAATCCTAGGGTCCAACCTCGATCCCCACGTATACACCACAAGTTAAACAGGCTATCGTGCTTATGTTTGGAAAAATGCTATAACACAGGCAGTCATGCACGCACACATCCTCACAAGGTGATGTACCCTCTTTCCCATGGCTCATAGGTATTCGAACCCAGAGCTCTGATACCAAGTTGTCACGCCCCGACATCCGGGTCACGCGAAAGCCCACCAAAACCATTTAAGAAAATAGGTTTTATAGTTGAATATCAAAATAAACAACATTTGGATAAAATCTCCACAGTTCAACTCTCATAAAATTGTAAATCATGCAATCTCATACATGAATAATAGTATCGCCTCAAGGCGTACAAAATCAGCCATCACAGGCATTACATGTAAAAGTACATGTACAAAACTAGGAAAAACCACTACAAGTCTTCTGTCACCTCTGCACTAGGTGAACTCATCATGATCACCTGAAAATATTTTTCAAAAAATTCCCACACCGTGAGCCGAAGCCCAATAGAACGTAGACAGTAAAGCTGTGAAGCAAGCTATGTAATCACACACACGGACTCAACCACGGAAGCCAAAAAGGTTTTTCTCTCTAAAAACCAACAGTTTTCCATGAAGCCTCCACGGGCCTCAAAAATGGTTTTATCTCATAAAATCCACGTTTTTCATCCTTCAAACTATGCATATCATCCTAACAGATATCATGCCACAGTTAAGAAGAAAGCTGTAAACAAACAATAAGCTCGACTCGGGCCATACGCAACCGAGGAGAAAAGATGTAAGTAAAATCCTATGTACCGACTCTGCCCTACAGACAAAAGTAACAACTATAGACTCTCATCCATTACCCTGAACCCACAAGCTTGGTAACGACAAGCTCTACACGGAGTCACAACAACGTACTCAATTTACAGGTCACGCTCGAGGGTCCCGAGCACCCACACAACCACTCAATTTACGGGGCCTGAGCCTGAGGGTATAGAGCACCCAATACACTCAATTTACAGGGACTAACCCATAGGTACAGAGCGCCTATGTTGCGCATGTTTCTGGACTTACACCGAGTAGCAATGGAAGCCCAATACAACCAAACCCACTGTCACGGTACATCTAGGGATAACATTTAAAAATTCACAAAACAGTTTGTACACCACATGTATAAAAGAGATCCCATCCATCAAAGTGGAGATCAAAACCCATTTCTAGCAAAACGTTTAAAATGTGAGACTTAATCCCGCGGGTTAGCTCCAAACCTCCAAAATCAGTTTTTTAACTTTTTCACAAAATTCCTCGTTTTCAAACCTCCTTTTGAAAACATGGATACCACGTACCCGAAACATGCATATAACCGAAAAAAGGCATAAAAAGCCCACGTTTACCCAAAACCAAGGTTTAAGCATGAAAATCACATTTGATGTATTTTCTACTCGGTGAAAACACATGAAATTACATAAGACACTCTTATAACAGTCGTAGGTCTAGAATCCGATCTTGGAGAGTCAAGAACTCGACGTCTCAAAACTGAACGGCGTCAGAATGAGAATCCGTTCGGATATATGCGAAGCCCTCGGCCCCGATAGCTAGGATCCGCAAAGGAATCAACAAAAATCCAAGCCCCGGGCCCTCAAATCTAGAGAGAAGGCAGAGAAAATGGGAAAGAAAAGCTTTTTCCCAAACTCTACAGCCCCCGAATACTTATAAACACGCCAAAACACTGTTAAGTCGATTGGACCTCCAGGTTCGGTTGACAGAACTCAGCAAAAAGGGTTCAGTCGACTGAGCCAAGCCCTCCAGTCGACCGAACTCAGGGAATTAAAGCTACTGTCCACCACTTCCGTCGACTAAACTCACCAGTTCAGTCAACCAAACTTGCTTGGTCAAGCATACTATTTTGGTCTCGATTTTGGTGTTCTAGGGCCAACCCAACAAGCGTAAAACAGATCCGAAAAAGCGTAAAACACATATACACGCTGTTCTACAACTCCAAAACATAAACAATGCATCGATACTATTCATATACTGAGCCAAAACCGTCAAATATATAAACAACATAAAAGAACAAGGTTCTGAATCTCACAAACATTAGGTGGGATTGTAGCGTAACGATAAAGGGGTAGGAGGCGGCATTGGATCAAGAAGCTTTATCAGCCATTTCTCGACAAGTCAATTTAAGGCCATGGTCCGAGAGATATTAAGGGGAGTGAAAACTCTCCTTAGCATTTTTGGCTACAACAGCTAGTTATTTTTGGAAAGAGGTGATGAAGGTAAGAATTGGATCGATCTAATTGGGGATTTAGCAAATTCACCTCGTTTGAGCGAGATGCGGGGTTAGTGGAAGAGGTCGGTTGGTTTTGATTGTTGGATGGGTAAAGTCTTCTTGATTTTTAGCTCGGCTCGGCCTCATCAATATCACCAGACTAGATTGCATCTTCTATCTAGACCCCGACATCCAACAACTGCTCAAATTAGGAAAGTGGCTGTGTGATCAGATAACGCTGTAGAGGAGATTAGAGATTCTTGACTATAATTCTCACCTGTTCCTTTTTTGTTGGTCGGTTTGCCATGTTAGCCGCCTTTCCCATCACTTGGTCAAAGAGTCCACAAATAACTCTCTTCTTTCTTGACGAGTGGTCTCTAACTCCCGAGTTGTTACATCTAACTGAATGCTGTAACTGTGTTGACTGACGAAGGCGGTGGCAATGTATTTTCACGTCTTGGTCTTTACAACATCTAGGGAGAGAAACCATTTCTGAGCTGTCCCAGAGAGTGATCGATGGAATAACTGAGCCTTCAACTGGTCATCGATACCCATGGGAGCAAGGGTACCAACATACATTTGTAGATGAATTTTGGGATCTCTGGTTCCGTTAAATTTTTTCATGTCGGGAATTTTAAACTTTTTTGGGAGCTTGGCCTCTGAAAACAGGCAGAGTCCCCCTACATCGAGCATATATTTTTTGACTTCCTTGGCCTTTCTAAGGACCTTCTCCATCTGGTCGATCTTCTCAGCCAATGCAGATTCTCTAGATTGAGTAGTGTTTTCTTCCTCAACTATCATCTAAAGAGGGATCCATAGTGATGGCGGAACAACTTGCGGCCCATCGGAGACCTAATTGTCATCCCAAAGGTCTTTTCCATTACCATTTGGGTTGTCATGCTATTCATTTTGTATTATCAAACGGGCCTAAATTGTCAAGATCTGTGCCTAACATTGCACCTGAGCTTGGGTCTGCTACTCAATGGCTCTTTGAATATTAGTAATTGTCCTCATTAAAGTAGTCAGATTTAGCTCGTTCTCGACCGTCTCAAACTGTTCCGTGATTTGTTATGAAATTCTGTAAAGTCTCACAATTTTTGATCGATCCCAAATACGCACTGGATGCGAACCTTCTGACTCAATGATCTAGACCTGATGCAAAACCCGATTACCCTAAAAATAGAATCACTAGTATCTGATACTTTTCGAAAAGAACCTTGATAACAAGTAGCAAATACTTCAAACACCAAAAATAGCTGACTACGAGCAGGTATAACCACCGAAATAGAAACATGCCCCTGTTGGGCCCATACTGGCAGCATAACAACTAGAAACCGCAACACCCAAGAACCAACACGAAAATCAAGCGAGAGACTAACAAGACTCCAAAAAGAGGATTTACCCTAAGATTTTAAAGAAAAAATGGGCAGCACTTCGGCAAAAAAACATCTCTATGCCAAACGAGACCTTAAAATAAGAATCTAAATGGGGGTTCAGAAAAATGAGCCCAAACGGCACCGAGGATACAAAACCAACAAGCAAGAAAAAACTTAAGAGGGAGAAAACTATCCTAAACTGACAACGAGGCCTTAGCCAATAATTGGGCCAGAACCCGATATTCTAAACCAACAGATCCAAAACTGTACAACGACCTGAGAGGAAAACTATTTTAAAACGAAGGAACACCATAAGAAGACCTGGGTCGAAACCCGGGATAGAGACTATCTTAATCCAAACAAACAAATAAAGGTCCTACACAAACACAAGAAAAATATACAATTAATTAAATAAAATAAATAATCCTACAGGGTTAATACTTAATAGCGGGTTCTAAGTAATTATATGCAAAAAGGCCAATTTTGATTAATGATCAGGGTACTTTTTAAATAGAGTTGAATATATACCTCTCATGCCTGGTGTGGTACAGGACATGATCAACCGGTACGCAGGAACTCTTTTATCGCACTTGTGAAAGCGTGCAGCTAGTAAGGCTTGCCCGTCTCCTCAGCATAGCACCGAGACAGTAAACTGATGGAGGTATTGAGTCGACCATGCAGGGGGCTGAGAATAATGCAAATGTGTATGAAAATGCAAATGAAAATTCATATTAAGAACCAATGATATGTTCAAGTCTAGCCCGCTTAATTGTTTTGAAAAGTAAGTCCTCAACGAAGTTACCAAAAAATACTGTGGTGCTGGGATTTAGGGTTTTGTTTCAAAAATAATAGAATTCAAAAAACATTTACAAAATACTTTAACACCTTGGAAACCAAATTTTAAAAATCTTTTTTTGTGAAAAATAGAGACGCCACTTGGTTTTTGAGAAAAATCAAGAAAAACAAAATGAGTCACTGATCTTTAAAATGGTAACCAAAGAAAACAAGGGTCCGGGGGCTAAGGTATGAACTAAGGAAGGTGTTAGCGTGGCATTGGAATTTAGGGGTGTTTTGAAAAATGGTAAAAAATATGAGAATTTAAAGATATTTAAAAAATATTTTAACATCTTGAAAACCAAACGTTGAAAATTGCATTTTTTTATTGAAAACAGAGTCGCCACTGAGTTTTTGAAAAAAAATTAAGAAAAAAAAAATGGCTACTGATCTTAAAAACGCTAACCAGATAAAAAGAGTTCGAGAGTAAAGGTACGAATTAGAGAAAGTGTTAGGCACCCCGTTCGCCCAACCGTAAGATTGGCCTCTACTAATCATCATTGGTTCTTTAGTAGAATTTTTCAAATACATGCAAATAAAGAAAATAGAGGTAAAGAGATAACATCCAAAATCAAATGTAGAAAATACATAGCACACGTATATAGAATGCCAAATAAAACGAGTAAGAAAAGAAAATTTTTAGTCCTACGACATGCAAGTTCTAACCAAATGATACATGGAGCACACCGGCATACAATTTCATCAAAATGAACTAAACTATCAAGATTTGAATAAAAGAATAAAACATGCTAGATGTTGTCAAAATTACCTAAATATGAATTTGCTACAAAAGGTAAATTATACTATCTTAAACATACTTTCAAGTAAATAAACTAAAACATACATTAACATGATAAATTAGTAAAAGAAGCGAGAATTGCAAAATAAAAGATGCATAAAAAAATCTTAAAAGAAAGAAATTTATAAAAAGAGTTTTAAAAAAATGTTATACAAAGAAAGGAGATTCTAACTATTTACGTTAAAAGAAAATAAAGAAAATAAAAATCTTTCTTTAGAAGAATTTTTATGATTTTTTGGTTTAACAACGCGAAAGAAAATAAAGTTATAGAAAAAGAAGAAGAAGAAGTTGGTGCTTCATACTAACATTAAGAGAAAAAAAATACTAATCAAATTAATACGAAAAGAAAAAGAAAAAGAAATATTATAAAAAAATTTAAAGTTAGTGATAAAAGAGAAGAAAAAGAAGAGAAAATAAAATGTTAGCAAAAGAAACTACATTAACATTAAAAGAAAATAAAAGGCTAGAAAATAAAAGCTAGAAAGAAAATAAAATGAAACATTAGTATTAAAGAAAAGAAAAAGGGAACTTAAAAAGAAGAAAAGAAATTAAAGTTACATTACAAGAAAAGAAAAAAAAAGAAATGTTAAGCTAAAAAATAAACTAAAATGGAGCATTAAACTAGTGTTACAAGAAAAAGAAAGAAAGTAGAATAGAATGTTAGTAAAGAAAATGAATGCTAGAATATTGAATTAACATAAAAAGAAAAGAAAAACGAAGAAATAAAATACTAGAATTAAATGGGTGTAATATTGACAATTACAACCATTTTTATGTAAGTGCTTATATCATAACAATAACGACATTATTTAATCGTATTGTTAAATCATGTTAGTACTATTTTAATAATTAATTAAAGAAAGAAAATAACAAATGTGTTTAGTGTGAATGTGAGAAAATTAATAACTAAGAAGTAAAGAAAGCAACTAAATTACATGGAATAAATAAGATTAACTAAATAAATGGAAGGAATATGCAAATTGCAATTGAATTTTAACCCGGTTATTCCAAAAGAGAGGAGCTAGAGTTAGAAAGACCGGGGATCCAAACGAGGTACCTGAATCGTGGAATCCTCAAATTGGGGAATATGCTTCAATCCTCGGATGGTGATTCCAAGCTAGGGCTTCAAATGTTGGTAATGAAAGTTTGGGACTCAGTATTTCAGCAGGGCTTTAGCGTCGGGGCTTGGAATTGCTTGGCGTCTCGGCAGAGCTTCACTCTAAAAATCTCTCACTCAGTTTCTGTCCTTGAAAACGTACCAGAGGTATGGTATTTATAGAGTTCTTCAGCCAATGAGATGCTGCCACATTTTAGGGACACGTTAGGCCATTTGGAGTTGGCAGTCAACACAATGAAAGTTGGCGGTCGCCATATTTTTGAAAGGTTCTACAAGGTTCTATGGCGGTCGCCATAATATAAGCTGGCGGCCGTCGTAATGAAAGGTGGCGGTCGCCATATTTGGCTAGGGTTTCCACAAAGTTCTATGGTGGTCTCCGCAATGAACATGGCGGTCGCCTTACTTGGGCAGCAAGTTTCGATGGTTCGACAAAATTTTATTGGTTTGAAGGTTTTGGGTTCAAATACCGAGCTTGGATCACTTTCTGGGGATTATACTGAGGTACTATTCCATATGTTTTCTTTATCGAATTCACCTAAGATTAGGTGGGGTCAAATTTGGGTGTCTACAGTTCCCCTTCTTTGATATAACTTGCTTAGCAATGCGTGAAGCAAGTTATATCAAAGACCCAGAGATGACATCCATTTGACCGAGCCGTCAATCTTAGGCCACAAGCATACAAGTATGCGTATAATGTTGGTCGTACCTGAATTTTCGTCGAGTTGCCTACGTACCCCTTTGCTAGGGATCAAACCAAAACGTAGTTCATGGGGCGAAATGCAAGAATGATGCATGACAAGTGTAGTGTAATGTAGACATGTATAATGCGAGTCAGTTTAAGGTCATGATGAGGACTGACGAGTCAGTTTAGAGTCATGATGAGGACCGACAAGACAGTTTAGGGTCATGAGGGGGACCGATGAGTCAGTTTAGGATCATGAGGAGGACCGACGAGCAAAACATCAAATTAACTGGTCGAGTTAAGACCTAAAAAAAACGAAACGTGGGATAAAAATAATTAAAAGTCAAGCTGCAGCTTTAAAATTAAATTTACCGAGAAAGGTATCCACGAATTAATGAGGTACGAGATTAAGAACCAAGTTATGACTTGAAATATGATTTATTGGAAGGAGAAAAGATCTCAAAAAGATAAGGATTCAAAATTTATTTTTGGAATTATTTCTAAACAAAAATTTTTCTTGAAGTATTTTTAAGAAATTCTTGAGATTATTTCACATACCAAATTTTAAAGAAAAATAATTAAAGTTTTTATGTTTTCTAAAAATTATCAATGAGAAAAGAAAAGAAACGCCCGAAAACAAACCCTACTACCCCATGATGACCGTCAGACCTGGGTGCAAAGCTCGAGACATGAGGTGACTGTTGACAACATGGCAGCCGCCGAGACCAAATCCCTACGATATGGTGGTCGTCGGTTCCAAATCCCTACGACAGAGCGGTTGTCGGGTGTCTCTTGGAGAACCTGGCGATCGCTCACAAGCAATATGGCGACCGCCGACTTGAGACGCGCATAAAGGCCCCCAAGCGCGCGAAAAAGGCTCATTCGCTCCTTCCTTACTCTCTCTCTAGCTCTTTCTCTCTCAGAACTTCTCTCAAACTTCCTCTTATTTTTGTCCTTTCTAGTCCTCTTCGAGCCTATCTTTCCCTCTTTGTGAGTCTTGTACGATGTTTACTTTTTTATTCGTGATCCCATTCTTGTTCATGGCGAGCCAAGGCCATACGGATGATGACTTGGGGGCGCGACAGGGTCCATCTGCCGCTCGGAGTTCTTCCACACGGACTCTTAGAGGTACAGCCTCCTGTCTTCCTGCTGGTGGGTTCACTTCCACGCAGCCCATTGCAGCAATGGATGCGCTTGTATTCGAGGCGGAGCGTGCCTCTCACCGGGTTGCTGAGGAGGAGGCGTGAGCAGCTGCTGAGGCTCAGGGGCGAGCAGCTGCTGAGGCTCAGGCAGAGCGTGCCTCTCACCGGATTTCGTTGATTCTGATGCTGGAGAGGGTCATCCGGTACTCTTCGACCCACAAACGTATGCTCCACTACCCCATCACGTGGTCCTACTTAGGATGAGGCGCTACGATCCTCTAGCCGATGCTGTTGCGGACAACATTCTTCTGCGGGAGCCCAACCACCATATTTCTCGCCTGCGACCTTGAGTATATGCCCTCCCTACTATTTTAATTACCAAAGCATGATATATCAAACGTAGACGTATGCCTAGGATTCCCTTCATGTGATGATGATGTGTTTTGATGAATGATGATGAATGATTTATTTTGATGATGGTATGGATGATAAATGATTTGTTTGTGCGACTTGTCTTGAGATCTTAGTTTAGGTACCCTTGCAATGGAGATTAAAAGAGTAAGGACACTTACAATTTTTGAACAAATAATGAAAGGAAAGGGCGATTATTTTAGTAAAGAACACAAAATAAAATGCTTAAGTTTTTATTGTTAATTTAAGAAAAAAATACAAAGCTAGGGAGAAGATTTTTTGTTTTTATTGTTGGGACATGAAAACTAAAAGGGTAATTTTTATCAAGAATCTTGAAAATATAGGCAATTTTTTTTCAAAAAATTTTAAAATTTGGGACGAATTTTTCACAAACTCTAGAAACTAAAGGGGGGTTTTAAATTAAGGAAAATTTTCAAAATTCCTAGAAAATTAATGATCTGAAGAATTTTTTTTTGAAAATTTTCAAAATTTGTTAAAAAATCTTAGAAAAAACAAAAGAATTTTAGGATTATCATCATTATTATTATTATTATTTATTTATTTTTATTTTTTGAGAAAATTAAGCACAATTGAGGACATTTGAGGAAAATTGAGGAAGATTTTTGGAAATGTTTAGAAATTCATACAAATTTGAAGAAAATCTTGAAAATTTTAAGAAAATCTTGAAATTTTTTTAGAATTTTGAGGAAAATTTTAGGGAAATCCTAGAAATTTTGAGGAATATTTTTAAGATAATGTTAGAAAATTCTAGAAATTTTAGGACGATTTTTTTTAGAAGATTGGGACAAATTTTTCAAAGATTAATCCTAAAAGGTCAGGGTGAAAGGAGGTAAAACACGAAGATTTTTTTTATTATTTATTATTTTTTTTGGAAAGAATGGTTGACACAAAATAATAGAAGCCTAGGATTACTAGGATGTACAGAAATCATGAACCTAGGGTTAGGGCACCTAGTTTTCTAGGGCTTGAAAAAAACCGAAGGACCCCGTTACCTATGGTTTGAATGATTCGCCTGATTTATCAGGGCTTGCATGTTTCATGTGTTTGATCTGCTCTTTATGTATCCTTTTTTTGTCTTCTCTTTATAGGCTGGCCACTACGTCCGAGGCTTTGAAGATTCAGCCTTCGGGGAGGTGTTGGAGTGGTTTGATGCCCTCCATGCTTCTAGTCGGGTTTACATTGATGCCCCCAGCTTTGCTCGCTTCATACCCCTGTAGGGTAGGACGAGCAATGACCGGGTATGGCTGACTACCTTGGCCGAGCAGTGGTGGGATGCCACCAACACCTTTCATTTCACCACCTTCGAGGCTACTCTGACGCCTCTAGACTTTGCTCTCATTTCCGCCATTCGGGTTGGAGGGGACCCCATCCCTTTTGACCCGACCATTGCTGGTTCTACTGATGCCATGATGCACTTCCTCAGAGCCGTTCCTGCTCAGATGGATCGCGACAGAGTCAGATATACCTGGTTCTTTGAGAGATTCTGACACTTCGACTGCACCGAGCCTCGTCATTTCGAGTGGGTCACCCGAGGCTTCTTAATGTATATGTTCGGTACCTTCTTGTTTTCGAACAAGGAGAATACCATACATTTGCATTACTTGGGCGAACTTGCTCGACTTGACCGGGTTGCCCCTTACGACTGGGGAGGAGCCACTTTTGCTACACTTTACAGCTTCATACGGACATTGACCCGGTTCCCTCAGGAGCTCAACATTGGGGGCAACTGGACGGTCTGGGAGGTATGATTTAATTTCAGCGCTTCTCCATTCATTTATATTATCTGTTATTATTTGCTTATTGACATCTTCTTCTTTGCAGTTATGGACCTATGAGTTCCTTGGGCTTCATGTCCCGGCGAACTCATCTGCAGACCCTCTGGTTATTCCTCGTGCAACCCGGTGGTCCCGAGGGCTGAAGGGGAAGGAGGCTGGGGGGAAGCACATCGACCGATTTTAGGTCTCACTGGACCGGCAAACACCCGACCAGGTATCTTTATTCACTGTTTATTATTCTGTACATTGCTTTCTGCATTATACTGCTTAATGCACTGTTCACTGTATTGCTCTTTATTCTGGACACTGATCACTGTTCACTGCACCGCACTGTATACTGTTCACCATACTGCACGGTTTACTATTTTCTGCATTGTACTGTACTTTAAACTGTTGCAAGTCCACTGGGATGTCTGGTGGGGCGTAGAGTATTTGGCCGGCGCGGATCTGGTGCGCACCCGCGACATTGCTGCGTGGCATATTTTGCTGGAGGGTCCATTCGGACGGGAGTATCATCTGGGAGAGCGAGTGGTTCACCAGTCGCTCAGCCTAGATCACTTTCGGATCCCAGTGGTTCCTTCGGCCTGTATGCGTCAGACTGAGCATCTGAGCCGGGTCGATCTTCTCCTCAAGCTGGTGGGGACTCATGCTGTAGAGTTACTGGTGGCTGTGGGGGATTACCCTACCTGGGCCCGGGCACAGCTGTTGGGACCTCAAGGACCTGGCCCGACTAGTGATAGGAGGATGGGATCGGCACTGGAGGCTGCTAATACTGGTGCCGCTGCAGCTACTGACACTGGTCTTGCTGCTGGTGGGGCTAGGGTTGGGAGTGTCGAGATACCTTGGACCATATCTTCCTTCGTTGATGGGTATCCTTTCAATATTCCTATTCCAGATCCCCCAACGCTGGAGTTCTAGCCAGTACATGCTCAGGTTCATTCTTTTTCGTTGCTTCCTTTTACGTATTTCCTCTATTTAGATTGCTCAGTCTTTTCTTTCCTTTAACAAGAGGATCTGGCTTGGCCGGATCGTCTCATGCTGATAGTGAGCGGTATGCGGACTTTGATTCGCTAGCAGGATGCTGCTCTGCGTGCAGCTGGGGTTCCTTTTGTTCCTCAGTCGGTGAGTGTTTATTTTTTGGATCTCCTTGTTCTCCTTTTTACCATTCTCTTATTTTTTTTATCTCTTTTGACAGCCACCTATAGCTGCTGTTGTTCCACCCCCTGCTCCTGCTCCTGTTCCGGTTCCAGCTGCTGCTGAAGGCCGTGTATCTTCCCGTGCTCGCTCCAGAGGATCCGTCTCGTTTGCACGGAGTCGATCCAGAGTCGTGTCCTCTTCCTCTAGCAGTGATAACGATGACTTGGAGAGGTTTTTGATGACATCAGCTCTGATGAGGCCTGTCTTTCTTCTCGTCGAGTCCGCCCGAGGCATACCTGAGAGAGAGCTTCTCCCCCTAGTTACTTTTACATTCAAATGCACTTTCTCTTTATGGGCCTGCGTGCCCCATTTTGACATACTTATATACATTTGACCCTTGGGCCTGTGTGCCTCAGTTTTTACTTTGATACATTACCTCTTGATATACATCTAGGCCTTCGTGCCATTTATTGCTTTATATTCTTCTGTTGCATGGTTTATCTTCATTTAATGTTCAAACTGTCTCGAATGCATAATTCAGGTGCCACAACTAATACACAAACTGGAAACTGACTCACACCCGCCATGTTTAAACATAGCGGTCACTCTAATACATAATGGCGGTCGCCACTTTCCAAAAATGTTTACTTGGCGGTCGCCTGTTTCAACATGGCGGTCATCCGGTTGGAGGGTTGATGTCACTGTACTATACATTTTAGAGTTGGCAGTCGCCAGTTCCAAGATGGCGATCGCCACTTTGAGCATACCTTTTGCCGAAATTTTGATTTCTCGCCTTTTTCAGCCGTATAAATATAGCCCTGGAGGCCCCATTTGCTGTTACTCCAACTTCAGATGGATTATCCTCTTTCTCTATGGATTGAAGCATTTTTCCACATTGAATGTTTAAATTTTGCCTCATTTGGCTTGAATGCTCTTTTCTCATTGAGGACCGTGGAGATTAACAGTACTTTATTGTCAGCTGCTGCTCAATTGTGGGATTCGCAGTCTCATGTCTTTCGATTTGGCCTTGAAGAACTCTACCCCACTGTAGAGGA
Source organism: Heliamphora exappendiculata (assembly GCA_034768845.1). NCBI lineage: Eukaryota > Viridiplantae > Streptophyta > Magnoliopsida > Ericales > Sarraceniaceae > Heliamphora > Heliamphora exappendiculata. The sequence continues at coordinate 16,580 of JAOTRH010000665.1, forward strand.
GTTTGCTGCTATTTTCGACTTGACCCCACGGAGTGCTGTTGCAGTTCTGACTTTCTTTCTCTCATTTCAACAGCAGGTGATACAGCTTTGTAGTCTATTTAGGATGGAGGCCTCCCTCTTGACACAGGATGACTGCCTCGACATTGCCTGGATCATTGATAGGTTTTGTCCAACCAGTGACCTTGGTTTTCAATTGCGGCGACGGTATGCACTTTGCTTCTGCCTTCTTGCTAAGTATCTGCTCATTCCTTCTGATGGGCGAGTTAGCTGCGCCTTGATTGACATTGCTAGTCAGATGTGGATGGGGAGGGATTTCGTGCCACTCGTCTTAACCGAGACACTGCTGGGATTAGATGCTGTTCATCGTGGTGAGACCACCACCTTTACTGGTAGTCCTTTGCTTCTTTAGGTAGGCTCAACATTTTTCTTTGCATCAAGCTTTCTGTTATACTATAAAGCTTTTCTCTCACTATTTTTGCTATAGATTCGGCTAATGGAGAAGGTAAATCTTGTGCAAAAGCCACCCACAGATAGACACAGTGCTGTAGCTTTCCTCGACTGCCTCTGTTATCATATTTGTGACACCGAAGTTGCCTGGCGACGGTACCTTTCCTCTCTATTGGCCCAGATGTTACTTGGCAGAGCCCCTGGTGGCGAACTTTAGATGTGACTCTGACCACTATGGATCATCCTAGTGTTCTGTTGGTCGGCTTGCGTTAGACTACCTTCTATTACCCCTATCGGATTATGCGGCAGTTCGGTCGCAGTCGGATTATCTCTTCCAGCATTCGAGGCTGTCTGTTCTCATCTACACTGCGGGCCCCATTTCTAGCATCGTATCAGGATGCTTGGCCATCTCGCTCGCGGGTGGATACGCAGGAACTGCAGTGCCATGAGCTTCCTGATGAGTAAAAGACATGGTTGCTGTAGGATCGGGAGAAGAAGGATAAAGAAGAGGCGAAACAAGGGGGAAAAAGGAGGAGGATTTGAGGATATCTACTTTGTTTTGAAAATTTCACAACCTTCTTTTATTGGTAGAGTTTGGGACTTATGTGCCCTTCCTTTTAAGAAAAAACTTTGTAATTCTGAATCAAGATAATGAAAACTCATACTTTGTGTTTAAGATGGTTTAAATTTATCCACAGCTTTCTTAGTTCAATTAAATGGCTATATAATCAAAATTAATTTGCATAGGTCTTACAAAGATGGTTAAAAACGAAGAATGTGGCAGGACTTCTTAAAAGAAGCTGTTTACGTATCCCAAAAAGGTGAAATCAGGCCATAACGTAGTTCGGTCTCGGTTTTTACTCAGGTATTGATGCTCTTCTTCTGTAGTGCCCTAACTTTTTCCAAGTTCTCCCTTTCGGGGTTTGGGCTTTGCAGGCTGCTATAACTTTTTTCCGATTTGCCTTTTCGATTTTCAACTTAGCAAACTTTTTATTTTATCTTTATTTTCACCTCAAGGATAGTACTTTTTGAGTTGATCGAGGTTACTTGGAGTGGAGAACACATTCCCGTCGAAATACATAATAATGACTGCACCACCGGTCATAATGGTTTTGATTAGAAATGGCCTGGACCAGTTTGGCTTGAACTTGCCCCTCAGGTCGAAGATAGGAGCTCTGATTTTCTTAAGAACCAGATCTCCTTCTCTAAGATCCTGGTTCTTAACATTCTTATTGAATGCTCGGGCTATCCTCCTTGGGTATCCTTGTACATGAAACAGAGCCTGCAGTCTTATTTCATCAAACAAGAGCAATTCCTCCATTCGATTCCTTTGCCATTCTGCTTCCGACATATCGACTTTGGCTACTACTCTTAGTGAAGGGATTTCTTCCTCAATGGGAAGCACAACTTCGATGCCATATACTAAAGAGTACGGCGTAGTTCTGACCAATCTTTGTGTGAGTTGATTGTCTTGTGCAGAATTTTTTTGATGTTCTTATTTGCTACCTCAACTGCTCCATCGGTCTACGGCTGATATGGTGAAGACTTGTGGGCTATTATCCAGTATTTCTCAAAAAGATCCAAGACCTCCCCTTGGAAATGTGAACCATTGTTTGAGATGACCTCATGTGGGACTCCGAACCGGCAGATGATGTTTTGCATGATAAACTTAGCAACATGGGAGGCTTTTAATACCGAGTAGAAAGATGCTTCCACCCACTTGGTGAAATAATCAATGGCCACTAAGATAAACTCATGTCCATTGGATGCCTTCGGTGTTCTTTGCCAATCACATCAATGTCACATACTGAGAACGACCATGGTGACGTTAGGTTGTACAGCTGAGACGGGGGAACATGCATAAGATTTGTGTGAATTTGACACTTATGACACCGCCGCACAAACTGTATGCAGTCTGCTTTCATTGTCATCCAAAAGTATCATTGTCATAGGATTTTGTTGACTAACATATTTTCGTTGATGTGTGGCCCACAAACTCCTGCGTGTATTTCTTTCATCAATTTTTGGCCCTCTTCAGTGTTTACACACAACTTGTTGACCCCAGAATAGTCTACCACCACAAATGACAAATTGTGCAGATAGTCATCATATTGCCCTTTTATCCTTTTTGCTTGCAAACTTGGGGTATTCTCCTTTCTCCACAAAATTCTTAATGTCAAAATACCATGGGAGATCATCAGTGCTTTCTTCAATGGTAGCTGTCATCTCATATGTCGGCGTTCTTTTCTGTTTAATTATCAAAGGCCTCATTAGGACTTCGGGTGGTATGTCAATCATGGATGCTAGGGTGGCCAATGCATCAACGAACTTGTTCTGTAGTCTTGGTACATGGGTGAAGATTACTGATTCAAAACACGGTATTAGCTTCTCTAGCTCCTGATGGTAGAGAATCAAACTTAAGTCCCTGACCTTCCATTCTCCTCGTGCTTGTGAAACTACCAGTGCTGAATCTTCGATAACTTCCTGCTTTCTTGCCTCTAGTTCCAAGGCTGCCTCCAATCCTGCCAAACATGCTTCATATTCAGCCTGATTGTTGGTGACTTCAAAATTGAGCTTCAGGGACAATGGAACATGTGATTCGTGAGGAGTGACAAGAAGGACTCCTATTCCGTAGCCATATTGATTGGATGCGCGGTCAAAATATAGAGTCCACTTGTCATCCCTGACTTTCATCAGCTGTTCGTCAGGAAATTGAAACTCTGTGTCTTCACCTCCTTCAACTGGTTGATTGGTTAGAAATTCTGCCTCTGCTCTGCCTTTGACTGACTTTCGAGTGACATATTGGAGATCAAACTCAGATAATAACAGCAACCATTAGGCCAACCTTCTTGTTAGCGCTGGATTTTCAAATAGATACTTCAACGGGTCTATCCGAGAGATGATGTTCACTGTGAAAGACAGCATATAATGCCTTAATTTTTGAGAAGCCTAAACCAAGTCCCAACATATCTTCTCCAATGGCGTGTACCGTATTTTTGACCCGGTCATCTTCTTACTTAAGTAGTAGATAGCATTTTCGATTCCAGTTTCACCTTCTTGCGCCAGCATACATCCCATAACTGAATCCGTCACTGACAAATAGAGGTTCAGTGGCCTGTCAGGTTCGGGAGGAGCTAGAACAGGAGGGTTTTGTAGGTACTGTCGCACAGCATCGTAGGCATCTTGGCATTTCTGATCCCATTCGAACTTAACTCTTTTCTTCAGTAGACGAAAGAGCGGCTCACAGGTAGTTATCAATTTTGCGATAAATCGACTGATAAACTGTATTTTACCTAGAAATCCCCTGACTTCTCATTCGGTCTTTGGAGGAGACATTTCCCAGATTACCTTGATCTTTGAAGAATCCACTTCGATACCCCGTTGAGTGATCATAAATCTAACCATTTTTCCGGTAGTGACTCCAAATGCACATTTCTGCGGGTTGAGCCGCATTTTGTACTTTCAAATCCTTTCAAAAAAAATTCGTAGTGCTATGATGTGGCCCTCCTGATCTTTTGAATTGACTATCATATCGTCCACGTACACCTCGACATCCTTATGTATCATGTCATGCAGTAGAGTAGTGGCAGCCCTTTGATAGGTTGTCCCTGCATTCTTTAGACCGATTGGCATCACACGATAACAATAGGTGCCCCAAGGCGTGGTGAATCTCGTCTTTTCTCCGTCTTCGGGATCCATCAGAATTTGGTTGTATCCGGAGAAGCCATCCATGAATGATAACAAAGCATGCCCCGCTGTACTGTCTACTAGGACGTCGATGTGTAATAGTGGAAAGTCGTCTTTCGAGCTAGCCTTGTTGAGGTCCCGAAAATCTACGCAGACTCAGATACGACCGTCTTTCTTTAAAACCGGTACAATATTGGCCACCCATTTTAGATACTCGGTTACCATTAGAAATCCAGCATTGATTTGTTTGAAAACTTCTTCTATGATCTTTAGAGCCCATTCTGGCCGGATCCATCCTAATTTTTGTTTAACCGGTTTAGCATCAAGGTATATGGTGCTGGATAATATCAAGATCAATTCCAGGCATATCTTTGTAAGACCACGCATATACATTTTTGAATTTTTTAAATAAAGTTCTTAATTACTCTTGTTCAACTATGGTTAAAGAGGAACCAATTTGAACATTTTGTGGGTTTGTTTCATTACCCAAATTTATTGACAATGTTTCTTCAATTATTGGTTGGACACGCATTTCTTCTTCTCTTTTTATTAAAAATTTTATTTCTTCGGGAGTATCTCCGTCGAATTCAAAATTATCAGAAATCATATGAAATAAATCGAACAAGGCAGAGTAATCGAAAATCCTGTTCGTTTCATTAAAAATCGAGGGGATTACAAACTTGATGGTAAAAGCAGGGAGAGGAGCACCAACGGATGTGTCCTTGACTACAGACTCCGACTCAAACTTGGACTCGGGATAGACGACCTGCACATTGCAAGACTCGAGGGTCCAGTTTTTTACTTCTTTTGTAGCCGCGTCGATAATGAGCTTGGTGCAGTCTGCCGGTGCGTTGAAGCCCATCATGAAGTAGTCCGATTCAGTTATACGCAGCTGAGCCATCTTTTCATTGAAAAGCACTCCTAGGTCAATACCGTCGAGCTTATCGGCCCAATCTTCTTCCTGAACATTCTTTTCTTCCTTCTCTCCTTCCACTGTTTCTTCCTCTTCCGTGTCAGACAACTGATGGTTGAAAAAGATCTCCAACCCCGACAGCTTTTGATTGGTTTCTTTGTCGATCCACGGCTCTGGAAAACCGTAATACGGGAAATCTTCCCCTTCCTTGATGAAGTACCTATTGAGTGTCCCAAAATAATTGGCCTTTCATCCCCTTTTAGGCCCTTCCAGATCTTCTTCCGTTGGTTTATACCCAAGACCAAAAGAGTGCGAAGTCGGCAATACCTGAATGGGTTCCGGGATACCTTGCTGTTTACGCCCTAATCCCATTCCCAGGAAAAAGGACATTTTCCTCATCATTGTTACATTCCGCGGGTTGACATACCTTTCTTCTTCATTCATCAGCATCTGAATAGACTGGGTTTCGTTGAACTGAAAACCACTAAGTAGCACATCATCTTCAGTATGTTGAACCTCCAACAGAGTTGTGCCCTCTCCTCCTCTTGGGGGATGAATGCTGTCTTCTTTGTGAATAGTCAAAACTGTCCCGTTCTTTATCAATTTCAGTTTTTGGTGAAGGATAGACGGTATCGCCTGGACATTCGGGTCATGCAGCCATGGCCTGCCCAGCAACAGATTGAAGGAGGCCGGCACATCTAGCACGTGAAACTCAACTGACGTCTCCAGAGGTCCTACCGAAACGGAAAATGACACCAGCCCTAGTACATCCCTTCTTGTGTTGTCATAGGCTTGCACCCCTTGATTGCAGGTAGTGAACTGGTCTGACCTCATTCCTAAGTAGATGACCATTCTCAATGGGCAAACGTTCAAGGTAGACCCATTATCAATGAGGGTTACTGTAGACATCCCAATTTGACCCCGCCTAATCTTAGGCGAATCTGATGATGAAAACAGGAGGAATAGTGCCTCAGTACGATCCTCGGGAGTTGATCCAAGCTCGGTATCTGAACCCAATCATAAAAAATCTTTAAATTCTCTGAAGCCAATGAAATTGTACCAAACCATCGATAACTTGTTGCCCAAGTCATTGTCAAAAGAGGCGGCTGTCAATAGAACTTCTTGGAAACCCTAGCCAAAAGTGCGACCGCCAACTACAACATGGCAACTGCCAACTCACATTATGGCAGTCGTCAATAGAACCTTGTGGAACCTTTTCTAACCCAGCGGCCGCCAACTTGTATTGTGGCGGCCGCCAACTTCAAATGGCATGACGTGTCCCAAAACGTGTAAAATTGTTATTGGTTAAAGAATTCTATAAATACCGTAACCCGGCGTACGTTTTCAGTACAAAAAATTTTGAGTGAGAGAGACTTTGCCGATATTTTGAGAAATACCAAGCCCCAACGCCGAAACCCTGCCGAGATACCGAGTCCCTAATCTCCCATACCTACATTGAAGCCTACATTGCTTGGATAACCCCCCCAGGATTGGACAATTGGAGCACATTTCCCGACTTGAGGATTCTCCGGCAATCTAGGTACTCGCTTGGATCCCCGATCTTTCTAAACTCCACTTCTCTCTATAGGAGCGATCGGGTTAATTTCCATTTTAAAATTTTTCGATTATTGTCAATATTAATTATTGTTCAACGTAGTTGGGTTATTTCTTTTAAAAGTTTCAGTTATTATCTTTATTTCAGTTTTAGTATATTGTTGCATTCTATTAATCCATCAATTTAGTGCCAACATTATCAACGGTTACAACTAATCAATATTGTTAATCGTTATAATTAAGCCACTTACATGAAAATAGTTGTAATTGCCAATATTACACCAATTTGATTTTAATATTACATTTCTTTTCATTTTCTTTTCTTTTATGTTAATTAATATTCAAGCATTTATTTTATTTTCTTTTAGTTAGCTTAGTTTCACTTTACTAGCATTCTAATTATTTTTCTAACTTAATTTCCATATTAGCCTTTATTTAGAAAATAATGTAATTTCTTTAATGTTTAATTTTTTTTCTTTAATGCTAATATTCTATTTTTTTTAGCTTAATATTTTCTTTTCTAATCTTTTATTTTCTTCATTAGCATTAATTTTTTCTTGTTAGCACCTTACTTATTTTATTTTTTCCTCTAGTGCAATGTTTTTTTTCTAACATTTTATTCGTTTTCTTTTTTTATTATTTAATGTTATAATATCTAATTTTCTCTTTTATTCTAAACTTCATTTCAATAGTATTTTATTTTCTTGTACTAAGTATTTCATTTCATTTTCTTGTATTAGTATTTTTTTTTTTAAATTTTAGTTTAATGTTCTTTTGCTAATACCAATCTAGGTAATGTTAGCTTAAATATTCATTTAATTAAAAATTCTTTTTTTAACTTTTTTTTTTATTAATGTAATTTTTTTTCTATTATTTTATTCTCTTTTATTATTAGTTTTAGTTTCCTCATAAAATTCTATTTAGCATTTCTTTTCTTTTATCCTCCATCTTTTCTATTTTCATCAAACTCAAAAATCACAAAAGACTTTTAAGCTAATTTTCATCTTTAAGTAGTTCATAATTTTCTCTCTTAAAAATACTCCATTATTCTTTTCTTTTATTCTATTTTCTTCTATTTTATTCTCTTTTAAATGTTAGTAACTAAATTTTTTTGACTTGCCTTTCATAATATTTTTTTCTTTCCTTCTATTAACAACAAAAAGCACAAAAAATATGAAAATATCTTTTAATGTTCTTTTATTCTTATTAT
>JAOTRH010000676.1:0-24389 GCA_034768845.1 Heliamphora exappendiculata
TTAATTTTAAATAAAAAAATAAAAACCTTACTTAAAATTAATTACCAAACAAAATCTTAGACTTTAAATTAGCTTAAGCCACTTCTGTCCTAGTTGAGTAAAACCGTTATTATATGTCAAGGGAAGTTTGACTCATGTTTATTTTTTTTTTTTTTGAAAGAAAAAAATTTTCTTGCCCTCACAATTTTCAAAACAATAGAGACATTTATATTTTTTTAATTTATTTTAATAATAGATATCAAAAAAATTATTTATATAAAAAATTAAGTTGATAAGATGCTAACAATTATATGGTCATATCACATTAATTATAAAAATAGGGATAAGTATGATCTCTAAAGTAATCATTTTTTTTGGTCTCAGTGCAATTCAATTATATTTTTTTTAATCTTTAATTAATAAATTTTCTTACAAATATTTTTTAGGTAATATTTATAATATAAATAGTTCACGTCATTAAAGCGAATATACTATAAATACTATAAAAAAAAAATAGAGTGGCATCATATTTTTTCAACAATAGTGAGAATTCCAACCTTAGTAAAAGAAGTCATTATTATACTTGTCATAATTTGGATTCGGACTCACTAATCCTAAGATTTTGTGATTTATTTTTGATAAAATTGATTTGGATCGTTTATAGAGTTCTTGAAGGTAAAAATTTTTTTCTTATTAAAATAGGTTAAAAGAGTTAAATGCTTTGTAAATCTCTTATAAAGTCAATTTAATAGGTACCAAGAATGCAGCAAAACACCTCAAAGAGAGAGAAATCTTAGTAACTGACTAATCATGAAATCTTAAATCAAATTATGTTCTTAATTATAAATTTTAATTCTAAACATTGCTTTTGGTGTTTGAATTTTGTAATTTTTTTAATTATAGACTAAATATCCATTAGAGTTTGAAAAACTTATTTTAGGTTAATAATCAATTTATGTCGTGGAATGTGAGAAATAAACAATCAATCACACAAATTTAACACGTAAACTTTTTAACGTAAAAATCTCAATTTGGATAAAAAATCACAAAACTAATTCAAGTCTAGGTGAATTAAGTACTATATAACTGAATAGTTATAAAACACTTACAGATTTCAGTTGAATTCTCAAACTAGGCCTTTAAGTCTCGCTTGTCGAATTTGTTGAGGCTAAAAACTAAGATCCAAAGATTATGTCTATGATTTGAGTCAAAAACAATTTGGATGAACAAGTACCGAAACGGACTCTAGATTAAAACTTTTTGCTATCGAACAATAAAAAATAAAATCTGGTATAACTCCTAAAGTTAGTTTAAAATTATACATGTCGAAAATTGATTGGATTAATTCCGTTTGCTGTCAAAAATTTTAATAAACAAGTTGCTGAAATTTTTTACGAGAAGTCAAATCTCTCAATCACACCTTCTGCTGTATGCCCGAATGCAAAAACACGAATGTAATGTGAGCCACGTTATTCGTATTTTTAAAAATCCTTATTGACTAAACTTAGGTTTTCAGATACGTGAAAACCCTAACCTTTTAACCAACTGACTGAATGATTAATTTAGGATTTATAACTACATATAAATAAGTTACAGTAGAGACCTGCTGAGTAAATAATATGCTCATAATATAGTTATGAAATCCTACCTCAACTCATAAGTAATTTCATAAAAATATATTTTATCATTCATTCCACTAAAAAATTATAATTGCACTCACAGCCTTATTCTCAAAACTAAAATATTTGAACCCATATTATTAAATACTTATTTATTCTCCCCACATTAAGATTACAGATACTCACCGATTAAATTAAATTACTGACAATTATATTTAATTAATTTTTTGATAATTTTTTAAGACCTTCTGTTTAACTTATTCGATAAGCTGAATTATAAAATTCACCTGTAGAGTTTGGCTCGGTCAAAATTTATAAACCTCCTAAATTGGGCATCATCAATCCCGATCATAGGACGTGAATCCCGTTAATAATTAATATCCACCATATAATTAATGCCGTTATCTAACTCACCGGGATTATAGACCCGTAAAAAATCGCACTCTTCAATGAATCAAAATAAAGAACAATAAATATATATGTGTAATAGTTATTTCGAGATTAAGAGTATAAGTATTCATAATAATCATAAGGAATAAATTAATTTATATGGTCAGTACAAAATTAATTACTCCAACGCAGCCTTGTTCAGTACACACAAAGTGTACTAACATAATGAGTCGGAACAATTGTCGAAATAATTATAATTCCCCATAATCAAGACAAATTTACTAAAATATTGTGCTACAATCGTATCGATGGTGTATCCAATTTCATCTAACACTGTGAACCAGAAACTTATATTTTACAAGAATCGATAATCTGGTCTTCTGTGTGTAAGCCGAACTCTACACACCAGATTAAATACTATATAAAATAAAAATACTCATGTACAACATTAAATAAATAATGAAATGCATACATTGCTTTTTAAGATTGTCATAAAAATATGAAAACCAATTTTATTATAAAAAAATTAAATATTAAAACTAAAATCATGATTTTTAGTTTACAACACTGGCAGACTTTAGTCGAATTCTCAACCTAGACGCTTTAAGTCTTGCTTGCTGAATTTACATGCACCGCTCTCCGTACTTAATCAACAGCACACCAAATCCTCAGTGTTTCATCAAAGTATCGAATCTTCAATACTTCACAACGGCAGAATCCTCCGTCCGTAAACTTAGAAATTCATCTAAGCCGAATACGAACTTTCTTCGTTCTTTTTGGAACTTAAAAAGCACTCAAAGATATGACATGAATGTGACCCAGAGGCTCTGCAATATAATTCTCTGAAGTGTATTTTGAGTCAAGTATATGGCTCTTTATAAAAGCAAAGACATCCATAAATCTGAGTTTTACTGAAACTGAAATTGCTAGAAATTCGCTCGAGCAAATTCTCTATCGCTCGAGCGGTCAATTGACAAACAATGTTCTGTGTGAGCTGAACTTATTCGAACCTACTTAAATACTTGTAGCTTTGAGTGTTGCAGACACCCCAATTTGACACTGTCAACTCTTAGATTTATCTAGTTGAATCCGATGATGAAATTCAAGTGGGAATGATGACTCTGCATGATTACCGAAATGCAATCCAAATCCAGTACTCTGTAAAATCAAACTACAAGATCACATCTTTTGAATTTTGAGGCCACGCAACCTTTTTATCCTTGCGACCTAGTTGTTCACTGGCCTAAGTATTTCAACTGCAACCTTTTGAACCTCGCGACCATGTAATTAAATGTGGCCACCGCTGTATGAATCTCTTGGAAACCCTACATTTTATTATGGTCTCAACCTTTATCCTCACAGTCGCAACCTTTGAAGGTGGCGATCGCAAGCTCAATAAGCTCAGTCTGAGCATCAAACATGGTAGCACCTCATTAGCTGGCGTACTCTATATAAACGTACTTTTGGCACGATTTCAGGAAACCTTTCCTTAACATTGATATACTGCCGTCTTTTATTGAATACTATACTAAAAAGTACGCTGAAACTCGGCTGCATTCGCGACTCATACCTCGATCCACATGCTGGAATCAGATTATTGCTCAGAGAGCATAAAGTTGATCACCACATTCTACGACTCAAGGATTCATCTAGCTTGTTGCACCCCAGGTATTTTGTCGGATCCCCGATGCTTCTCTCTTCACATTCTTTACTCTAGTGAAGAGGTCGAGCTGGAATTTTGAATATCAATTCTTGAATTGCTTGTCTACTCATTTAGCTTTGCCATAATTAAATTTTACATGTTACAGTTTTGATCTTAAATAATTGAGTTATAAGTATGCATGATCCTAAGGTCCTGTTTAGAGCAAAGTTCATTGCGATCTCATAACGTTTTGGTGGAAATCATAATAGAAAGCTTTTGTTTCTTTGCTTTATTTTGCATATGCATCACACATTCACACCCCAGTGGACTGCTCATTAAAATTTAGCAAAATAGTGCCTAAGCAAGCCTACAGTCGCAACATTCAATATTGTGCTTGTACACTTCTACTTCATATTCTGTGCAACCGCAACCTTTATATATTACGCCCACACACTTTTATTATCTCCAGTATCTCAATTCTGTCCCATTAGCTGAATTATGGTCTTATAGTGATCTGTTGATTACTAGCATGCAATTCGTGGTATAAATCAAAATGTTTCAACCTTTGAAACCTTAGGATTATTTCTCTTTAGTTTAAACCCATGTTATGCTTAATCTAATTTTAAACATGAATAGGGTTTGATAGATTCATTTATATGATTTCATCACATGCGATTTGCTCCATGTATCCTTTAGTTAAAATTTACAAGCTTTAGATCTAGAATTTTCTTTATTCTTAGTTTGGCTTTCTATATAATTATGCTATGTATTTTCATTATTTAATTTTGAATGTTCTCTCTTTATCCCTATTTTCTATAGTTGCATGCATTTGAGAAACAAAATTAAAGAACCAATGATGATTAGTAGAGGTCAACCTTACGGTTGGACGAACGGAGTGTCTAATACCTTCCCTGAATCGTACCTTAGCACTCGGACCATTGTTTTATCTAGTTAACATTTTCAAATATCAATGACCTTTTTTTGTTTTTTTGTTTTTTTGGGTGTTTTCTTAAAAAACAAGTTGCGGCTCTATTTTTCAATAAAAAAAAGTTTTCATGATATTTTGGTTTTCAAGGTATTGAAAGATTTTTAAATTAACTCTTGAATTTTTTATTTTTTGTTTTGAAGAAAAACTTAAAATTCGGTGTCACACGTGTTATACTTCAGTCTTCTAGCATGAATAAAATTCTGACAGAAATTTTTTAATAAAATTAAAATTCCTAACACCTTGAAATTCCTAACTCCAATATGAGTTTTAATATTCTATGACTCCAAATCGAATAAGGAGTTTTACATTCAGAATTATAAAGATAATCAAATTTTTTCAATCATAGGAATTTTACATTAAATAGAACTTCCAAATTGAAATGGACTCAAAGTCTTATCAACTTCTCATTTATGACAATTATGTGACAAAATACAAACTAAAACCAATCAACCCAAACAAATGAGACGAGAAAGGCAAAAGTTTAACTTAAAGCCAGTTGCCAAACGTGGCCTTAGCCTCGAATTTGGTTGTGAAATAAGGATGGAGCCCTATTTTTGAAAGATATTTGGGTCCCACATATTTTTTAGTCTGTTGTTTAGTCAGTCAATTTCATTATTTGGTTTGTATTATTTCAGATAAGTTATACCGAATATATGAGCTTAAATGAGCAATTATTAACACCAAAGAGAGAGTGAGATTGGCAAAATTAAAATTTTTCAAATTACGTTTCTACTAAATTTAATTGGTAAAATATTTTTAATTTGTATCCAATTTATTCATCTCATGCAAATCAAATATAAAGATAATTTTATGTTATAACTTATTTTTAGCAGTTTTATTCGTAAATCGTAATGGAACCCTAAGGCAATCGGAACCACCGAGACCACCGAGCAAGTTCACCTCTAAAACTTCACTTGAACATTATTTTCGAAGGCGATGCTGAGCCATGGAGTGGAGGTGGTGATTGAAAAATGAGAGGGTGTGGAGGTCAAAGGTGGCAGAGTGTGGTCGATGGTGCTAGAAGGAGGTCAAAAAATTGTTATAGATACGATGGTTTTGGCACTGGGGCCGTGGTTTTAGCCATAGTTTTTGTCAATTAGGAGCCATAGTTTTTGTCATAGTACCACTCCCCATCGCCAGAGAACCACGCACCAGACCCGTCATCCAAACCACCCAATTATAGGCCGTGCTCTGTTTAGTCCCTTTAAGAGGGATTCAGCAAACTCTAGTTGGGTTTTAGTCTAAGTCTTTGAAATTATGGCTAACAGAGACTGTATTAGCAGTCTTTGTTGCTATATTTTGGGTTTTAGTTAGTACCCTCATTGATATTCATGATGGGGCTACTAGGGCTATTGGATCTATAGCATTTCTTGTATTCATATTTATGTTTAGCTCCAACATTGTGGAGTCATCAATGTCTACAGTTTCATCGATTATGAGCCATAGTTTTTGTCGTAGTGTCTTTACTTCTTTTTTGTGAAGGGAAGGTGTTTGCTAACGTTAGTTGGCTAGGGAGGAGGAAGAAAAGACGTGGTGGTGATGGTATTGGTGGTTTTCGTGCACATAGGCGGCTGAGACAGCGGCGGTTTAAGGATGGTAGTGATGACGGCGCTAAGGGGAGGTGGGGCGCAAGGGAGGAGTTTGTTCTTGGTGGCGCCGTTCTCCAGCACAGGACCCAAGCGTGGGATGCCATTGCATTGAAGCCCCAAGCCCGAACTACCAATTCGTACGGGTCGATGAAGAAGAGAAGAGGCGGTGGTGATGGTATTGGTGGTTTCTATGCAATATCAATCAATAGTAAATTTTAGGTCAAACATTCCGGGCTAATTTAGTCATTCAACCATCTTTATTAATGGTGTTAAAATCTAAAGGTGACGATGTAATTTCTTCAAACGTGTGGAGTTGACTGTATTTGATTCAAATCTCAGAGGAGGTTAGTGTAATATACCCTTTCATTTATCTATTATTTTGAACAACGAACTGGACCAAATAGTGGTTATTTGCACGCAAACGAAAGCAACAAAAGCTAAATAATTGGTGGTGAGCATAACATAATCGTTTGAGTGAAAGGGATGGAATTCAGTGTTGAACTTTTGATGAGATCGACAGTTCAAAATATTTTTTTTTTATCGGCACGTATACATAGCAAAATAATTAAATGAGTAGGTATTTCTTAAAGATTTTAAGGCACCCCGAATTCATCGGTATGGTTAGAATTTTCAATTTTGAATGGCTAAATGAGATTGAACGAATTTGGCATAAATCGATTTTGATAAAGGACGATTGGGTTTTACTGCAGGTGATCAAAGATAATTAAGATCATTCTAGTTCAATCAGTGTTGAAAGTCCAGTTATTAATGGATGTAACCTGGATTTAAGTAACAGGTGGAATCAAATTAAATGGCGATTGTCTAATTCGATAGATGATTGAAAACCATTAAACCTCGGTGAATGGGTTGAGTGACGGCGGGCTGAGTGATGGCGAACACCTCTGTAAGGATCTGGTTCTAAACCTTAGGATTAGTAATGGATAACTGTATTACCTAAATATTTTGTGAATATCGTTGAGAGAACTTCATGTTTATCTATGAATTATTTTATTTAAGTATTAATGGATGCGTTAGTATAACTCTATTTGTATTTACATGTATGTCTTAACGTGCCCGGAAGCTGAGACGTTACAACCTCGATGAATAAGTGTCAGGCATCCCAATGTAGAAGTGTAGGACATGCTGGTTTGAGTGTAGTGGATTGATAACAACAGTAAGATCGACATCGACACTAGTTATCTTCAATGTAGTTTACAGAATTCAAGTCAATGTAAAGGTTGTTGGAAGTATGTTTTATATTTTGCAGATCTATACAGTTAATATATTATTAACATGTATTTAGGCAGAACTGAAGTCATAAATCAACAACAAATCTAACATGTGTAAGATTTTATAATTATATGGAGGCTAAAATTTTAGAATTTTTCTATAAATAGAAACCTTATAAATCTACTTGTTGTGTAAAGAACTAAATCAAAATGGTAAAGATATAGGGAGAGGCGAAAAAATATTAGGGGCAACAGGGTAACCTTTAAGCGAGAAAACAAGGTTTATTTCAAGGCTAGGGTGTGGTTGTCGGGTTTTAGGGTATTTTTGATCTCATGATTGTATAATCTACAAATCATAGTGGATTATCGCTCTCACTACATAGGCAAGTTGTGTCGAACTACGTAAATTTTTATGTAATTTTTCTCTTTAATGTGTGCATGTTTATGCTTTCAATTCTGTTCGAGAATTGGTGATTAAATCACAAGAACTTGTATCATATCCTGATTTCGATCTTGGGAGCTGTGGGTTATTGTGAGGGACTGATCAACGCTCTTAGGAAGAAGTCAAAAAAATAGGAAACGTTGAAGGAAGTAGAATGAAAAGAGATGGGGGACTTAGCAAATAGTGCAATTAAGTTGTATCTTGGTAATAGTACCCTTCGGGAAGGCATCTACGAAAATGATCCTGTAGAACGTTGGACTAAGTTAGAGAGCAGGTACAAGTCTAAAACATTAACGAATCGATTGTCCTTAAACAAACAGCTATATGCACTTCAGATAACAAAGAAAGTGTTTTATAAAGCAGTTGAACGAGTTTAACAGGATACTTACGGAATTAGATTCTATCAACGCAAAAATCGAGAACAAGGAAAAATAATTCTCCTATTGGTTTCCTTACTTTCATCATACGAGCATTTGATAGTTGTACTAATATTCAGAAAATATACCCTTAGTTTGGATGTGGTTATTTCTACTCTTATATCTCATGATATGTTGAAGAAGAGAGAGTGATAAATCAATAGGAGAAGGGACCATGGTTGCATGAGATAGTGGGCAAGTCAGAGACAGGACGAGAGTGGGGCAAGAAGGGTTCAAGACAAAAGGTCGTTCCAAGTTGGGGGTTATAAAGTGACGTGTTTCTATTGTGACAAGAAAAGTTATCTGAAAAAGATTTGTCTGAAGTACAAGGCAGATAAGGAGAAAGAATAATCATCAGAGACTGCGGTTATAAAGAGCTTAAATCATGAAGAATTAGATGTGGTTATAGTTACTTCAGGAACAGACAAATAAGATTGGATATTAGATTGTCGAAATTCGTTCCACATGTGTGTAGTTAGAGAATATTTTTTTGATAGGTATTAATCATAGGATTGGGGTATTAGTCATTGCCAGGAAGGCTAACAATGCAGTGAGAAGAATTGCTGGTATCGGGACAGTGCGGTTATTTAAAGTAGTAAGCTTTGTGGAACACCCGGGATGGAGTGCGGGCACCTCAGTGTAGAGGTGCGAGCCATGTTATTTTGGTGTGATATATAGTTCGTCGACGACGACAATGGAATCGGCATCAATGTTGGTTATCTTTAAGGTGATTAATTTAAGTGAAGGTGTAAATTGTTGATTTAGTTGTCTTGTATTCTAGAGAGCCCATATTTAATATTTTGTTTAGGTCTATGTATATTTGGGTTGAGATAAAATTAGGAGTCCACTAGTAATTCAATTTGTATAAAATTTAATATTATACATATTTATGGACTTCTAGAGTTTTCTTGATGTGTCTATAAATAGGACACTGATAGAAGATTTAGGATAAAAATGGCTAGAATATTTGAGAAGATAATTGGTAGAGAGTATGGGTGATTGTATTATTGCACATTCGACATAGTAACATATTTGTTTTTTTGTTCGTGAACGTAGGTCGGTGTAGATCGAACGACATAAATTCTTCATATCGATTTTTTTTTGTTTTATGCATGAATATTTGTTTCAATTTGTATTCGAGAATTGGTGATTAAATTTTAATTAAAATAATTTTACAAAAATTAGTGTTTAAATTCAATTAAAATAATTTTACAATTAAACGTGCCTATACATATAGACTAGATGCTCACTTTAAGATCTTCACTGACATGGGCCAAGTAAGGAATATTCACTAGGCTTTGTTTCAAAGAATTCAAGTGTGACGTGTCCCTTACTATTCACACTAGAAACCAAAATGTAGGCTCAGCCTAGTAAAAACAGCAGACAAAGATAATTAGTTACAGATTAATTATACAAAATGTATTTTTTCTATTCATCAATAATATTTGTATATTTTGTAAATTTCTTGTTAAAATGCATTTTCTCTGTAAATTGTAGTTAATTATACGTGTACAAAATATTTTCATATAAAAATATACACAAACTCATACCACAACTTGTGAATTCTTATATTCTGATTTCACCGTATTAAGGCCCCGTTCATTTTAATATAAATTATTTTTTAGTAAAATACTTTTATAATTTTTTTTATTTTCTAGTATTCTATTGACATATAAAAAATATTTTTAATTTTTTTTATTATTAAATAAAAATAAAATATTTTTCACAATAAAATTATAAAAAATATATGTGCCTGATCTAATTACCTCTTGGAGTTTTGTTACTATTTTAGATAGCTTTTTTTATGTAACTTTTTGGTAACTTTTTTCTCTTTTTAGAACTTTTTATTTTTAAATTTTTTGTTTAAATTTTTTTATTTTTTTTAATTCATCATAATAAAATAAATATAAAAATATAATTATTTCGTCTAAAATTGAAAAAAATTAACTAGTGAGGAAAAAAACTTAGAAAAGTCTTAAGTGACTTTTTTAAAAGTTTTTTATTTATTTTTTTGTTTTTTTTTTGTCTTCCACACACGAATGTGTCCATCACTAATAAGTAATAAATTGAGCATTTAGTATCTCCCAAAATATCTACTCTGCAAAAAATATATAAAAACTACTGGTGGATTCATCAGATTAGACTATTAAAAAATATATGAGATTATAATATATTTCACTGAATTACTAGGCTCACGTTGGATTCATAATATTAGACTATTAACTCCTACTAGTAATTTGATATTCATTAAATAAATTATCTCTACTCCTCGTTTGGAATATTTGTTTCTCTACAAGTTATTTTTTTTAATTTAATTGTCAATTTTTTAAATTTTAAATTTATATTTTATTTTAGTCAAATGTAATACAAATAGTAATATGGGTTATTTGGCAAAATTACTGGTGCTAACTTTTAACATTCTACTATAAATTTTAATTATAAATTATAATTTATTTTAAATATATTAAATTTTTTATTATAATTTATAATTATTTTTTAAATTTTATTTATAAATTATAATTTATAAATTATAAATTTTAATAATACTAAGCACCGCTATAGTATATAATCAATTACAAATATATAAAATACGAACAATTTATTTGTCATAGTTTATTCAATATTACCTAGGTGCATTTTAAATTTTCCGTACATGTTGCAGTCCTTCAGTTTCCAGGCTATCCCTGAAGTTGTTGATAAATTCGGATTCCGGGAATGGTGTCCCACTGTTTCCGACAGTGTTTTTTTTTTCAGTTTTTTGTCTTTTTCCCCTATATTTTTTACTTCACAAATTTTGTTTTTTTTAATTTTTTATTATTTTTCCGGTTTTAATTTTTTATTTTTTTATTTTTCATAACAAAACAAATATAAAAATATAACTATTTTGGCTAAATTTGCAAAAACTTTACTAAAAAAATCCCTTATAAAAGCCTTAAAATCACACTTTTTTGGTCTTATACAAAATCTTTTTATGTTACTCAAATGTTTTTATTTTTTAGTTTTTTTGCCATAAGAAAAATTTAAACAATATATTATTGTTTGAGCTAACACAATTTCTTTTACTAAAAAAAAAAAAACTTATATAAAGAAATTTCCCACGCTGTTCTTGGTCCATTCTTGAACATTGAAAATGTTTATTTTTTTAAAAAAAATTGAATAAATTATTTGTATAAAAAATTAAATTAAATGATCATTAATATAAGTGATGGTTGGTATTGCTGAATTAGTAACTTATAAGTTGTAATTTGCAGCAAAAATTATAAAAATTTGATAAATATTGTAATTTGTAACTAAAATATAAGAAAAAATAGTTATAAGTTGTATTAGAAATTATAAGTGTTTAAAAAAATTTATAATTTATAACTAAATTTAATAACAAAAAATTAAAAATTACTAACAATAATTTTGACAAGCACCTTCATATGAGTGATTAGATCTTATTAGTATAAAAGAAATAAATAAAAAAAATAAAATAAACAATTAAACAAATATAATCTAAACATATTCGCGCCTTTTTCATTTTTACATAAATAATGAACTCATCATATATTAAATAATGAACTCATCATATATTATAAATTAAACAATTGTGTAAAAACATATATTGGAGCATAATCAAGAAAATACAACACAATTTGGTTCATTTAAGACACCCCACCACCAACTCACTATAGCAGTGGTTTGAGAGAATAGTTTATTATTCTATAATTTTTGTATTATCTATTTTTCCTTTTTCAATGTTATTTTTCATTATTTGATAAAAAGAAATTAATTTTCAAAATCATCTTATTGAGACGAACTAAAAAGATAAAAATTTGATCAATTGAAAAAAATATAAAAAAAGAGAAATAATACATACCAAATTAGGCCTAAGATGTCGTTTGGAAACCGATTTTAAATTAGTCTTTTTACCTTTTTTTCTAAAGCCAAAAAGTGATTTAAGCCTTGTTTCTTAATCTCGTCTTTTTATCTTGTTGCTTATTAGCTTTTAGTCTTTTTGCTTTTACTTAAAAAGTTTTTATATATTTTTTAAAAATATCATAATTTTTATTATATGTATATATATCTATTTTTTTATAAAAATTATATTTTTAAAGTATACTCGTCAAAATCTATCGAGCAAGATTGAATATAAGATTATGTAAAAATAAGCTTTTAAAATAAAATAGTTTTCTTTTACCTTTTTTGACTTTTTGTTATTTAACTTAAAACGATTTTAAGTTAAAGGCTTTTGCTTATTGCCTTTCAACTTTTGAATGAATTTGGCTTAAAATCAATTTTGATCAAGAGCGATCGAATTTGATTGCAGGTGATTAGAGATAATTAGGATCAATCTAGTTTAATTAATGTTAAAGGGCCAGTCATTCGTGGATTCAACAGGGATTTAAGTCATAAGTTAAGTTAAATCAGACGACGATTTTCTAATTTAATAAATGATTGACAACTATTAAATCTCAGTGAATGGGTTCAATGTAAAGGTGCAGGACAAGTTGATTTAAGCATGGTAAAAAACACTAATTATCTTCAAGGTGATTTGTATAATTCAAGTCAAGATGGATGGATTGAACCACTTTAAAGATAGCTATTAAACCTCGGTGAATGGGTTCAGTATTAAGATGTAGGGCATGTTGATTCGAGCGTGGCAAAATGACAACAATGGTAGGATTAATATCGACACTAGTTATCTTCAAAATAATTTACAGAATTCAAGTTAAGATGGAGATTGTTGGGTGTATGTCTTATGTTTTACTGGCCGATATAGTTAATTTTTATTTTTATATATTTAGGTTGGGCTGGACTAGAGTCATAATCCATTAAAAGTTTAATATGTGTAGGGTTTTATAATTATATAGACGCTATAATTTTAATATTGATCTATAAATAGGAATCTTATAATTCTAATTGTTGTGTAAATAGTTAAATTAAAATGGTAGAAATGTAGAAAAATGCAAAAAAATATTATGGGTACTAGGGTAACCTTTGAGCAAAAAAAGTAGGTTTATTTCAAGGATCGATGTGGGTGTCGGGGTTTAAGAAATTTTTAGTCTTATGATTGTATGCTCTATAAATCATAGTGGATTATCTCTCATCACGTAGGCAGGTAGTGCCACGTAAATCCTTGTGTGGTCTTTTTTTTTAGTGTGTGCATACTTGTGCATTTGTTTGCTTTTAGGGATTGGTGATTAAATCACAACAAGTGGTATCAGAGCCAAATTTCAATCTTGGGACCGGTGGGTTGTTATGAGGGACTGATCAAGGCTCTCAGAAAAAGGTCAAAAAAATAAAAAAACGATGAAGGATTTAGAATGGAAAGAGATGAGGAACTTGGCAAATAGTGTGATTCAATTGTATCTTGGTAATAGAACTCTTCAGGAAGTCATCAACGAAAACGACCCTACAAATTTTTTTGATTAAATTAGAGAGCAGGTACAAGTCCAAGAAATTGATAAGTCGGTTGTCTTTCAACAAACAATTATATGCATTTCAGATAATAGAGAAAGTAAATTTTATAAAGCATTTGGACGAGTTCAACAAAATATTTACATAATTAGATTTTATCAACGCAAATATCGAGAACGAAGAAAGCAATTCTCTTACTGATTTTTTTACTTTCATCATACGAGCATATGAGGATTACACTGATATTTGAAAAAGATACACTTAGTTATGTGATGGAGGTATTAGTCATTGTCAGGATAGATAACAATACAGTGAGCAAAGTTGCTAGTATAGGGGCAGTGCGGTTCTTCAAAGTAATGAGTTTTGTGGAGCACCTAGGTTGGAATGTGGACACCTCGGTGTGAAGGTGCAAACCATGCTATTTTGGTATGATATATAGTTCGATGACGACAACGGTAAAATCGGCGTCAATACTGGTTATTTTCAAAGTGATTTGTAAAATTCAAGTCAAGGTGGAAACTGTTGGGTTAGCTGTTTTGTATTTACAAGACCCATATTTAGTTTTTTTATTTTGATTTATATGTATTTGAGTTTGGGTAAAATTAAAAATCCACTAATAATTCAATTTGTATAAAATTTAATATTATATAGGTTTATAGGTTTTTATAGTTTTCTTGATCTATCTATAAAAAAGACAATGGTATGAGATTTAGAGTAAGGATGGCGAGAATATTTGAGAGGATAATTGGTAAAAAGTTGGGGGTGATTGTATTGTTTCACATTCGACATAGTACAATATTTATTTTCTCGTTTATAGACATAGGCCGATGTGGGTTGAACGATATAAATTCTTTGTATCGATTAATTTTTTTGTTCTGTGCATGAATATTTGCCTCAATTTGTATTCGAGAAATGGTGATTAACTTTTAGTTAAATTAATTTTACAAGAATTAGTTATTAAATCCCAATTTAAATAATTTTCATTTAAACGTGCGTATACATATGGAGTAGATGCTCACTTTAAGATCTTCAATGACATGGGGCAAGCAAGGAATATTCACTCGGCTTTGTTTCAAAGAATTCGAGGGTGATGTGTCCCTTTCTATTCACACAAGAAACCAAAATGTAGATTCAGGCTAATAAAAACAGCATACAAAGATAATTTAGCTACAGATTAATTACAGAAAATGTATTTTTTCTATTCATTAATTATATTTTGTATATTTTGTAAATTTCATATATAATGAATCATTGAAATGCATTTTCTGTGTAGCTTGTAGTTAATTGTACGTGTACAAATTATTTTCATATAGAAATGTACACAAATTCATAACACAACTTGTGAATTCTTATAATCATATTTCACCGCATTAAGGCTCCATTTTTTTAAATATAAAATATTTTTCACATAAAATATTTTTATAAAAAATATTATATTATTTAGTATTCGGTTGACACATAAAAAATATTTTTTAATTTTTTTTATTATTAGATTAAAACAAGACCTTTTCACAACAAAATTATAAAAAATATATGTGTGATCTATACCTCTTAGAGTTTTGTTACTGTTTAAGATAATTTTTAATGTGAATTTATATTGTCTTTTTGGAACTTGTGTTTATATTTTTTTGGTTTAAATTTTTTTATTTTTTTAATTCGTTATGATAAAATAAAATTAAAAATATAATTATTTTGTCTAAAATTAAATAAAATTAACTAGTAAGGAAAAAAAAGCTTAGAAAAACCTTTAAATGACTTTTTTAACGCTTTTAGTATCTCCCAAAATATCTACTCTGCAAAGATGTGTGCTAGCATTGATCAACTCCCAACATCTACTGACTTGTCCCATTTAGAAAGGCTAATGATTTTTTAAGAATTTTAATGAACAAATATTAGGTTTAATAATTGATTTTTTCGTAACATAAAAGGACAGTCATCCTTCCTAACCTCCTTGGATCTGTTTATAAACAAGATTGAAAATTTACAATGCATAAATACTTTTACAGATAAATTTATCACCAGTAAAATATAGTTTGGAGGTATTTATCAAAATTACTGTTTGTAATTTTTAATTTTTTGTTATTAATTTTAATTATAAATTTTAAATTTTTTCAAACACTTATAATTTCTGTTACAAGTTACAATAATTTTTTTTTTATTTCTTTTATAATTCTCAATTATTACCAAATAATTGCAATTTTTGCAACAAATTACGGCCTATAAATTACTAATTTTAACAATATCAAACGCACTCTGTTTATTTTGATACATAGGTCAAGAAATTGAACTAGACTAAAAAATATATAAGATGTGTATCTTTAAAATGTGTCACTGAATTACTAGGCTCAAGTTCATTATATTAGACTATGAACACCTGTATGAGGGAGTAGTAATCTGATATTCATCAGATAAATTATCTTAACTCTTCGTTTGAAATATTTGTTCCCTCTCCAAGTTTTTTTTTTAATTCAACTATTAGAAATATTTTTTTAATTTTAAATACATATTTTACTTCATTTTAATCAAATGTAATATACATAGTAATGAGGTGTTTGGCAAAGCTACTGTGGTAGGTTTTAATTAGCTTTCAGTTACTCATTTTAATTATAAGTTATAATTTATTTTAAATATTCACAATTTTTGTTACAAATTATAATTATTTTTTTTCTATCTTAAGTATAAATTATAATTTTTACCAAAACTCACAACTTCTACTACAAATTACAATTTATAAAATACTAATTTCAGCAATACTAAACACTACCGTAATATATATTATATTTTATTAACTCATAATATCATAAAATATATAAAACACTTACAATTTATTTGTTAAAGTTTATTCAACGCAAAATTGGTGAACAAAATCCATCATCATAAAAATTTTAACGTACAAAATTCATCTGGAACAAAAATATCTTGGGACAGATAAATTTATCTGTATTTTTCCAAAATATGTATAAATAACACATATAAATTTATCTATTTTTTATTAAAAGCACACGTAAAGAACACAGATAAATTTATCTACCTTATTAAAAATACGTATTAAAAATACAAATAAATTTATATGTTATGCATAAATAAGTAGACAGATAAATTTATCTGTTTGCATATTAAATAAATAAATATCAAACAACTAAATTTATCTATTTGTTATACAAATCAGATAAATTTATCTATTTTTAAAATATTTTTAAATAAAATCACACAATTAAATTTTAAACATTAAATTTTATTTTTTTAAACTTCGAACTGAAATCACCTTTATTCAATTCTATAGGACAAATTAAATATTACCTATGTGCATTTAAAATTTTCCGTACTTCAGTTTCCAGGCTATCTCTGAAGTTGTTTATAAATTCGGATTCCGGGTATGGTGTCCCACTGTTTCCGACAGTGTTTTATTTTTTATTTTTTTGCTTTTTAGTATTTTTTTTTCACTTTTTTGTATTTTTTTCCCTATATTTTTTACTTCACAAATTTTTATCTTTTTAAAATTTTTACTATTTTTACGGCTTTGATTTTTTATTTTTTCAATTTTTTATGGCAAAATAAATATAAAAATATAACCGTTTTGATTAAAATTAAAAAAAGTATACTTAAAAAAATACCTTAAAATGACAATTTTTTTGTCTTATTTAAACTCTTTCTATTTTTGGTCAAGTATTTATATTTTATAATTTTTTATAAAGAAAAAAATTTTAAAAATATTATCGTTTAAACTAATGTAAATTTTTTACTAAAATTAACAAAAAATCATCTAAAAAAACTATCCCACACACACGGTACTCAGTCAATTCTAGAACAATGAAATTATTTATTTTTAAAACAATTTTAAATAAATTATTTATAAAAAAATTAAATTAAAAAAGCATCGACATACACATGATTATATCTTATTAGTATAAAAGAAATAAATAAAAAGAATAAAATAAATAATTAAACAAACATAATCTAAACATATACACTCTATTTCATTGTTACATAAATAATAAACTCATCAAATATTATAAATTAAACAATTCTGTAAAAACATATATAGGAGCATAATCAAGAAAATACAACACAAAATGGTTCATTTAAGACACCAAGAGGGCACCAACTCACTATAGGCTTGGTTTGAGAGATTAATTTATCAGTTTATAATTTCTTTTATATATTTTTGCTTTTTGAATGCTAATTTTTTATAATTTGATAAAAAAAAATTTAATTTTCAGAATTATTTTGTTGAGACAAACTGAAAACTTAATCCATTGAAAAAAAAAGTATAAAAAAGAGAAATAATACATACCAAATTAGGCATAAGGTCTCGTTTGGCAATTAATTTTAAATCAGTCTTTTTGTCTTTTTGTCTTTTTTTCTAAAGCCAAAAAAGTTATTTAAGCCTTGTTTCTTAACCTCGACTTTTTGTTTATTTTCTTTCCTTAAATAATTTTTATATATTTTTTAGAAATATTACAATTTTTATTATACACGTTTATTTTTTATAAAAATTATATATTTAAAATTTATTCATTAAAATCTATCAAACAATATCGATATTAAACATGAGATTACGAAAAAATAAATTTTTAAATATAAAATAGTTTTTTTGTTTTTTTTTTTACCTTTTGTCTTTTGGCTTAAAATAACTTAAATTAAAAGCTTTTTGCTTATTGTTTTTTGATTTCTTTTCTTAAAATTTACTAAACAAAATTTTTACTTATTTGATTTAAAATAATTTTAAGCAAATAACTTAACTTAAAATTAAATTGCCAAACATGACCGAAGTTGTCTGTCTGATAAGAAAAATTATCACATGATCTTATAGTGTTACAAGTTATTGGAGAGCCAATTATATGAATCTCCTTTACTTAGAGATAGATGGACTACCCATAGGTGGTATTTCCCATTGCTTACAATTGTGGCTTTTAAATTTGTTATTGGTTTCAGTAATAATCTATTATTTTTTAAAATACTTATAATTTTTAATATAAATATTTATAATTAATTTTTTTTATAAATAATTAAGTTCAGTTACAAATTAATATCTTTTGTAAACACTAACAATTTTTACTATCAATTATAATAATAATTATTATTTAATTATAATTTATAAATACTTAATTTTAACAATGTTAAATACCGTCCTAATCCTATGACTCCCCAAGAAAAAATGAAAATTTCAATCAAAAGTAAAAAAAAAAAAAAATTTTAACGTCCAAGATTTATTAACAAAAATTTTAACGCATAAAATTTAATTACGTAATTTATTCTAAAAATACCTTGCAAATAGATAAATTTATCTATTTTCTATAACAAATAAATAAATTTATCTGTTTAATATTTAACTATTTAATATAAAAAATAGATAAATTTATATATTTGAATATCAATACAGATAATACAAACAGATAAATTTATCTAATTATATATCAACGTAGATAATAAAAACAGATAAAATTATATGTATTCTTTATACGTGCTTTTAATAAGACAGATAAATTTATTTGTATTCTTTACACGTGCTTTCAATAAAAGATAAATAAATTTATATGTATTTTTTATACATATTTTGAAAATGTACAGATAAATTTATCTGTTCTAGGATATTTTTGTTCTAAAAAAACTTTGCACATTAAAACTTATATGAAGATGAACTTTACTCGTTAAAAAATTTTATACTAAATAAAAAATAGTAAACAATTTATAAATTAAACTGTTCACTAATTTTTTTTAAATAATTATCACATGACACGTTAAAATCCTGTTTGGGATCAAAAGTGTAGCTGATTTTTTAAAAAAAGTTTAGCTTTTAAACCGATGTGTTTAGCTTATAAGTATTGCACAACTTTCGAAACAACTTAAAAAAAAGCCAAATTTATTATTTTTTTTCTAACATTTACTTTTTTTTAAATTATCCTAAACACTTACTTCTATTATTTTTAAAAAAAAATAATTTAACTGTCTAAAAATCAAGCTTAAAAAGCAATTCCTGTTGGACCGGCAAAAGCCCGTGAGCTAATGCGGTTGGAATACGCCTGGGGAAATTGCTTTTGAGCTAGTCGTGTAGCAGACAAATGATAAGATATACTTTTAAGAATATTACAGTGATTTTGCAATATTTTTAATAAACAAAAAAAATATTTAGCCCCTGTTTGGGCTCTTTTAAAAATTAATTTTTTCTTTTATAAACAAAAATCAGCTTTTAACTTGATCTGTTTGGCCTCTCTAAAAAAATCATTACTTTTTATTTTCACTTTTTTTAAAAAAATAAATTTATATACGTCCAAACGTGTTAATATTATAAATACTACAACTTAAAAGTAATAAATAAAGACATTTTAGATATTTTAATAAAAAGTAAAAAAGCAAAAAAGATACTTAAAAAAATTATCCCAAATAATTTAACATCTTTCTTCCTTTTTAAAAATAAACTAAATTCCCTTAAAATTTTAATTTTTTAGACATTCCGCACAGAATGTTAATAGAATTACTTTAGTTTTTTACTTTCTCCACAAGGATAAACTAATATCATTTTACTTAAAATATTTTTTATTGTATTCTTAAGAAATAGCATTATGTGCTTGTTTGTTTTGAATGTTTAAAAAGTTTGACTTTTAAAAAGTTTAATTTTTTTTTTAAAAAAATAGAGAAATAAAAAAAGTTGTATTATTTGGAATAATATTTTGTAGTAGCATTTTTTATTTTTTTACCTTTTATTAAAATATTTAAAATGCTCTTATTTTTAGCTTTTAAGGAGTAGTGTTTAGAATATTAGCACCGATTTTTTTGTTTTTGTGAGTAAAATTGATTTTTTTATATAAAGGTATTATAATAATTTTTTTTGATAAAAAAGTTAGAGTGTTTAGGATATGTATTAATTTTTTTTCTTAAATTAAAAAATGACAAAAAAGTTAGTTAGCTTCTTTTTTAAATTAAATAGTGCAGCTTAAAAGTTAACTTTTTAATAAAAAAATTAAGATGTTTGAAATATATATTGACTTTTTTTTTAAATTAAGAAATAGGGAAAAAATTAATTAAATTTTTTTCTAACCAAATAATATAGCTTAAAAGTCAATTATATTACAAAAAAGCAACTTAAAAACTAACCCAAACAAACCCTATATAAATAATATCGTATAATATTATAAAATGTTTTTTTACTATGTGCCTATTTGGGCATACTTGTTTATTGACTTATTAGCTTATTAGCTTGTTTTAGTTATAATTCATAAAATTTGACTTATTGTCTTATTTTTGTTTATTTTTGTTATTTTTTAAATTTTTTTATATTTTGATTAAAAAATTTTTATTTTTTCAGCTTGTCTTAATGAGAGAAATTTAAAAAGTATAATAATTTAATTAAATAATAAAAAATTAATTTAATCAAATAAATAAATAAATAAGCTAATTTACCTATATTATTAAATAAAAAAACTGTTGTAAATCATTTGGCATAATACTTGGAGACTATCTAATAATTCCCCCATAGTATGAGACAGTACAAGAATTTAAAATGGGAGCAGCTATGTCAGTCACCATATTTATATTCCCACGCAAATGGTGGGACAGTACAAGTAATTTATAATGGGAGCCCCAAATGTCAGTCTCCATATTTGTATTCTCACGCAATTTGCTAGCATAGGACATCTCATTACACCCACCAACTTTACTCTCTTCCTCTTCCTCTTCCTCTGGCACATTCGGAATACTGCGTAAACTATGCCCATGTTTTGAGTCTGGGACTAAATTAGCCCGAATTTACAGTTTTAGAATTAATTATTTTGGGATATCAATTTTTTCAGATTAATAGTTCTTAATTTTACGAAGTGTTGTGTTTATCTTAATGATGGATTAAATAAAAATAATAATAGAATAAATTACACTGACCTTTTTTTTGATTTCTGATAAAAAAAAAAAATTTTATAATTTTAAAAATATCACTAGCATTCTCTCATATTTAATTTTTACATCAAATTAGTTTAATCGTTAAAATTTCTGTTTGATAGTAATCACTCCAAAACTACCTTAAAAACCACTACCCAAAACCCACTGTCTCTCTCTCTCTCTCTTTTTGCCATTTCTCTCTCTCTCCCTCCAAAATCACCCCAAAACCACCGCCACCCACCCCAAAACCACCGCCACCCAAAACTGGCAGTGGGGTCGGCAGTGGTGTGCGGCGGTGTGGTGAGGGAAAGAAAGAGAGCGAGAGAGCAGAGGGGAAGAAAGAGATAGCAGAGACGGCGATGGCGTGCGGCGGCGTTCGATGCGGGGGTCTACAGTGGCATGCGGCGGTGGAATGCGGAGGTGGTGTGCAGCGTCTGTCTCTCTATTCCTTTACTCTCTCCCATCTCTATAATATTATATATATACACACACACAAAAGAGAGAGGGATAGCAGAGAAACAGAGAGCGAGAGAGACGGTCGCCGCCTGTCACCACCAACCCCTCACCTCCAACCGCTGACCACCGCACGCCACCAACCTTTCACCGCCGACCGTCGCACGCCACCAACCCCTCTCTCTCTCTCTCTCTTTGCTCTCTGCCCTCTCTCTCTCTCTTTCTCCTCCCTCAGCGGTGGTTGTGGGTGGCCGTGGGGGTGGTGCGCGGTAGTTTTGGGTGGCCGTGGATTTGGGATGACAGTGGGTTTGGGTGGCGATGATTTGGGGGGCGGTGGGGGTGGGGCAGGAGTTTTAGATGGAGTGGGTTTGGGTGAAATGGTTTTGGGGGTGATTTTAGGGGCTAGAGTGATTTTAGGGGTGGTTTGGAGGTAATTTTAGGGGTGATTTTGATGTGATTTTGAGGGTGATTTTGGAGTTGTGATGTGGTTTTCGTTAAAAATTTTAACTGTTGGGTTCAGTTGATTTTAAAATTAAATCTGATGGGAGGTTAGTGTCATTTTTAAAATCATATGAGAGGTTTCGATTTTTATCAGAAATCTTAAGAGAAATCAGTGTAAATTACCCCTAATAATATTATGACAAAAATATTCTTAGATTATAATGTAATAAAATACATCTACAAATAAGCTAAACATGCTATTGGGGTGTTTAACCAAGTTTTTACTACT
Organism: Heliamphora exappendiculata; assembly: GCA_034768845.1. Lineage (NCBI taxonomy): Eukaryota > Viridiplantae > Streptophyta > Magnoliopsida > Ericales > Sarraceniaceae > Heliamphora > Heliamphora exappendiculata. Next base: position 22,750 of record JAOTRH010000676.1, read on the forward strand.
ACCTTTTAGCTTTTTGTTACTGATTTTAGTTATAAGTTATAATTTTTTTCAAACACTTACAACTTCTATTATAACTTTTAACTATTTTTTCTTCTATTTTAATTACAAATTATAATTTTTACTAAAAACTTACAATTTCTGTTACAAGTTACAAGTTATAAGCTACTAGCAGTAGCATTCTCAAACACCTTTTATGATTTTTTTTATAAAAAAAATTTAAAAATATTTTAGCGTTTGAAACAATTTTTTTATAATAGTTTTTTTCTTTTTTCTTTTTATTAAATATTTAATATAGTTATTTTTTTAAAAAAATATAGCACTTGAGATATTAGCATAATTTTTTTATTATTTAGAGTAAAATTAATTTTTAAATTGAGTGAACAACAAATATAAAATGAGAAAATAGAAGATAAATTAGTCATTTACTAATTAATAGTTCAATCTATCCTAATTTCACACCCCCATTTCACTAATTTATCGCTCATTTGGAGGATATCATGTCAGTTCGGATAAATAGTTCGGAGAATTTTTTATACAAATAAGCATAATATTATAACATACTCTGAATTAATAATCCACTCCGACCTCTTGTCCACCATTCCAAACGAGCTCTAAGGTTAATACAATTAATTTGTTTTAATTTTTGCTTGTGTGAATGATTATTTTAAGTTTTTGCATCATTTAGCTTATTTAATAAAATTAATTCGTGCAAATCGGTTGGAAACGAGATTTTTCAATAATTTATAAAAATTGTGATTATTTGGTAAATGTTATTTATAGTTAAAATAGAAAAAATAGTTATAATTTGTAACAAAAATTATAAATATTTAAAATAAATTATAATTTATAATTAAAAGTGGGCATAAAAAATTATAAATCATTAAAAAAAAGCTTTATCAAAGACCCCCCATTAAATTTATTTTTCATATTCCGAAAACATGGGATGGGTTATTATAGAAACTGCTCCAAATGTAGCATGTAAATAACATAAAAAGGTCACGCTAATAATCGCACAAAAAGGTCATGCTAATAATTGCACAATAGACGGTAATTAATAAAATAATAAAAATAAATTTTATTAATATTAATATACTTGTAAAGGTAAAATTTATTATTTTTATATATATTAATATATTTGATATAAATATCTATATATTATATATTTATTATTTACTACTTAATAAACAATTATTAAACAATTATTAGTATTTTCCAACATATAGCCTTAAAACAAGTTTATTTATAACTCAATCAGTGGCATTAAAACCGTTCTATTCTAGATATGTTTTACAATCTAGTCAGTGGTCAAATCTTATAATCACATCTTTCACATAGTACTGGAACTGTATATAAAAATTGCAGTAGATTTTAAGCACTGTTATTTTTACTTTTTAGTAATTAATTATTGGATATATTACACTTACACTTTTTTATTTTTTAAAATTTTATTTTATTTTTTATTTTTTATTTTTTATAATATATTGGTTCAAAAGTTATTTTTTAGACAAAAAAATAATATTTTTACACTTACACTCTTTTGATTTCTTTATTTTCACACTTGCACTCATGTTTTCTTTGTTTTTTATTTTTTTTAATTACAAAATTTTATTTAAAAATTTTTAATTAAAAAATAAAAAATT
>JAOTRH010000687.1:0-24388 GCA_034768845.1 Heliamphora exappendiculata
ATACAATGGAAATACAGCATAACTGTACTAGGCATTGGGGGGGGAGGGGGGGGAGGGGGTAGACTTGATGCGAAACAAGCGTGAATGTAGTTCAATCTTGTGGTGTTTGTCTGTAGTGTGTAGACTTCCTCTTTCTAGTTGATTGGTTTCCCTTTGCTCCATTGAAAGGTCTCCAGTCCAACGAAGGTTTTGTCAACAAATGAGTTTCAGTCCGGATTAACTTTAATTTTGGTGTTTGTCTGTAGTATGGTGTCTACGGTCGAACTTTAATTTTGAAAATTAGTCAAACATTTCCCATTTTGCCCTTATTTAATATGAGTATACATAAACGGGCTTGATATTCATGCTAAAAGAAAAAAAATTCCCTCTCACATTTCCCCTCTACCCAACTGCAACGACACTACCATTCACCACATTCCAACCCACCACTCTGTGGAATTTCTCTTTTTCCCTCTTCACCCCAGCGCCATCCACTGCCCTATGGCCTATTTCTTTATTCACAATCATCCCACCATTTGTGACATCAAAAAATTCCCTCTGAATTGGGGATTTCTCCTCCCTAATTCAGTGCGAAATCCCTTCCCCACATTCCAACCCACCACTCTGTGGGATTTCTCTTTTTCCCTCTTCACCCTAGCGCCATCCACTGCCCTATGGCCTATTTCTTTATTCTCAATTCATCCCACCATTTGTGACATCAACATAAGGGCTGCCGACATTGACACCGACAGCCATCGTGCCTCTCTGTCTCTCTCTCATGCCATCCCCAACCACGAAGCCACCATCCAATGTCACCTGCCTCCATCCCCTCATTCTGGTCGACTTATATCGGTTTTTCAAAATGATGGCACTCTGTGCTTTGCTGTCTACAACTAGCAGTGTGGGGCCAGAGACCCAAATCATGTAGCAGGGCAATGGAAACTTCACTATAGACGACTCTCAAAACTATTAGTGAGAGCTAGAATCTGATCGGGTCCTTGCGATGGACAGTAAGGGAAAGAATGGAGTTAATTCGTCACCAATCTTGTTTTTTGATTTTCCCCCGTTGATTGAGTGCCAAAGATATAGCCAAGTTCAATTTAAAGAGGGTTTGTGTACTGATTTAGGGAATTAGGGTTTATGAATTATGATAGTTTTTTATTTTGTATTTTTTGTGTTTTGGAGTGGGGTTCTGGGATCATGGAAGCAATGACAGTGGCTGCCGTAGGTTTGAGTTATGATTGGGGGTTGGGTTTTGTGATTTGGGGGTGGGGGTGTGGGAGAAGCTGGTGGTTGGGCCGTGAAAAGAGGAATAAATTGGTGGACGAAGCGTCGGAGAGAGAGAGAGGGAGATCTGACTATAAGGATGGGAAAAAGGATGAATTGGTGGACTAGGATTGTAGTGGTCAGTTGCGGTGGGGATTTCTGTGGTGCTGTGGGTTACTATTGTGGTTCTTAACTGCAGTGGGAATTTGCAGGGCAAGGTTGCCAGTGTGCAGTGACTGGGTCAGGGATGTGCAGTGGTTCTGTGCAGTGGTGGAGTAGGTGGTAGTATGGCACTGATATTCAGTGGGTTTTGACAAAAATCAGGGTGGGTTGGCAGCCATAATGATTGGGGTGTTGTGATGGAGTAGAAGAGCCAGTGATATGGTGGTGCTTGTTGAAGATAAAAATGGTGGGAAAAGGAAGCAGAGACGCTTGAATGAGTTTGGAATTGGTTGGTTATAGATATAAATAAAAATAAAGGTGTCTCGTGATTATTTTTTTGTTTGATACATCTTACGTGTACGTGTCCTTTTGTAAGAATATTGTTTGTTAACGTCCGTTAGCCAATAAATCTGCTCGGGGTGGTCAATGGTGGGAAAAGGAAACAAAGACGCTTGAATGAGTTTGGAATTGGTTGGTTATAGATATAAATAAAAATAATGGTGTTGTGTGAATTTTTTCTTGTTTTGTTTTTGGTTTGATACATCTTACGTGTAAGTGTCCTTTTGTAAGAATATTGTTTGTTAACATCCGTAAGCCAATAAATCTGTTGGGGGAGGTCAATGTAGTTTACCCAAGTTCTTATTGCAACGATGGGTCAAGCATGTCTAGTGGTACAATTTTAGATTTGAATATTAGTACTTCACAAAGATTTCTTACGAGGCATAGCTGAATATTTTAGCACTGGTTTCATGATGTAGGCAGTGGCAAAACGGCTCCCCTATGGATGGTTATATTTAAATTTTGTGTGGCTAAATGTACTAGATGCGAGTTTTTAAGGGTTGTATAGATTTACTGTTTTGGGTTGGTGAAAATGTTAGTTTGCTCTTCATGCGCTACGGTAGTTGATTGAAGAGGAGAAAGATATTCCCTTGGTTTTAAAGGCAATTGGTTGCTGAGAAATGTAATGGGAATTCTCCGATGGCAACCTTTAAGACTATCCCGTGTCATGAGAAGATTGTATTGATTAGAGTACAATTGGGGGCATGAAGGAACTCTGGGAATAAACTTTCAAGAAAAAAAAAAGAATAAGAATAGCTGGGGGAGGTGGAGAAAGAGGAAGAGGAAGAGGAAGAAAAAGAGGAAGAGTCTAGGACTTTCTGATGGAATTCCATAACCATCACGCATGGGATGAGAATTGCACCATTCTGCCTCAAACGAGCTTCAATAAATGTCGATTTTTCAAACGTACCTCTTCTGAATTAACGCAGTTACATGGTTTTATATAACCTATGAGTATAGCTCTAACTCTACCATTGTACAGTAAAGATCTTAACTCCTGAAAAACCTTGTAAAACAACAAAAAATGATGTATTAAGGCTCGTATGTGACTAATTCCAGAGCCACAATATTTCTTTAGCGTGCCAATCAACTAATAATTTTTGAATTATATTTTCTTTTCACTATTTAGAATAATTGGGAGGACAAAAACCAGCTGAAATCCAGCCTCGCCAATTTAGAAGTTACTAGGCTTGAAAATAGTAGAGGTGTAATAAAATATTTTACGGAAACAAGAACTTTTTTATTTCCTTGGAGAGTATGTTCATGGGATGCTGGAAGATGTGGATTCAAAAATTGCCAAATATTTGGAACTACCCAGCATTGGTACTCGGAGTGGAAGAGGACTTGACATAGCTTTCTAGGAAGATGGCGGGCACTTCAATCGTTGCTGACCGCCGATGGTGAGTAGGAGAGAGCTCATGACATCCTTACAGAGAGCGCCAATATATTATGACACTGATGCATACAAGTATTAATTACTGAAAGACTGTAAAACTCTCTTGACAATAAATTAAAAATGGTATGAAAGTTGATGGAGATACAAAATCCATTTTAATAATGTAGCTTAAACAGAAAACAGAACTGGTGTAGGTCTAACAGTTGTATCTTTCAATGTTCTTCCTTTAAAATGCAGGTTCTTTTTGGACTGGAATATGCACATGCAATGCAGGATATCAAAGATGCATTGAAAATGGAATCATCAAGGTCAAAGTCAAAAGTTTTGACATCCAGATTACAAATATATTTCGCTGATGTTATGTGCTCAGTTATGAATCCATCTGAAAATTTTGAAACTTCCAATGGGCTCCTGGCATTGAATGGTAGCCTTACGGCTAATCATGGTTCTGGCAATTCAATGGGTACACGATATAGCATTGGAGGCTTGTCTTGGAATTTACCCGAGAGTCCTACAAATACATTACAGGATTACTTGCTTTATTGGGTTGGCGCTGACAATGCAGCCTTTGCAAATGTTGTCCTGACATTCAGTGGATGTGAAATAGGTACCGGTTCCTATTCTCTTATAAACTGACTCCCTAGGTTTTCTATGCTCTCTCCACCCGTTTCTTACATTAGTCTCCATTCCATTTTATGAGTCTCACTTTCCTTGTTAGAAGTCACTTTTTCTTTGTCCAAGTTTGAAAATTCAAAATGTTTTATCATTTTGTCAAACCAGGCAAATGGCATTTTTGTCAATATATTGCTTTAAGATGCCTTCCTCAAACGGTTGGCATGGGAAATATGCCTCATAAAATGCAATGGAGTAACTGACTTCTTTTATATGCCTGCTTATCATTTGGGCTTGTCTATATTTTCAAATTTGATTAATTAATTTTGAACAAAGAAAGGTAGATTACCCTGTCTATTTTAGTCACTGGCCCTTGAAATATTGTGATTGATTTTTTCAACTCATGATTTAATTCTAGAGCATATGAGCATGATATCTTCTCTATTTTGCTTGTCCATTTCTAATTTTGTTTGACTGGTCTCAGTCAGATATGATGCAGAAGAAAATCGTGTAGTGACTAATGTATCTACCCAGAGAAGGATTCTGAAGCGTAGGTATTATTTTTAACTTGTTTTCCTTTGAAGTTAAACTCATTTATGGTGTATGGCACGATATATTTGCCTATGCCCCCACATTTGTTCCTTTTTAGCATAGTCCCCTCAATCTCCCTGGCTTTTCATGTTATTGCTGTCTCTATCCATTTTTTTATTTTTTGAATAATACTTATGATGCAGATATTACCTTGTCGAGAAGGCAAAGGATGCTAACATTATCGGGATATTGGTTGGAACTCTTGGTGTAGGTATGTTCCTGTCCCAGATTCCTCGGTTGCATTTTACTGTTGTATGCATTGACGTCACTTTGACCTTTTTGCTAATAAACCTTTATCAATATTATCTCTCTTGTTGTTTTCTATTTGCTGATTACCTTGTATAATTCAACCTAGACAACTGGATGAAATTTGTTGATTTCGTCTTTCCAGTTGCGCTCAATTCAGATAATTATAAACAAAACCAAATCAAACTATTAGTTGCGCTCAATCTACATAATTCTAAACCAAACCAAACGAAGTATTTGTCCCAATCAATTGAGATCGGTTACAAAAATTCTTTTACGCTATTCTACTATGTTAAGTGCCATATCTTCAGTTAATTTTAATATATTCATATATTTTCTTAATACGGCATTCCATATAAATTTATATTTATCTCTCCCTCTAGTATTTATATTATTTATTATCTTGTCGTTTTTTCTAACTACTGCATCAATTGCTTTACGTTGTATGTGTCCAAACCACCTTAGTCTATTTTCTCTCAACTTGTCCTCAATTGGTGCAACCCCTACCATTCTAAAAAATTTTTCATTTCTAATTTTTTTTTTTCTAGTCTTACCGCACATCCACTTAACATTCTCATCTCTGCAACACTCATCTTATTTATGTGATCTTTCATAGCAGCCCAACATTTTGTTTCATATAAAATCGCTGGTCTAATAGCTGTCCTATAACATAAAACTCCGAAAGCATTTATGTCAATCACATATAACTCCGAAAGCACTCCTCCACTTGAGCTAACCAACTTTGATTCTATGATTTACATCATTTGCAGCATCTCCATCTTTGTTAATAATCGACCATAGATAACGAAAATATTCACTCATAGGTATCTCTTGATTATGAATTTTTATTTTTTTATCATTTATACTCCTATTACTACTAAAATTATATTTCATATATTCAGTTTTGTTTCTACTTATTCGAAACACTTTTTGATTCCAAAGTTTTCCTTCACATTTCTAGTTTAGTGTTAATCCCACTCCTAGTCTCATCCACTAAGACCATATCATCAACAAACAACATACACCACAGGACCTTATAGTCAATTCATCCATAACTAAGACAAAGAGATAAGGACTTAAAGCCGATCCTTAGTATAATTCTACTGTAATTGGGAATTCACTTGTTTCTCCTGTAAGTGATCTAATTGTCGTGGCGGCTCCACCATACATGTCTCTTATCACATCAATGTAACCATTTGTCACTCTCTTTCTCTCTAACACCCACTATATTATATCTCTAGGCACTCTATCATAGGCTTTTTCTAAATTTATAAAAACCATACGAAAATCTCTCTTCTTTTCTCTATACTTCTCTATCTCCTTAGTAAGTGGATTGTTTCCATAGTTGATCTATCATGCATAAAACCAAATTGAATCTGTGACACTGTTGTTGTTAGCCTTAGACGATGTTCAATAACTCTTTCTCATAACTTTCATCGTATGACTCATCAACTTGATACCTCTATAGTTGTTACAATTTTGAATCTCTCTTTTATTTTTATATATAGGTACTAGAATAGTCTTTCTCCACTCTTCGGATATTTTCCTAGTCATTCTAATTCTATTAAGTAACTTTGTAAACCAAGATACTCCCATTTCACTTCGGCATTTTCATACCTCTACAGGGATATCATCCGGTCCTAAAGCTTTTCTTGATTTCATTCTCTTCATTGCAGTTTTTATTTCAAACTTCCTTATTCTGTGATAGAACTTATATTCTTTAGTTTCATCCGAGTTATTAGATTCCTCTCCTTCAAATCTTTCTACATGTTTTTCGTTTAATAATTTCTCAAAATAGGTTTTTCACATTTTCTTAATCTCCTCGTCATTTACTAACACCCTTGAATCCTCGCTTTTTATACATTTAACTTGAGTATTATCTTTTGTTTTCCTTTCTCTCCACTTAGTGACTTTGTAGATGTTTTTTTCTCCCTCTTTAATTTAGCATAAAAATCATAATAAACTTTCAATTTCGCATTTCCAACGATTCCCTTAACATCCTTACAAGCTTGTTTATAATTCCTAAAATTGTCCTCATTTTTATCATTGTCACTTTTTAAAACATTCATTCCTTACTTTTACTATGGCTTGGATCTCGTCATTCCACCACCAAGTTTCCTTAGTTATAGGGTATTTTCTTTTCGACTCTCTAAAAACTTATTTTGATAACCTTTTAATATATTCTGTCATTGTACTCTAAATAGTATTAATATCTTTTTCTAAATCCCACCTTACTTCTTTACATATTTTGTCCTTAAAAATCTTCAATTTCTCATCTTTAAAATTCCACTATTTAGTTCGTGGGATTTTAATATCGCTTCTCGCTTTATGTTATCCCTTTATGTGAGTATCTAGTACCATAAGCCTATGTTGTGATGTTAAGCTCTCTCCATGAATGATCTTGCAATCTTTAAATGTTAGACGATCTATGTTCCTAGTAAGGAAATAATCTGTTTGACTTTTATGGGACCCATTCTTAAAGGTTATTTGGTGTTCTCTCTTTTTAATGTAAGTGTTGGTTAATATAAGATCAAATGCTATCGCAAAATCTTGGAACCCCTCTCCGGCCTTATTTCCATAACCAAAACCAAATTCTCCATGAACATTCTCATATCTTTGTCTCTTGTTTTCTACGTTCCCATTAAAATCTCCACCTATAATTATCTTCTTTCCTACTGGTATTTCTTGAATTATTTCACCCATTTGATTCCAAAATTGCCCTTTAGTATGTTCATCCAATTCTACCTGAGGTGCATAGGCACTAATCACATTAACTATAATTTTTCCAATTACAAGTTTAATTAGAATGATCCTATCTCCATTTCTCGTGACTGTTACTATATTATCTTGAAGGTGTTTAGATACTATTATTTCTACATTATTTCTTTGTCTCTCTTTCCCAGTATAATAGACTTTATACCATGTATTATCTATTTCTTTTGGTTTCTCCCTTACCCATTTAATCTCTTGTAAGTACGCTATACTAATTTTTCTTCTAATCATAGTATCAACTAATTCCATTGTTTTACTTGTTAAAGTTCCTATATTTCAAGTTGCTAATTTAAGCCTATGGTCTTGGGCTAACTTTTTTACCCGCGCTCGTCCAAGGAAGCGCAAGAACCCTTGCTCACTTTTCACCACACTTGGGCGCCGATTAGGCACCCCCTACCCATTTTTTGAAACGCCCTTAGGCGGGCGCAATGCGTCGCTTGAGGGGGACGCCTTAGCAAGGACACATAAATTCATTGAATTCATGTTCATAGAGATCTGACGGGATTTTTTACGTGCTGGCTGTCAGCTACCTAACGCACAACCCTTCTCCTTTCTCTGGGCTTGGGACCGGCTGTATAACACATAATACTTTAAGCACTAAACATGCGGAGTTCAATTCAGATAATTCTATGATTCCAAATCTTCACATTGGAAACACAAAAAACTCTCTCTCTCTCTCTCTCTCTTTGTGCTAATTTATTTCTCACTTTGATCATGCATCCTCCATCATTCTAGAAGTGTAACATGACATTATCTTTTGAAATGCAGCTGGATACTTGCCCATGATTCATCAAATGAAAGATCTTGTCACAAGAGCCCGGAAGAAGGCCTATACTCTTGTCATGGGAAGACCGAACCCTGCAAAGCTTGCCAACTTTCCGGAGGTAAACTTCGATGCGTGCAAGTAGATGGTTTTGTATTTTGGCTAGAGGTTATGAGAATGTTAAAAGTCTACTAACAACTTTTGGCTTGGGGCAGTGTGATGTATTTGTTTATGTTTCATGTGCACAAACTGCTCTTTTGGATAGCAAAGAGTTCTTAGCTCCTGTTATTACCCCTTTTGAAGCCATGCTAGCTTTCAGCAGGTACTGTTTTCTGTTAGTTAATAGTTATTAGCTTTATTTCTGTCTGCTCATTCTTTTGTACTTTTTTATCAGCATGTGATTTTTTGATCCCTTTAGCCTCTTGGCTTTTCTGCTTGTCGAGCTTCTCTACGATAGGCACATATGAAACAAGAATTCTCTACCCAAGTATTGTCTGGATTCCACACGTTCTTAATTTTATTTGGATCTTTCAAAATATTTTACATATCTGAAACTCACTTCTATGTCTATCTGATATTTTACATTAATGCAATCTTTAATTGCCTTTAACTCGGCACTGGAAAGCTATCTGAGGCTAACGAAATGATAGGATGGTTCGCATAACAAAACGATATTATCTATATGTGTATGCATGAACTCCTAAAAGAATTTATGCCTGACTTGGGTTTAAAGTTTCTTTTCTTTTTTATTATTATTATTTTTACTTTAGAAGTTTCTTTACGTTCTAACTATGTACTTTTATCTACTAAAATCTTGGATGAAAGTTCTTTTTCTATGATTCTGGGATTTATTTCATGTCCAGTTTTTTAAAAGTTATTTATCTTTCTATCCATGTTCTTTGATTTGGTAAAAACTTAATTGCTGTTGCACTCGGAATTGTATTAATATAATTCAACATTTCCTCAACGAGACTTCTACTTGTTCTATTTATGTAAAGGATTGGAAATTGTGTGACAAACTTCAGAGATCTGCACAGTAAAATTTGGGAATTGAATTCTGAAACTTACGACCTAGGATAAATGGTCTAGTGAAGGATGGTTTTCAAATGGTGTATGTCAGGCTATGAAATAACAGTGACAAACATCTGCTCTCTTAGATAATGAAAAGGAAAAGGAAATAAGAAACCAATGAGTAAAACTTGAGGATTGTATTGTAGGCCCAAATCAATAAAGATTCCACGGTGGAGAGAGTGAATGCCCAATATTCATGTTTGAAGTCTTTGATTCTCTCTCCAGTTATTGCAATTCATCAACATCCTGCTTAATATTAATTCTTGTTTTTTATTTTCCTTTCGGTTTTTATTCCCCAGAGGAAGTCAATGGACGGGAGATTATGTGATGGAATTTCAGGATTTGATGACTTCATTTCCAGTGGTACGAAGGGACCAGTTAGAAGAAGCAAGATTTTCATTCCTTCTAGGTGGATATGTGGAAGATTTTAACCAGGAAGGTAACTTTCTGTTCTCTTTTGGCATTATTTTCTGCAGAAATATTGAGTTTACGGAAACAAATATAAAGAGAGCAATGGTAGAGTCATGCTGATCTATTCAGACTTGGCAAAAGAGTGCCAAACAATGTAGATTGGATAGTTTGGGCGCCTCATTTTTATCCTATGTTCCATGTTCATATGGTGGCACAATATACTGCCCGACATGATTTACATCTTGGAAGGCAATAACGCATAATTATTTGTTTTTTATAAAAAAAATATGAGTTAAACAAACTTAATAAATTATACCAAAAATGACATTAGTTGTCTCGTGCAAAAATAGTTTGAGATGCCATCATATGCACCTGAATCAGCTAATAAGCAAAATACGTTGGGGACTAGAGTGTATCATTTCTCTAGGAACCGTCTCTATTCTCTTACATATTTGGATCCATATTATCCTTTATTTTTTGAGATTTCTTTTCTTTCACTATTAGTTTGAAGAGTTTTTTTTTTGTAAAGAGCAGGCTACCACAGTAGGTCAAGAAAATGAGAATTTATTTGGAAAACAAAAACAGTGTTTCACATTTTTATTCAACTTCAATTTTGGTTGCCATGTCAGCTGATTCTCTTATGTCACTACTGATTTTGGAAGTATAGTGGTCTCTTTAATAGGACTCAACCTATTACTTCTTTTATTCAACATTTTATTGCTCCTCTCTCTCTCTCTCTCTCTCTCTCTAGAAAATGAGGCTAAAATGCAAGGGTGAATATCATTATAATTGACATTTAAGATTGATGTGATCATCTCTATGAAGAATGTTTACAGATATTGGGATATGACGAAAGCTGAAAAACTAGCATACAGGTACTAGGATACGGTTATAAAGAATATATTTATAATTTTTAAGTATTGTATTGTACATAAGCTCTAAGAATGGTAGGAAGACATTGTGATTTTCTGATACAAAATACTAATCACATGTCACATATTGTTGCTGTCCTTCATGGCACTAAATATGCCAAAATATTTTATGCAAGTTTATCTACTTGTTTAATTGTAGAAATCCAATTTTTGTATCATTACGTTTACTTACTAGTTACTAGTCCTTATTTTCTATGAGGTATGTATAGAATCCGTGTATAGCACAATAATGATCAGTCAGATTCGATAAATTCTAAAAGAGTAGGGTACTATTTTAATATCACTATTTTCTTGTTCTATGAGAAGTGAGCAAAGTAAATTTTTTTATCCTAAATATTATACCATAAAGCTGTGAAGGTAAATATCTTCCTAATTAGATTTTGTAATTCTGTTTTTATTGTGAAATTTGTGTCAATATTAGTTTGATTTATTTCTTTTTAGACGTATGAAGTGTTTAACATCATATTTATAGTTAATGCCAAATTTTACGATTCTTGATTCGGTTCAATTTATGATTCGCAAAATTAATATTTCGATTCACGATTTGACAACTATGTGAAGGAGTATCTGTGGCCAATACAGATAGGATACAGATATGACTCCCGTCTAGAAGGATCCCTGCTTCATAGAATCTTCTGCTGACGAAAGTTGCCTATAATTGGCTTTATTAGTGTTTTCACTATTCTTGCCAGCATGGTCTTTGTTCTTCAAGATTGTGAAGAACAAACTTCCACAGAAACCCAAATTCTTACCTCAAATTATTGAGCCCTTTGTTTGAGTGTGTCCTGAAGATTTTCTGGAATCAAGAAGGATCATTTGGTGATAAATGTTGTTTTAACATAATTTCATTAATGTTTATTGTCCCCGGCATATTATTAACTCGATGGACCACCTTTTCCCCATCTATTGTTTACTGTTATTCGATGGACAACCTTTTTTCCTTCCTCTTCTTCTATAGGTAGACAAATACAATGTACGTAACCCAAATTTGGCTTGATCTGTGGAGCTGATTGTGTACTTCAAATCTTGCTTATATTTCTTATATTTCAATGTATTTGATCGTGTTTTTTCTCAGCGGCGAGTGAGGAAAATGAAGATGGAACTCTTGCTTTAGTGAAAGCAACAGGGAAGGCTCTTCAGGTGCTTGATAATGATCCCCATTCTGTAACCAAGGGAACGGCTAAATCCGGAGCAGAATATTTTGCAGCCCGGTCTTTTCACGGTCTCGAGATTCGAAACAACAGCTACTTGCCGGAGCCCATCATAATTGGTAGAACTGGGAAGGCATCTGGGTACGAGGATGAGAAAAGCAAGCATGAAAGTTTGTGACGAGTTTGATGATGAAAATTGTAAAAGGAAAAAAAGACGTACCATAATCGAATCACCAGAGGAAAGTACCGGTTTTTTTGGGGAAATTTTGTAAAGAAAAAAAAGGTAAAAAAGATTTGGTAATCGGATCACCGGAGGAAGGTACCAATTTTTTTTGGGGAGGGAAATTGGCCTAGATCATACAATTTTGGTTGTTTAAGCTGAATTTAGGAGGATAGCTGCAATCTCATCCCTCTGCTTGTTAGTGTCAACTTCCTTTTATACAAATGGGAAAATTTATGGTTGGATTTGTTCTTTAAAAAAAAAAAACACCATTGTATTAGAATTTTGAGTATGCAAAAGCCAGACATGTAAAAGGGATATATAGAATGTAATTTTCTCTCCTGCAATACAGTTCAAATTGCTTTGGTTCCATTTGTCAATTGCATTCTCTTTATGCTATGCTTGAATTTTTTATTTGTGTAGGGGAAGGATAATGAAAAGAAAAAGAGGGGGAAAATGAAAGGAAATAAGTGAAATCTTTTAAAAAAATAAAAAATTGTTTGGGTTAGAGAAATTAGATGAAGCCAAAGAGGTATATGTTGAAAAAAACTGTCCCCTCTCCACTTCCTTCTCTATGTTTAAGTCCAATTAACTTTATATTCTTGAACAGAAAGTGGGAAAGTGAGAAAATTATCCAAACATAAATTGCAGAAAGTGTATTCCTTCGTTTAAGAAAATTTAGTGCAACTCTTTTTAGACATGTAAGACAATTTAGTTAGGAACAGTGCATTTGACACTGCATGAACTACGGCAAGCATAACTTGCCTGGCCCAGCCCGGTTCAACTCCGTCGGGCTCTATCAAATTTTGAACCGGGTGGGCATTTTTTGGAAGGAAGAAGCCCAGCCCTAGCTTGGAGGTTCGCGGTTCTGGACACGTGCCATATATGTGGGCTATGCCTTTTGGTATTTTTTAAATAATTTATATTTTTTTACATTTGTTTTTATATTTTTGTTACTTGTATATATAATAAACAAAAGTATATACTGTGTTTTTTATATTTATTTTAATTTATAAATAAAACTAAAATAATAATTATTTTTACTATTATTTAATTTTTATACATTTGTTTTTCTCGTATATAATAAAAATATAAAAATTACAAGGTTGAACACTTTATGTGATTAAGTACAAGTTATAAATATTATTAGTAAGTAAAAAGTAATATCATTTTCATTACAAGTTTACAATTTTATTTCTAAAAATAATAGTTGAGAAATTGTATCAGTATAAGTTAAGTACATCATAACTAGGTTGACACCTACAAGTCTACCAATCATTTGTATTATTCACCACTTAAATTAAGAAAATTACAACTAAACACATGAATAATGAACTAGCCATAAGTTGCTCGAAGCTGTATGTAAGAAATACGAAGAGGTGTCCTGACAACTACAACTATAAGGCTATCTTGCAAAAAAGAACGATGATCTATCTCAAGATCGATAGATCTGTCCATCGATCTTGATCAATTCATCTATTGATTTGTCTCGTATAGCTCGTGGTACTACATTCAAAGACAGATCGATCAGTTTCAGTCAAAATGAGAAATTTTCTTTATTACTCAACAATCTCCATTTGAAGTAAATCTACTCAAAAATTACATATACTTGAAAACCACCGTCGCCTCAAAATAGAATAAGTGAACCAGTGTAAGCCATCCTCCCTTCTAATTACGAAGACCAACTCAAACTGAACAAGTCTCCAGCTTCTCAATAGTCACCACTTTCGTGAACATGTTTGTATGATTCTCCTTTGCATGAATCTCTTCTAAGCTGTCTATCCTCCAACATTGAGGGTATAAAGTGGTACTTTACATTGATATTCTTTATCCTCAAATAAAAAGTTTTATTTGACAAATTAATGACACTCTAATTATCAATGAATAATAGACAACTGTTCTGCTCATTTTTCAACTTTTATGGGACTTTTCAACCATACCAATTCCATGCAGCATACTCTTCAATGAAACAATTCCTCAGTGTACTTTTTTTTGCTACCAATGTCTCTTGCTGGTCTAATTTCACAAAACTTTGCAGCTCAATCTCTAAGCTATCATAACACAAAGCGGAATATGTAGTACCTTTGAGATATCTCATAATCCACTTCACAGCTTCGCAATGTACCTTGATTGGATTTGATATAAATCTACTCACTATTCTCATTGCGTGAGCAATATCTTGTCTGAAACAGGTCATAATATACATATGTTTGTTTAGGGTCGACATGTATGACATCATAGCCATAGTACACTTCTCTTGTTTTGTGATAGATCTCCATCCCTTTAAAAGTATAAAGTGACTTTGCCAAAGACATGCTAACAGTCTTAGCACCGTCAATGTCAAACTGTCGTAGGACTTTTCAATATAAATATGAAGGCTTCGACTTTTTGCTTTTTTTGTCCTTGCTAATTCCCATGCCATTGATTCACTTTGCAGCATCCAGATGTTTCATGGAGAATTCTCTGGACATCTATGCCTTGAGAGTAGAAATCTCATCCATATTTGATCTTGTAATTAGTGTGTCATATATGTACAAGAAGAGTATAATACATGACATAACAAACTATTTAACATAACAATAATGATCTCAATTATATCTACTGAATCTTGTATATGTCATGAAAGTGCCAAACCCTTTATACCACTGCTTGGATGGCTATTTTAACCTAATAGACTTCTTTTGAGTTTGCATATCCTCTTCTAAACCCCCGTGAAGGAATGTCGGCTTGACATCTAGCTTCTCTAGATGTAACCTTTTGTATCCATAATACTCAACACTGCTCTGACGGTAGAAATTTTCATAACTAGTGAAAATATTTTAACGTAGTCGAATCCTGGCTTTTACTGAAACCGCTTGACCACTAGCCTTATCTTGTACTATTTGCTTCCACCATATTCTTCCTCCAGGTTGTAAACCCATTCGTTCTGCATTGCAAACTTTTTCTTAGATAGTTGTATCAAGTCCCAAATCTAATTTGATAACAGTGAACTCGTCTCATCATCCATGTAATGCTCACACTCCTCATTTATCCCAACTTACAGTGCCTCTTTAAAGCATTTTGAGTCGCCACTGTTAGTTAATAAGAAGTAATGCGATAAAGGTGAATACTATATTATAGGCCTACTGATTCTTGTAGATCTCCTTGGAGGGAGAGCATGTGGTTCTGCCTGCGGAGTGCGCTATGTGTTCTCATCACAAGAATCTAAGACTCTATCAAATGTCTCCTCAAACTCAACATAGTCTGAATTGCTTACGGTCTCACCTTGCTGGTCCTATCTATTTTTGTATAAGACACATTGAATATTAATGTTCATACTCCTACTAGTATTTTTATTTTCAAGATCCCATAGCCTTCCTATTTTTAGAATTCTATAGCCAATGCCCGTAGCTATCAGTACCATATCCAACAAAAATAAAATTCTAAGATTTAGGGCCAAACTTATCCGTATTCTCTACTCAATATGAATATAAGCTACATAATCGAAAATATGCAAATGAGAAAGCTTTACCTCATTTCCAGTCGACGCTTCTTGTAGTAATCCATAGTTCAAATAAATTAAGGACCTCTACTGATTAGATTAATCCTGGGTTTACACTATATGTCCATAATTGCTTTGGCAACCCTGGATGAATCCCCATGCTTCTAGTGCATTATGGGATCATCTTATTCGCGCACTTTACCACTCCATTTTACCTTGGTTTCATTAAGATGGTTTTCAAACTTTTGATCTCATTAGCTACACAATTAAGTCTAAAACTCATTGTTGTAATACTCGTCACCATTATTAAACCTCTGACACTTTAGCTTCTTACTTGTTTTATTCTCAACTAGAGCCTTCTAGTTTTTGAATATACCAAACATAACAGATTTATTTTTACAAAAATAAACCCGTGCATTTTTAGTAGCTCCTTAATGGAAGTAATAAAGTAATGCAATCACCAAGAGAAGGTATCTAAAATGGTCCCAATACATTGATGTGAACCAGCTCTAACCATTCTGATTTTGGATTTCTTTCTTTCTTTGTAAAACTGGTCTTCCCCTGTTTTTCAAAGACATAATCTTCACAAAAACTCAAATGAATTGACTCAATTCCTGATAACTTCCTATTTGAGCCATTACTTTCATGCTTTTCTCACTCATGCTGAGTCTTCTGCACCACCTATCGTCAACCCTAGACGCTGCTACTGATCTTTTGTTGCAAGAACTTGAGGATTCATACAATGTACCCTGCTTTTTGCCTTAGGCTAAAACCAATAACCCTTTGCATATCTTTCAAGAATCTCCTGCAAATGACATCACATAATTATGAAGTATATCCATGTAAGGAGTAACATGGAGTGATATTTTGAGTCAACTATTCAAGATCTAGTAGTAAAATTTAGTGGACAAATCAAATAATCAATCGGTTCATCATCAATAAGATTTTCCTTAGTCTTACCTCTTTGATTTGAGTTATCCCATCATTTTCTTGGAGCCTTACAATTTTTCTTGAAATGACCCTTTTGACCACAATGCTAGTACTAGATTTCTAATCTGCAGCATGCGATTATAATCTTTCCCGTTACTTAGATCTGTGGTTTTTTCGTTCATTTTAAATTATTTTGTCATTCTTTCTACCTCTCTTTTTGGCGTTGATAATTGATCGTGATGTAACCTCTCATCCATTATTTTTCTACATGACTCTTCCTCTAAAATAAACCTAACGACATAGTCTAATTTTAACTTTGCTGATATCGAGGAATTGCTAACTACCACGATCAATCCATTTCAACTTTTCGACAAACTTTATAGGAGGAGAAGAACTCTGACTTTATCATCAAAATTAATCCCACTATTCCAACTAATTTGTGATGGTATTAAATTTATTGAGATACTCGGCAACTGGCATCATCTGTCATTCTCAAGTTGAATAACTTTTTCATCAAATATACCTTATTTGACGCCAATTTTTTTTTTTTACATATTCTCTAAAATCTTGAACAAATCAGATGTTGTCTTCTCCTTTACAGTGTTGGACATCATCGACGGTGTGAGGCTTAATCGAATGGTCCTTAGGAATTTACAGTCCAGTATTTTTCTAAATTAGTGGATAAGTACTTATTATTAACATTGTCTTTTCTACCCATATTGACTTCTTAGAAAGGAGGCAATTCTTTAGCATAATCTCTGACTTTAGACAAAATTTGAGCATCAATTTTATGAATGATCATACCGACATAGAGCCAATTAAATAGGTCATTGGAGCTTCAAAACAAGACTACCATTTTGTACAATAGCCAACAACTATGTTTTGAACAGTACGTTGGAGTTGGTATAAGAAAGGCAATTCTTTCTACTAACGTATTGTACTATTGTTTGGTTGTCAAAAACATATGAATTGTATCCGTTCACTCAAAAAATTAATCTCGATTACAAAAATTAAGTAAAAATACAAAAAATGCCTTTTAATTTACATGAAAAATTGAATTTGATAAATTCTTCTAAAATAATGGATGGCCTAATGTAGAATTATAAAAAGAAATTCGTTGATGCATTGTTTAGTGTCGAAAGACACTTGAATTAATTTATAAATCAAAATGAAAATCTTATCTATTAGTTAATCCTAGATGAAATGATTTTATTTATGTAACCAAACTGAGCCTTTGACAATTCGTTTGCTTATTTTAAATTTACGTAAATTAGGGGTGGAAATTTTTGACACGATCGTGGACTCGAGCCCTACACGGAGTTAGAGAGTTAGAATTGACTATTTTTCAACACGGAGTTAAATGTGACACAACCCGATAACACGTTTAATAAATAGGTTAGGTTAGTGTTGAACCCGCAAAACCCGAACATGACCCATCTAACCCATTTAGATTTTTGTAAATTTTTTTTATCAACTATTTTAACTTTTGAATTCTTCATTGATAGAATCATGTTATTTTTCTATCGAATTATTTAAAGACTTTTTGCAAATTGTATAGAGTTTTTATTTATTATAATTTAGGATAAATTACACTTACCTCCCCGAAAGTTTAAGTTTATTTTAAAGTCCTTTCTTGAGATTTTTGAAATGATACTGACCTTCCATATCAGTATTCTCAAGTTAACGCTGTTAACGGAATATGTTGTTTTACAATTTTACCTCTCAATTAAATAATAGCCTTTCCACCTAATTTCTTCTGTGTTTGATTTCTCAATCAACACCTAATAATAACTAGACTAAGAAAACTCATCCTAATCAATGGCTCCCTTTAATCTCTCAACAATCGTGCCCACCACCACAGCAAGATGTAAAGAACCTCTTTTTAAATTTCATATTTAAGGCTTACCAGATTCGTCCACAATACTGAAATCACATAATATACATATATATATATATATATATATATATATATCAAATTGAACACTAAACCTTGAAAAACAAACCCAATTAAAAAACGTTTGTATTCTTCATTTCCATTGAGAGAAAGTAGAAATGTATAGAGTAGAATATTAGATTTTGATGCGAATAAGGAGCGAAGGAATATCCCTCAACAAGAAGAAGAGAATGCAAAAATATCAGTCGAATCGAAGCAATAAATAGCATTTTCACAGGAACTAATGGCTAGCAAAAGAGACAGATTATTTCCTTCTCTCCCTAGCTTTTCCTTTTTTCTCAATAAACTCGCAAAAATGCCAAAAAATGAAAGGAACGCTCTCTGTAAGACTGTAACGGGTTTGTTAGTTACGATTTGACATGATAATCGGATAACCCAGAATTGGAAGGAAAGTGATGGGAAACATATGACACGGCCCAGCCAAGGGTTCGGCCCATGAAGACATACGGTTCATACTCAAGCTCTCCTGGTGGAGCCCAGACCCTTGGTTGACCTGAGAGGTTCGGCTGACGTGAGAGGTTAGCCAACCCCGTTGCTGACCAGTAAGTACTGACCAGCTCTGAGGTCGACCAGTGATAGCACGTGCAAGGAACCGCACATGGCACCTTTAGAGAATCTCCATAGATTCGAGCACAACAGCCTTCACGTGGTTAGCTAGCCACGTGTCATCACCACGTTATAAAGGGGCCATAAACGGATGAGGAAGGCACGCTTCTAGATTCATTCTCTAACGGTTTCTCTTTACCTTAAGGCTTACTCTATCGGAAACCTAACTTGACCATCGGAGAGGTCGTGCCGAAACTCCCTCCGGCACCCCACTAACAGTTGCTTACTATTTTCAGGTCCTTGGAGCACCGTAGAGGCTCATTCCTAGATCGAGCATCAACATTTGGCACAGTCTGTGGGAACCAGTTCAATTCAAAGATGTTGAATGTTCTTTCTCTTTTTGGTGTTCTATCTATTGAATGGTTCAGAGGAAATCAATGGCGAATGAGCAGAATCGGGCACGGTTGGATTCCACCGCTGGGGTACATGAAGGCCCTCCCCAACCTAATCCAATGCAGCAACAATTCTAGCACCTTACTAAGAGGATCTTCCAATTAGTCTAGCAATTCAAGGAACTCTTGCAGCAGGTGAGAGAACATAGTGAAGTCCCAACCCCTCACAGGTCACAGCGGCAACATTGGGGAACATAAAGAGACGCAGAGGAACGACAACCATGAGAGTGTAGCTCGCGACTTACCACTTGGTGATTAAGGGAGCAATTATTTCGAGTTCCTTCAAAAATCAACATAACCATTTATCATATTGCATCCAACCGATGATGTATTGAAAAATACACGTATAGCACAATCATATGCAATAACATTTCACAATAAGCAGAACACATAAACGAAATAAGAAAATTCACATAGAAAGTAATCACAACTTATGTGAAGGCATACACGTTGATATTTCAATCCAGAGAATAAAATATACTCAAAAACTATATTGAATCTGTAGGCAACCAATGATAATTAAGAAAAGGTAGATCGGCAGTTCTATCGATCCGATGAAGGAAATCGCACATATAAACCAAACAAGAAATTTATTCTTGTAAACCTTGTTTGTTCATTGTATAAGAATGTTATAAACAAAGAGATAAAATGCAAGTATTTCAAAACCACATTAAGGCTCCGTTTGTTTCAACGAAAAATATTTTTAAATAAAATATTTTACTTATTTTTCGGTGTTTGGTTAATAAAATATAATTAAAATATTTTTATTAAATAAAATATTTTTAATCATAAGCCAAAATTATTTTCCTTTTAAAGAATTAGTAAGTCATTTTTGGGTATCCATATCCATAATAAAATATTTTCAATCTCTCGCTCCCAATCGTGCCCAGTCTGAAATTCGATTCTTCGTCTTCTTTCCTTCTAGCTTCTTTCTCTTCGAGATCTTTCCCAAAATCACTATTTTGGAAATTCACCGGCAATTCCCTTCTCGCTGGAGGTAACCGAGCCTTGGACACCGGACAAATTGGCAACGCCGGCGACAAATCGGTTAGCCGCTTGTCCCTCCGCCGGATTGACTCTAACATAAGATCCAGCGAGCTACGAGTACTTGGTGAACACATCATCATCGCTTCATAGGCCAACATCGCTCTAAATCCATGAGAAGAATTGCTCAAAAACAACCAGGGGATCCATTTTTGAATCTATGTACGTGAAGAACTATTTTCAATATGTTAATGGTGGAATCAGATGCCAGTAGTAGTTTTTTAAGATGATTTTGGGGGCTAATAAAGAGATGGAAAGGTGTGAACTTGAGAATTGCTTGTGCTTCCCAAAACCTTTGGGATGCCTAATTTCATGGGAAGGAAATGGAAGGAAAAAAATTGAAGAAAAGAAAAAGAGAAAAAATTGAAGAAAAAGAATTTCTCAAAATATTTTTCATATCTCAACCAAACACTAGAAAATAAAAATAAAAAAGATAAATTTTGTAAAAATATTTTACATAAAAAATATTTTACATCAAAAAATACTTTACTTTAAAACAAATGGAGACTAGAAAATAAAAATAAAAAATATAAATTTTGTAAAAATATTTTACATCAAAAAATTCTTTACTTTAAAACAAACGGAGTCTAAGTGAAAGACAACATTTTGAAACCACCATATAAGTTTCATGCTGATTTGAACATATGAGAGAAAACAAACCAATTCTTTTTCCAAACACACGCAATGCCAAAGTCTTGCCTATGAACATATAAGCAATGCACATACATAGATGAGAGCCTACTGTTTAATGATTGATTCCGATAACTTGATAAGGATATAATTTCAGTGTATACCACAAATGAAAAAACTACCACCGAAAACAAAAGGCACAAAAAGTAAAATTGAATGTCTTAAAATTGTTGAAAAAATTAGTATACTATTTGTGTATTTGTGATACATAAAATAAAATCGTAAAATTAAACTTACAGACTGTATGAATTTAATGATGTAGGTAGACCAAGACTAGTGTTTCATACTATGTCCTTAAGACAGATTTGTCCTCGTTACGATGCTTACGATTTCACAGGCATTTTTCTCCTAAGATACAATGATTTGAATCCCACAGAAGAAGCACTGCAATTTGTGTGCTTAGTGAACTGAACCATGTTTTGTACTCCTTTTACATGGACTTAGACACATATACTTCATAAACTCTATATCAAAATCAAAAGAGAAACATTCTATAGATAGACAAACTCGTGACTATTTCGAATAGTCACGAAACGAATGGGCATGTCTATTCAAAACGAATAGGTACCACCAAAGAACATACCTCTAGAATGGTAACTAATAAATTATCATCTTCAACCAATTTACATTCACATTAAAAAAATGATTTTAAATTATTATTTTTCAACAGTTGTTGTTGTTGTTGTTTTCGTCTCTCAAACGCTTTCCAACACATTGTCTCCACAATCAACATCAAAAGGGTTTGTGAATTTGCTTCGTTTTGTGCCATTGAGCTAGGTAAATTTTTGCATTGATGCCATTTGTTGTAATAAAGAATATCACACAAGGTCTATATATTGTTCTAGTAGATGAAGAAATTCTCATAATATTATTATGAAAAAGTTGAATAACTCCTAGATAGTTAGACTTAAACCCTTATTTATATTACTAGAAATCTTAATTCTAGTAGGAGAAGTCTAATAGAAAAGTAGCAATCTAGTGTATTTTTTTACTTGTCAAGAAAAAAAAAACTAAAAATTAACAGTTTTGACTAAAAAAAAGACAAACATTTCAAAACAAATGACACTAAAATTGAAAATTCTAAAAAGTAGTTTTTAAAAATAAAAATTGTCATAAAAAAATCCTAATCAATCTCTCTCTCTCTCTCACTTATGTCAATTAAATTGCTCTAAATACGCATCGATCTTCGTATCATTAAAATGCAATTGAAGTGAATACCACTTTTATCCCAACTGCAAGCATGACATGTACGTACATGCGATGTGATTGGTATCTGTAGATAGCCAAAAGTGAAATGGTTATCCAGTACTGGCAGATTCGAAGAAATCTAAAGTCTAAGATGCTCAAGTAAGCAGTTAGCGTATTTTGGATTAAACAAATATGCGGAAAAAAAATGATTAAGGGAGATTTCGGCCTACTCAAGTTACTGAGGATTCGAGCTACTCCCACCCTTTCATAGCTCGAGTAGGAGGTTTTCTTTATTCAGTGGGCAACTCTAAACAAAAGCAAGCCGAATAGCTAAGAAATAGGCCTCGCTTATCCAGGCGACTCAAATCACCTAAACCAGAATCAACTATTAAAACATGAGTAAGTTGTAAAAGTTCCTGAATTTAACCTACTCGAGTGACTCAAGTAGGTCAAGTAAGACGAATATGTTCTAAAATGGCAAAGGAATGAGCCATGGCTCTAGCAAGTCCTACTCGAACGGGTGGGAAGCCAAGCTACTAATATCTCTAATAACTCGACTAACTGACATTGCCAATCCTGTCAATTAGAATAGAGGGGTATATTGCTCTAGCTACTTGCCTCAGAGGGAATGGAGCTCGACCTATTCGAGTTATTGGGACCCGAGCCACTGGGATCACTGCATAGAAACAGATGTCATTCCATAGCACAGACTATGAAGTGTAACTTTGACTACAAATGAAAGCATTCAATAGCATAGACTATGAAGCATAGCACATACTATAACAGTAGTCCTAACTACTTGATTATATTACAATGTCATAGACCATGAAGACAACACAAACTGTGAGTGTAGTTCTGACTACCTAATCGTGATGACATAGCACAGACTATGTGGCTTAGTATACATTGAATAGTTAAGATATAACACAGATTATATGATCATGGATTCCTCTGAGAATGGAAAGAATGTTCTAGAGACAATGAAGACAATATAAATACAATTTTGTAGAAAACACGTGGTTTAGTAGCTAATGAAAGAACTTGTCATGTCATGAGACTCACCTACTCAAGTCATTCGAATGACCTCCGAGTCACTCGACCCGAGTTGCTCAGGTACTTGACCCGAGTGGGTTTGGTGCCCACGGAGTGCCCACTGGCTGACTTAGTTTAGTTGGAGTAGAACACTGCTTCTTTGAAAAATGGTACATATCAAGATATGATCTCTTAATCTCCAGAGATTACATTTCACGATTGGACTTGATCTCTTAAAGAGTCTCATTCTAACCCTAATAACTCCATCGGATGGTTATAAATAGGATGGATGGTTATGTTCCAAAGGCATTCGGATTCAGATCATATTATGCTATATGTGTTTATACTGCCAGATATTTTAAACTCAACTAACATTCTCATTCACCCAATTTTCGTTCTCTCTCCGTTTTGTATTTTTGATTAGTTTGCATATTTCGTCTCTCCAATATTTGTTAATTATTTTTTTCCTAAAAGAACCCTATAGTATCTAAAGAAGACTATTATTATCATCTAATCATATTAATATATTATTTTGTGTAAGTTTGAGATGTCTGGTAAGTTTTAAAAACGTAACATTTTAGTTAATTTTGGAGAAATGTTGTTTGACAAGATAGAAGTTTTTTATTTTTACTTTTTAAAATAAAAATTTTATAATGACAATTTTGTCATATATTCATAGGTATATGATTTTAAATGTAATATTTAAGAAGCTCAATTTTAACTTTCCATACTTGTTGTTAGAAATAGGCAACCCAAGAGGGGGGGAAATTGGGTTTCTTTGTTAGCAATGGAGATTTTAAAAAAAAACTTTTCTGAAGAACTTTTAATATCTTACAGAAACTAGATATGCAATTAAGAAATTAATGCAAGAATTAAAAGTAAAGGAAAAGAGATAAAAAGCCAGACACCGGAATTTATAGTGGTTCGGCTTGAATTTTGCCTACGTCCACTCCTCAAGATCTTCCTTGAGTGTTTTCACTAACTAGAATACTTCTGGACGTATTCCAAACCTTTACAAGCGTCAAGCTTCTACTTGAGCTATCTGAATGTTTACGGGCACATTCACAAGCCTTCACAAGCTTTAAGAAGAATCTATGAAAACAAGCCTCTGTTTTCTTCTAATCTCTCTTGAGCTTCTTCCTTGATGAGTTTCTCTTACT
>JAOTRH010000698.1:0-24388 GCA_034768845.1 Heliamphora exappendiculata
TTTGAATTCTAGTCTTTATTCTCTACTTTATTAATTTATTTGTTACAATTTAAATTCTAGTCTCTAAATAAATTAATTTATTTGTTGCAATTTAAATTCTAGTCACTAAAGAAATTAATTTATTTGTTGCAATTTAAATTCTAGTCACTAAAGAAATTAATTTATTTGTTGTAATATTTAATTAAATTCTAAATATATTTTTTAAAATTTTAATTAATTTTAAAAAAAATTGAATTATATTTCATTTTTAATTTTTTAAAATTCTAATCTCTATTATCTAATTTATTAATTTATTTGTTACAATATCTAATTAAATTTTGAATATATTTTTTCAAATTCTAAGTAATTTTTTTAAAAAATTAAATTTTATTTCATTGTGAATTTTTAAAATTATCGTCTCTAAGGTCATTAACATATTAATTTTGATTTAAAATTTAATAATTTTTTAAAAAAAAATCAATGGATTCAAATATTTTTTCCGTTAATGAAGAAGAAATTTTTTTTTCATTTTCACCTACTGGTTCTAATCCCACTCACCATACTCCTATTCATAATCCACCAACTGCTTCATCTGCATCTGCATCTGTAGGTTCATCTAGTAAAAAAACTTCAAATATGTGAGAATTTTTTAAAAAAATTTTTGAAAAAAAGAATAATGGCACCGTTTCTGTTAAAGCAAAATGTAAAATTTATAATAAATTACTTTTGGGTCACACATCGAGTAGTACTAGCCACTTACGTAGACATGCTGATATTCACCGTAAAAATTCACCTCTTAATGTCACTTCACAAATGTAAATAGGTAGGGATACAACTGGTAATATTACAAATTTTTCGTGAAAACATACCCGCGCACAAAATTATGTTATTGATTATATAATAAAACAAGAACAATCATTTTTAATGAGTGAACAACTGGCATTTGAAAAAATAATACAAACCGGATTTGTTCCGCAATTTTAACATTTTTTCTAGAAATACTACAAGAAATAGAGTTTTAAGTAGATTTGATGAAATTAAAATCGAGTTAATGGATTTATTTACAAATTTAAAAAGAAAAATTAGTTTAACTTCTGATTTATGGACTGATAGAAATAAACAAGAATTTCAATGTATTACAACACATTTTATAGATAATGATTAGAATTTGTGTAAAATAATTTTTTCATTTAAAATTATAAAATTTTCCTATACCGGTCAACCTTTAAGTATAGTTATTAGGCAAGAACTAGGTACGTGGGGCATTGCATCAAAATTATTTTCTATTAATTTAGATAATACTTCTTATAATAATGAATGCGTTAACTTTTTAAAACGTCATTTACAGCTTCCATTATCTGATTTTTTATTTCATGTTCGTTGTTCTGCACATATTTTAAATTTAAATATAAAAAAGGGACTTAAATATTACAATGCGTCTCTTGAAAGAGTTAGATTAGTAGTAAGATGTATAAATAGTAGTGCTATAAGAGTTGATTTGTATAGAAAAATATGTCAACAAGAAAATATAAAATGTAAAAAATTACAACATGATGTACAAACTAGATGAAACTCGATATATAATATGTTACAACTAGTAATAAAATAAAAAAAATAATTTATTTATTTTATGAAATAAATACAGATATTAATTTTTCTCTACTAATGTCTAATGATTGGGATAATTTAATTGTATATAAAAAAAATTTATAAAATTTTTGATCAAGTAATAAAATTATTTTTTTTTATTTACACTTCTACTTCTCCATTAGTTTTATTGCAATTAAAACAAATTAGCGTAGTATTTGATGAAATTTTACTCAATCCAAATTATTATCAAATGATATTTAGTATGAAAGATAAATTTAATAAATACTATAATGAAATAATATATATTTTTGAAATAACCTACATACTAGATCCTAGAAGTAAAAATATTGATTTATAATATTTTTTAAAAAATATTTATGGTAATATAAACCAACAAAAAATAATAAATAAAATACTTAAATATTTATATGATGAATATAAAATTTAAATAATACCACAATAAGGACAATTCACGGTTATGACTTCATCTCGAAGTCATAACGATGATTGGTCTATTATAAAAAATAAACGACTTTATGAGATTTATGAAAGTTTTATCACAGAACTCCAACGTTATTTTGATACTGTAGAAAATATAGATAAAGATAATTTTGATATTTTAGATTATTGAAAATAATACAAGGTGTCATGACCTGTATTGGACGTGATAGCTCGCGATATACTTTCTATTCTTGTCTCTACAGTTGTTTCGGAGTCAGCTTTCAATGCAGGTGGACGGGTGCTGATAATTACACGGGACACACTTTACGCATCGAAGAGGTATCAAAAAATAGACGAGAAGAAAAGACTCGAAGCAGACATAGAATCTATCACGTTTGAAACGCCTGAAAAATTATCAGGCTCAGACTGATTTTTTAGATTATTTGTTGTATATGTAAATTTTCTTGATTTATATTTATAATTTTACATTTTATTTGTCTTCTATTTTAAGTAGAGAATAATGCAAGTAATTGTTAAACTTTTATGTGCCAACTTAGTTGAAATGTACTTTACCTATAGTGATACAGTTTCTCTAATTTTTTAATATGTACTGTACACTTACAATGTGTAAAATTATTCACATTTGATTTTTGATTAATAAAATTTATATTGCATTTTATTATTTCAATTGTTCAAGTTTTATTTCATTTAATTGATTAATACACTTATATAATATAATAAATTTAAATATAACAAAAAAACTTATAAGTTTATATAATATAATAAACTTATAATAATAAACTTATACAATACAATAAATTTGAATAGGAATTTTTTTTATAACTTTATATAATATAATACACTTATAATAATAAAAACTTATAAAATAATTTACCCAAAAAAACACTTATATAATATAATAAATTTGAATACAAAAAAAAACTTATAATTTTATATAATATAATAAACTTATATCATATAATAAACTTATATATTATAATAAATTTGAATACAAAAAAAATTTATAACTTTATATAATATAATACACTTTTAATAATAAACTTATATAATATAATAAACTTATATAATAATTTACTAAAAAAAACTTATATAACATAATAAATTTGAATACCAAAAAACTTATAAGTTTATATATTATAATACACTTATATAATACAATAAATTTGAATACAAAAAAAGACTTATAAGTTATAAGTTTATATAATATAATAAATTTATATAATATAATAAATTTGAATACAAAAAAAAACTTATAAGTTTATAGAATATAATAAACTTATTTAATGTAATAAATTTGAATAATATAATAATAAAAAAACACAAAAAATGGGTCGGCCCGATCAGGCCCGCCCAGAGGCTCGGGCCCGTAACCCAAGCCAGAGCCATTTATTCCTAGGGCCTGGGCCAACCCATAGTAAAAAGTCCGGCCCGAAAATTTAGCGGGAGCTTGTCAGGCTCAGGCCGGGGTTGGCCCGCCCGGTTCACGGCTAGACCAGGCCCAAATTATACTCTTACCTATGTCCATTTTCTAAGACCCTCATTGAGTCTTACCACTATTATCAAATAGTTTTACAACCAGATACTTTATGAGTGTATACAAACCTTTACAATCAAGTGTTTTATTCTAACACACTAAAAATACGAGCAAGCTTCATGGGTACTTGTAAAACCTTTTAACCAAGTGTTTTATTCCAAAAACACTTAAAAAGAAAAACCCTAAAATAACTTGTGTAAAGACCCAAGTGGACCACTAGCCGAATAAATTAAATAAAGAGCTTAGTAACACGACCTAGAATGATTTAGTCAGGTTATTAGTAATAGCCCACAAGTTTTTTTACATACTAGATTATGTTTCTATATTTCACAGGTGTGGGGATAGGATATCACAATATCCCCAACTTAAAGACCTGACATTCTTGTCACGTGGCCTAGGTCTTTTCTTGGTTAGGATGTGAATATTAACCTATTAAGACACAAAGCAGTTTATTAACGCGTATAAGGTATATAACCTTGAGGCCTCTATCCATCTTTGGAGCATCTGCTCCTCTATCAACGCCGCCACGAAACCTGCACGAGATCAAGCTTGGCTGTGATACTATCTATAATGACCTAAGTGTACCACTGGCCTAATAACTTGAATAAAGATCCTAACGCGTCCCAAATGCTAAAGCCAAGTTATTAATAGTAGCCTACAAATTTTTTTATATTTCAAATTAAATTTATATCTTTCATCATTGTGGGATAGGATATTATATCTGTTTTAGTGTATGAAGGTTTCAAGAGGTTTTCTCATAAAAACTCTCACAAAGAATTCCCAACCCTTTTATAAAAGATATGAACAATAAAAAGCTCTCAAGAATGATACAATACTCCCATTGAGTAGGTATGAACAATGAAGAACGGGGAATTGAATTTCGAGGGTCTGAGAGACATAAAATTGAATGCTCTTGGTAGGATGATTTGATTATGTCTCCTCTATTCTTCAAATATGGTATATGAATAATGATTTGATTATCTTATATAGCCTCTTGAGTGAAATATAGTTACTGAAGAATAATTTTAAGCAATTAATGCAAAGATTGCTCCTTAAGATCTACTGAATTTGTATTTTCAAATAAGAGGGGTTGACCCATTTGGCTAGGGTGTCAACCCTGTCACTTCTCTGGTTCTGCTAGGTGTTACATTGGAAAAAGATGTCGATCCTGTTGTGTAGGAATGTTAACTCTGCTGTGTAGAGGTATCAACTCTACTGTGTAGGAGTGTTGACCCCTTGATCAAACAAGCCACATGCTCAGGGTTTTGATAAAATGTGCTGATCCCTATAAAAAAAATGTGTTAGATACTCTTGTCTTATTCCAAGAATGTACGTTTGAGCTTTTGAACACAAATAAATTATCCTTTAGGATTCTTCATTCTAAACATAATGAGAGAAAAATATATAAAATCGTTCAAATGTAAATTTTCTTATATATTTGAGTAAAATCCTCCATAATAAATTTGATTTAGCTATCTCAAGGATAAAGATATTATTAAGTGAATCAATTTGTAGATTGACACATCAATTAGTTTAATCAAGATTATATAACATATAATATACAAATTGTGTGTCAAATAATATCAAACATATTTGATAGTAAATCACAATCATGCATATTTGATAGCAAATCATAATCAAGTAATGCATCATATATTATATATTATTATCAATACATCTCATACATCATCAAAACTAAATCATAGGTCTAACACCCTATAAGGTCACTATGAATGGCTTGAAATGCCATTTGAATTAAAAAAATGCACCACAAATGTTTTCAAGACAAATGAATAATGTATTCAATGATATTATAGTATTTATCTTGTATGTGTAGATGATATTATAGTATTTTTGAAAACAGTATAGAAACATAGAAAAGTCATAAAAACAACATTTGCAAAAATATGTGTAGAACATGGTATAGTCTTTAAGAGAAAAAAAAATGTATCTATGCTACACAAGAGGTAGAGTTTTTAGGCTTGAAAATAAAAAGTAGAAACCATAAAAATGAAAAAATATGCTTTAGGAAAAAATTAAACAATTTTCAGATAAAATAGAAAACAATTAGAAAGATTCTTAGGATGCCAAAATTATAAAAGACTTAGCTAAATAAAGAAAAAAATTGCAAAGAAAATTTAAAAAGTATGAGAGTTGGATTTGAAACTCACCTGACTCAGCATTGGTAAAATTATCAAAAGAATAATTTAAAAATTTATCTACATTACACTACCTAACGAAAATGACGAATTAGTTTTAGAAAAAGACAGAAATAATACATACGAGAGTGCAGTGTTAAAAATAAAAAAAATTTGGCCAATTATGTAGATGATGCAGTGAGAGTTTGAATTAAGAAAAATGCAAAGTAGTGATTAGAGGAATAGAATTTCTTAAAATATTTTTATCACCAAAATCGCTTTAGTAAAAAGTGATGTAAAGGCCGGTTACGATTTTAAATAAAAACATATCCGATATCCACACGGTAGAATTTTGCGATGGCAACTCTAATTACAACAGTTATATTTACAATAGAACAAATTAATGGTAATAAAAATCGTTTGGCTAATATTCTAACTAGAGAACTTGTATATGGAATTTTACAATCTCTCCCAGCCAGAGAAGCAAACACTCCTGGTCAAGACACAAGATATGTTGAACTTGCTATCTCAAGACAACTTCAACACCATCAAAAAGTTGAAAACAGCTAAAATGAGTTGTTCTGCAAATGAGCTTATTAAAGCCACTCATTTAATAACTGACCATACTAAACTTTAAAATAGTAATATCAAATTTGTAGATTTCGTACAATGTATAAAATAGGATTAAGGACTTTATAACCACTATTATGTTATTCATAGAAATAATGACTCACTAAGTTCGGAGCCCAATCGATCCGGAATACGACAATAATTTTCAATAACAAAGTTTTGAAAGTTGCATTTGATCTCAACACAATCCATCATGTACAAGATTCTTCTACAAATGTGGAAGATAGGAATAGTCAAATTATATGACTAAGCCTATGTTTTGATTAAAAAGTCTTGTGGTTTTTTTAAAAGCTTTAATGAATTTTTTTTATATTTTGGTTTAAGTTTTTTATTTTTCTAGTTCCTTGTGATGAATTTAATCTAAAAAATATGCATGTTACGGCTAATTTTGAAAAAATATCACTATAAACGAAAAAAACTTCTAAATAAGCCAAAAAAAATTTGCTAAGTTGACTTTTTTTTTCATCTCATATGAACTTTTTTTATATTTTGATAAAAATATTTACTTTTTTGTTTTTTCATAATAAGAGGAATCTAAAAAATGTACCCATTTGAATTAATGCTGAAAAAAACTCACTAAAAAATAAAAAACCGCTAAGTATCCAATCCGCAAAGCGCCCTTTTTTCTCAATTCACTAAATATCAACAATAAACGTTTAAAAGGATATTTGATGCTTGTCTCAAATGGAAAGACATAGCACTTATTAGTTTTGAGATTGGACAATCAAAACCAGTTGACGGACACTTGATAATCGTTCAAGATAGCTACGATGTAGTCCCGTACCAGTGTAATTGGATTAAAGACAACATGAAAAACTTGATAGCAGATCCAGCCAAGAGAAAGGCAAGAAGATTCTTCATAATATCGCAAACAACTACTGAATTAGCAAGAGTATGAATTAAGATGGCACATTAGGGTAGGATCGCCATTGAAATTACTCCTCAATGGGTAGAAGAGAGAATTATTTTAGGATTACCATACGACATGTGATTATAAAGAAGAAGTAGATTTTGGAGCATATTTATAAAAAAGATGAAATTATTTAGCAGATCTTATCACAGAGTATGATCAAGAAGATGACCCAGAATATGATGACTTTGATTATTTTAATCTCGGTGACGTCCCGGGTCATGGAGGTGTCCAAAACCTACTTATGGGTGATTGAAAAACATTTTCTAAAAAACGAGAATCCGACGTGATTCCTTGTTAACCATTATTGTACTATGCCAACTAACTTTTTACTTTAGTCCAATATTGTTAGAAATGGGTCGGATCAGCCGGTACAATTAAACAGACAATCAGCCTGCCTAATTCTCCGGATTTACCCACTAAACAGGCCAAATACTATAATCGATGCTTTTAACAAAAATTGCTACAACCCCCGGTCAAACCGGTGACCTAGTCAAACCGTCACCCATTTACGCAAACCGCCTGGGTTTGGCAAATAACAAATTTTCATCCTAATTTCACTAATTTGCATAATTTCACTTGAGGACTTTTCCCCCAGGAAGGCACGAAGACGCGAGCTTTACAGTTTTGAGTTTTCATTTGTTCCAATTCCGTAACTCCGTTCACCGTTGTTCGCTCTTCGCAGCTTCGACTCGTCGAGTTTTCAACCCAATACGGCATTGTCGCTACTCGCTAGCGACCAGGCGACCAGCACGGCCAGCGACTGAGTGACGCACCACTGCACCAGCCACCGTCGACCACTACCCCTTCCAGCGAACCGCCCCACGACTGACCATTGACGCTGACTGTTGGGTATGCTACTTTCTTCAAATTCTCACTTTCTTGTTTCTTCTTCTTTTTTGTACTTATTTTTTCGTTTTCATGTTACAATGTTATTCACTAACCATTTGTTCTGTTGCTTTGTTGGGTTTTTTTTTTTTAATGTTGTTCTTTTGCTTTAATAAAGAACTAAAGATTATATTTTTTTATTTAGCTTAATGTTATTTTTATTTAATATTTATAATTTTAAAATTTTTAATGATATAATTATGACATCAAAGTTCGATTTCGATTTGATTCCGAATGAACTGGTAACCCGTCAATTTGATCTCTTTTTCAGTTTGCTAAAGAGTCCGGTTTTCAAAGCATTACTTTAATGTATATTTAATAAAATTTTGTCCAAAGGTAAGTATCATTCTATAATTATTCATATCTTTATTCTTAAAATTCTTTTAGAATATTTTTAATTCTAAAATAATATTTTTTTTACTTTTATTCCTTTCCTAAAAAAGAATGAATTGAGGAAGAAAATATAATTGATAATATGTTTTTAATTCTAAATATGACTTTAATCTAACTATGATTTAGATCATGACCAATAGGAAGTTAAATATTGACATAAGAAGCTAGTTTTTTATTTATTTATTTATTTATTTATAGGACCTTACCACTGGCTTATGGGTGGCTCTAAATCTTGTTACGGACTACTGTGGACATAATTAATAAGACTTAAGTTTATTAAAATTGAATTATTGAACCATTAAAAATAGAATTATTTATTGTGTTGCTAAAAAAGAGGAAAATTGCTATGTTTATATTCTCTGTTTTATAATTTTGTTTGTATTAAATATTATTTCAAAGAAAAATTACTATGCCTTTTTTTATATTATTTTCCTTGATGCTTAATGCAGTTAACAATGATAGTTGGAGATAATTTATTGGGTTGTTCATGAGTTATTTTGTTTGTTTTACAAATTATGAGGAATAGAACGGCACCAGGGAAACTTTTTTTGGGAAACGTTGAGAGTACAAATATTTTAATTTGTTTTGAACTTTGGCCTTATAATAGATTGCGATATGAATTTTATAAGTATTTTAAAATCGTTTGGGACTAAATTTGTTAATAAAAAAGTTTAGAATTCGCATAGGAGCTATTTGATTCAATTTTATCTAATGCTAGAATTGATAATTAGTTTTCTGTAAAAAATTAGTCTTAAATTTTTAAAGTAGCATGAGTTTTGTTTTTTACTTATCATAAAAAATTTTAACGCGCAAGATCTAGTTTTAACGCGTGAAGTCCAATTGAACCATTACACAAATAAATTTATTTGTGTATTTTTTAAAATATATAAATAAATTTATTTGTATTATATAAATATACATATAGATAAATTTATCTATATGAAAAATAATGTATATTTTCAAAACACGTATAAAACGCACAAATAAATTTATCTATTTTATATAAATAAAGAGATAGATTAATTTATCTATATGAAGAATAATATACATTTTCAAAATACGTATAAAGCACACAGATAAATTTATCTGTCTTGTATAAATAAACAGACAAAAAAATTTATCTGTATAAAGAACACTGTGCATTTTTTAAAACACGTATAAAACACACAGATAAATTTATCTATCTTGTATAAATAAACAGACAGATAAATTTATTTATCAAATTATACTTGTTTCACTAAACAGATAAATTTATCTATCTAACATTTATCAATGTTAGAAAGGAACAGATAAATTTATCTATCTAACATTTATCAATGTTAGAAAGGAACAGATAAATTTATCTATTTAGCAAGTTGTGCTTGTTTTATGAAACAGGTAAATTTATCTATTTAACAAGTTGTGTTTGTTTTATGAAACAGATAAATTTATCTCTTACTTGTACTTATTTGGTTTAACAGATAAATTTATCTATCTAATATTTGTCAATACTAGAAAAGAACGATAGATAAATTTATCTGTATGCATTACATATAAATTTATCTGTTTGTATTAAATTTATCTATGTTGCAGGCAATTGGATCTCGCGCGTTAAAATTTTTGTTAATGAATCATGCGCTTTAAAATTTATTTTCTTGGACCTTTGGCTAAAAGTCCTAACTTTACAGAAAATTGGTGAATAGTATAATTTATAAGGTGTTTACTGTCTTTCATTCAGTATAAAATTTTTGAACGAATAAGGTTTATTTTCATAAAAATTTTAACGCTTAAAGTTTTTTTGGTACAAAAATGCTCTTGAACAGATAAATTTATTTGTGCTTTTTCAAAATATATATAAAGAACACAGATAAATTTACCTGTATTATTGAAAGCACGTATAAAGAATACAGATAAATTTATCTGTACTTTTTCAAAATATGTATAAAGATCATAGATAAATTTATCTATTTATTTGTATTGATATACAAATAGATAAATTTATCTGTTAGATATAAAGAAACATATAGATAAATTTATTTATTTACATTATCTGTATTGATATGCAAATAAATAAATTTATCTGTTTGCATATTAAATAGATGAATATCAAATAGATAAATTTATCTATTTATTATGCAAAAAAGATAAATTTATTTATTTGTAAGGTATTTTCGAAACAAATTACGCAATTCGACCTTGCGCATTAAATTTTTTTAAAATGAACCTGGTACGTTAAAATTTATTTTTTAGGACATTTGGCTAAAATCCCCATAACTTTATTTATGGAGCAAAAAAAAATAATTATAACAAATGTCTTTGCTATTCTTATTTTTTGTTATTATTTCTATACTAATCTTGATGCGAGTTTCTGTATCGTAATAAGTTCCATGTAATTATTTATTTTAAAGACATCTATATGCACGAGTCATTTGTACTAATATGTTTCTAAATATATTCCCTAAATGTTTTTGCTATATATGCAATATATAGACATTATACTTGATGGAGAAATAATTGCACTTTATAATTTAAATAAAAATTGCATTGTATAAAAAAAAATTGTGGGTGCATTTACGAGCTTCTTTGGTTAACTTCTCAACAATTCTCTCTCTCTCTCTCTCTCTCTCTCTCTCTCTCTCTCTCTCTCTCTCACTTTTTATGAGGTTTGGATCATAAATTTTAAAATCTCGTAACTTCTCATTCATAGTTCTATTTTTTTTGGGGTTGAATTACATAGTTCTATTTTTTGTTAAAATTTATATTTTTGGAATCTATTAAATGAGATCTATCAAATAATATCTATATTTATTATGAAAAAATAAGGTTCTTATAAAGAAAGGGAACAAAAATAAGTCTTTAGTCTATTAGCTAACTGGTCAATTTGGAGTAACTTGCCACGTCTTTGGGACATCCAACCAAGATCAGGGAAAGGGTTGATGACGAACCGAGCACAAGAAAGTGAAAATTCAATAATGCCTCTTCATCTAATAGACCACACTAACGCTACATCCTCACACACGTAAGGAGCCAATGGACGGGGAAGCAATTGGAGCCTAAAGAGTTGATTTCATCTCCTACTATCGCTTGACTATATTAATTTCAGTACTTACACCATCCACCAAATTTTAAAAACCTAAAGGAGCTTTGGTCATGTATTTTGTTGAACGTAGTTCTTGCAAATGACTCTAAAAGAGGAAGCACATAATGGGATAATATAAAGAGTTACCTAGCGAAACCAATTGGAAACCAAATACCAGTGGTCAGTTAGTTCAACTATCACAGCAGTCTTTGAGAGTGGAGCTGTATAGATGCTAGGTGACTTGGCTTTGCCCTCTCAAAACTCATTAGACTAAACTAAGGCAACCAACCACAGCAAAGGAAGAGATGTCGACTAGCCAACCAAATTCTTGAATTTCTTTGTTCAGTTGTTCCTTCTCAACACAAAGGAAAGCTTACAGTGAAGAAAACTCACACATTTGCTCTCTTTAACTAGGTAAAAACACAAATAGAGACACAAGTATTTGAAAACACAAATAGAGTAAAGACGCAACTCTCTCTCCATGGAGATAAGAGGCACAA
The DNA here is from genome assembly GCA_034768845.1 of Heliamphora exappendiculata. Taxonomy (NCBI): domain Eukaryota; kingdom Viridiplantae; phylum Streptophyta; class Magnoliopsida; order Ericales; family Sarraceniaceae; genus Heliamphora; species Heliamphora exappendiculata. The sequence continues at coordinate 12,083 of JAOTRH010000698.1, forward strand.
CTTTTAACTTTGCACTGAGATTGACGTAATTCTGTCCCAACAAAATTTTGCACGTGACATACGTGAAAAAAGCAAAATAACAAACAACACCCAAATGGCAAAGTCATAATTCACTGTTAAAAAGAATGTAACATGCTATGTTTTCACACTAAGATTAGTAAGTCTTTAAAATAAGATCGACTCATAATTTTCCCTAATAACAATGCCACAAACGAAGCTTATTATTGTGGATTGAGTCGACATATTTTGGACATGTTCCTCGATCCAAAACCTTTTCCGTCATATTACACTGAAAAATCCAATTATGTTTATTTCTTAAATTTGTAAAAGAAACGTTAAAAACAATAGAACTACATACTGCAATTTTACATTGCATGAACTACTGCAAAATCATAAGTGCATTTTGGTGTGGAACAGACTTGCACTTGTGAGAGCAGAGATTCATTCGATGTAAAATATATGGTCCGTAGATGAATTGAAGAAAATAATATAACTAGGCTACCCAACGAAGAACACCAAATGAAATACAACTTTTCTACTTGTTCTTTATTAGTGAAAAATACTAGTTTAATTTTTGCTTAACATTCACAATATGTTAGGATTTTGAAGTTGAAGAGTAAAAGAAAACAGAAAACAAAAAGATTAGAAAGAAAATAAAGTGACAGTTTTTTTTATTCCCGTTTCGTCAGCTAGAAAAATGAAAAGAAAACAAAAACATTTATTGAAAATTTCATTTTTTGTTGTCACCCAATAAAGTGATTACGTATAAGTTCAACACATCCTTTTTGATAAGTTAAGAAGCCTCAAACGGGAGACTCATTATTCAGAAATGTGATCAAAGGTGGGGGCAAACTTTCCCTTTGAGAAATTCAAGAACCAAGCATTGTCTTTGGTTCTGACTATAGCCGGATTTTCAGCCTTTTTACTTGAATTCATAAAAAAATCACTATTAAATCACAATTTTCTCTCTACATAGTGATTTTAAATCGCATTTTAACCAAACAAACATTTTGCTTATTTAACTTAAAGTCAAAAAAGCAAATAGCTAGACGTTAATACCAAACGAAGCCAATTGATGAGATATTCGCACTCTACAATTCTCTTCGTGACAGCTATTAGCTCCAAGGCATTGTTTAAATTGGCATATAAGAAATAGAATTCATCATATATAATGCCTTACTTGCACCAGATGTCAAATTACATAGATTTAAACAAAGAGTGAATTCAAAACCATAAGATGATGTTATATTAACTCCTAATATGTGAGAGCTGCTAAATGCACTCTTTTTTTTCTCTGAGTATATGCGTTAGACGGATGAGATACTTATCCGTGATGCATAAACACGTATACTGGTAGGTATACTTGGCGAAATGTGTGCATTTTCCTGTAAATAGCATTTCAGGTAAAAAGACCTAACGAGCCTCGTACCAAATTGCACTAAGCAGTAGCTGACACTTCAAGATTGTTCTGTGGAAACATTGCAGTTGTGCCATAACTACATTGCTCAACACTGTAATTCCAGACAAACCGCTTACTACAACAACAACAACAAAAACAAAATGTTTACATTGCTCAACACTAGTGCCGGGAGCTGCCGCTTACAACAGAAAATGGCCAGGCTGCACTGCCCCTACCGAAACCAGATTTTGCTAATTTTGATGTTTCAATTCTTCCTTGTGAAACAAAGAGCTTGTGCATCAGTACCGTTGTCTTAGGCACATTTAACAAGATCTCTAGTACAAAAAGCTGTAAGGAAGCTAGGGAGACCATTCTCTTGATCAACAATAATCTTAGGCAGTGTGAACAAATAGATATAGACAATACAAAAAGAAGCCGAGATTGAAGGAAACAATCATCTTAAGAACCTTTCTGTGGCAATGTTTCAAATGCAGAGATAGTGTTTTCAAACTTGATTCGATGCAGTGGGGCACCACTTTGCTTAATGGCGCATGCCTGTTTGTCTTCTAGTGGGCAGCGTGCTTTCAGCATGGAAAACACATGATTATTCAACCTCCTTGCTCTCTTCATTGCTTCTAATAGAGATTCCCACCCCTATTTGGAATGTCAAAACTCAGTCAAAAAATAAAAGTAATAGAATAAAAGAAAAATACTATCATTTTACAATAAATTTAGAAGGGGGTGGAGAGGAAGAGTGGGAAGTTGTTGTATAGGAAAGCTCCTCCGTGGAGACCTATGGATATGTTATTTAGACAGTTATAGCTTATCATTCGTTAAAATACAAGAAAATCAATATTATGATAGGAGATTTTAACAATAGGTTGCTTGATATAAAGACTCCACCCACAACCATGACAAAAATAATAAATAATCAATAAAAAAGAAAACACCACGCCAACAGCGTTAATTTCCAGTACTACAATTTCCATTACATGTGTGTGTGTGTGTGTGTAGAAAGTGAGAGAGATAGCACTAGCAGATGTTGTAAATGCCACTCTGTACAAGACGAATAATCATCCGCCAGTTATTGCAATCACCCATTTAGATCAAGGTTGCATGCACTACAATCCTTGTAAATGACTAACTCAGAAATAGATGGTTCCCCTCTCACAAAAATGTGGAGGGTATGCGAAAATATCAACTCTTAAAATAAAAACAAAAACACCAAACAGGCATTTCAGGTCAAAAAATCTCTAACTGCAATGGTGAAGAAAATTTTATTAATTGAATTTGAGAAAATGAGTATGATTCTTAGTTCCTTGGTCCTTGGAACACGTCTGTTTTAATTTCTGTTTTGGATTCAGATTCAAAGGCTGCATGCACTCAATCATAAATTGGGTTGGAGACACTTCTTCACTTGTTTGAAATATACCAAGTTAAAGAAATCAGAAAACATATTTATGTCACAAATGATTCCAATTTTTGGGCCAAACTTGCCAAAAGATCTGGCTTTTATTACTTTATGTTTCGGCATTTGATGAGTTCCATAAGACAAAACCATCAGACTCTGTACTTTTACTTCTGGGTTTTTGGAAAGTGGTTCAGTGGGTGGTATATGACAACTGTGTCTTGGATTTTCACGTTACAATGCATTCTTTTCATAAGCACAAACCTATAGGAATTAAATGAATAAATTATTTTTAATAATCATGAAAATGGGGTCCAATAGTCAGTGCTTGACTTCAGCTAGATAGCACTAGATGTGCAACATCCGCTGGACAATGGTAGCAGTTCACTACATAGCGGTGAACATGTGACATGCATTGGACACCAACGGGTGTCCATTGAACACCGCTGGAGGTATAAATTCCAAGGGTTAGGTAACCTTGATATCATTGGGCATCAACTAAGGTTTTTACATTCATATAAGGAGGCACACTTTATTTTAGAGAGCTTGATCTTTGAATCTCGTACACTGACCTATATTCATGCTTTGGTCATTCCATCATCTTCTGCATGACATAAATCAGCTTCTTCCATTCACAAAACCTTTATACACTATCGTGTGTTCTTGCTATTGTTATTTATTGTGGTATGTTTGGTTATTGGTTTACTTGAGAGCATAGCTATAAATCGCGGTATTGGTATCTGTATCTCTATCAGTGATATAATTATGTATTGGCAAATATCGAAAAGTACCGGCCGATACATTCATAAATATCAATAGCTAAGGTTCTAAATACCGATACGTATCTACCAATACAATACGTAACGACCGATATTTAAACCTTGCTTGAGAGGCATAAAATTGGTAACAAAATTGGAGTGTGACCTATTCACCCTCCTCTAGGAATAATCCGATATCCACTCCATAATTTTCACTTTATTTTAGTTTATCATTTTGATGAAATGGGCCGATTGAAATGAATGCCACTAAGCTACGTCAATGAAATCTCATGCCGCTACAAACTTGGCTTCTCATCTAGATTTATCAAACCAAGAGACTGTTAATGAAGATAAATTTATATCGTTTGCTGTAGAAAGTTTGAATAGTCCTATCTAAATTAGTTATGTTTCCACACGTTGTCATTCACTTTCACAGATTTACTAACTTTGGCTGAGATCTAATGCACTTGCATTTGCTAGAGACAAAAAAAAAAGAAAAAAAGTGAAAAGGTTGTAAAGCTAATAGGACCAATTAAAGAGACTCCTAAGACTTGTTGACTACCTTCAGTAAAATAAGTTCACAAAATCTGCTATTAAGGGTCGATGAGAGAAATTGGTACAACTACCAATTTCCTATTGAGCACAAATGCGGGTAAGGTTGTTGGTGTGGGTACAGATGTCAACGTGGGTACACTATTGAGAGTCTAATACAAAAATCTCTATATACTGTAGGATATGGGTTCGGCTGGGGTATATCCATAAAAAATATTTTTTTATAATGTGGATCAGTGTGTGATGTGTAACAATTAGAAAACAAAATCCAAAAAGTAGTTAAAGCAATGTACAAACTGAAGTTAAAATGTGGAAATTAGTTTAGGAAATTAGGATCCAACCTAAAAGCCAAAGATCAATCCAATTAAGCTTGTGTTTGGACTAGCATTTTTTCTAGGCTTTTTGGTTTTTTTTTTATAAAAAAGAAAATGTAAAAAGATATAGAAAAAGCTAACTTAGACCAAACTAGTGAGTTTTTTAAAATGCTTTTAAGCAAAAAACTTCTAAAAAAAGCTAGGCCAAACATAAGCCAAGGTCTATTCAACTGGTTTATGCTATTACGTTAGAAAAGAAGCTACAAACCTAAATTGAATCTCGTCGGAGTTGGTGAGATTCAACATCGGATGTTTTATTGGAGTGAGACCTTGAGAGAAAGTGTCAGATTGAGAAAAAAAACACACAGAGAGAGAGAGAGAGAGAGAGAGAGAGAGAGAGAGAAGAAGAAGAAGAAGAAGAAGAAGAAGAAGACTCAATCAGACCTTGATAAGAAAACCCTAAGCTCCATACGATTTGGGAATTTGCCAAGATACCCTTCATTTGTTTTATTTAAAAATGGTCACAATATATTTATACTGGTACCCTTACATTTTTAAGAAAATTGCATGTAAGCCTTGACATATCTACATAAGTAATTGGTGCATATCCAAAACATACCCAAGCCATACTTGACAATCAAAAACTTCGATAAAAATGGATACACATTTCGCATACCCAGTATGCGCGTAGTTGTACCCATACCAAATACGTATCCGGTAATCGGAAGACATTATTTTTGGACTACCCATGCTTCATAGAGAATTTCTATCAAAGGGACATTCTGCATATGATATTCTAGCAAACAGAAAATGCCAAAAAAAAAAAAAAACCCTATAGTGGATGTCTTTCTCGAGTCATCATGCGAAGTGGAGTGCCCTAATTAGTAAATGATATTGATAGGTGGAGCTACAACAATGGTACACTTGATAAATATTCAAACAAGGGAGACAATCGCCCCATATCCGAATAGCAAATCCTTGAGATGAAATGCAACCACAACACATAAAAGAAGTTAAACATTATGCTATAATAATGTGGAAAAAGCAAAGAGTTTAGAGAAAGATTTTATACCTGGCCAAAAGGAGAATTCTTGTGAGTTTGTGAAATTGATGAAGTTTCCACTTCTGCAATATTGAGGACTTGATAGGAAAAATCAAATAGTTCAAAGTGCAGCTGTTGGCCAAGCAGGTACATAATAGTACAACCACCCCAAGCGACCGAATCACCTAGCACTTCGTGATTGCTTGGTGGTACTTGAACAGATTCCTCCAGATACTCCTGCATTTATAACAGCCTAGTCAAATTCATGACGGCAGAAGATGTCAATTATGTTTCATCTTAGTATCAAACACGGTAGAGAATATTGTCAAATGGTTTGAATGCCTCTCAATGGAGGATCTCTTCTCACTAAATAAAAAAGTATTACTATATTTTCAGCCTACAGTCACTCATATATCCCTAAATCAGCTTACAATCACTTAGTACTATAATTACAATACAATCAATCTCCCTAAATCAGCCTATAATTACTCCTATCAATCAATCTCTATCAATCTTCCTCAATCAGCCTATAATTACTTTGTACCACAATTACAATACAATCAATCTCTTTAAATCAGCCTATAATCATTCCTATCAATCAATCTCCATTAATCTCCCTAAATCAATAATTACAATAATATTATAGTAAGATATTACAGTTGACATCCCCTTCAAATTGATGCTGATGGATCGTGAAGCATCAATTTGTCAACCATGAATTGATGTTGGTGACGAGATAGAACCTTGGTGAACACATCAGCTGCCTGAAACTCCGTGGAAATATAAGGGAGAGTAATCACATGTTGGTCAAGTGCTTCACGAATAGAATGACAATCGACTTCAATGTGTTTTGTGCGCTCATAAAAGATCGGATTGGCAGCTATTTGAATAGCACTGGTGTTATCAGCATGAAGGGGAGTAGGAGTAAGCTGAAGAACACCGAATTCACCCAACAGACCCCGAAGCCAAACAATCTCAAAGCATGCAGACGACATAGCACGATATTCAGACTTTGTTGAGGATTTAGAAACTCAATCCTGCTTCTTACTCTTCCAAAAAATAAGAGCATCACCAAGAAACATGCATCAACAAGTAACTGAACGACAAGTATCAAGACAACCAGCCCAATCCGCATCACTAAAACCAATCAACTGTAAAGAAGTCCTAGTAGGAAAAAATAACCCGCGACCAGAAGTACCCTTGAGATAACGAAGAATACGTTGTATAGCGGCCAAGTGAGAATGGCGAGGAGCCTGCATAAATTGACTAACCTGCTGTACAACATAAAAAATATCAAGCCGAATAATTGTCAAATAATTCAAACTCCCTACCAGCTACCCATACGACGAGGGATCAGATAATAGCTCATTAGCCTCTTGTTGTAACTCTAAGTTGACCTCCATACGATTAAGGACCGAGTAGCCGGATTGAAGACCAGCGAAGGTGAGAATCTCTTAAGTATACTTGTGTTGATGCAAAAGTGTGCTAGTCGGACAATGGTGTACCTCAAGACCAAGAAAATACTGTAGAGGACCAAAATCTTTCATATGAAATGTAGTGTTAAGATGCGCCTGTAGTTGCGTAATCATCTGAGGATCAGACCATGTAATAACAATATCATCCATATATACAAGAAGTACAACAAGCCCAGTAGCAATCGTTCGGAGAAAGGGAGAGAAGTCAAACTAACTCTAAATAAAATTAAAGCCAAAAAGAGTAGAACAAAACTTCTCAAACCAGGCATGTGGTGCCTGCTTCAATCCATAGAGAGACCGTTTCAAACGACAAACCTCAAAAGAGGAGTGAGTGAACATGTTAGGTGGAGGAATGTATATTTCTTCTTTGAGGTCGCCATGCAGAAATGCATTCTTCACATTCATCTATTGAAGTGACCACCCTTTCGAGGCAGCAATAGCCACAACAGTGCAAATAGTAGTCATCTTGGCCACATTTGCAAACGTCTCCTCATAATCAAGCCCATACACTTGTCGATTCCCAAGAGCCACCAGATAGGCTTTATATCTGTCGATAGAACCATTAGGCTGTAGTTTTATGGTATAAACCCATTTGTAGCTAAGAAGTTTGATGCCATCAGGACAGGAAACAATATCCCAAGTGTGATTGTCCTGAAGAGCCTGAAGCTCTTCTTGCATAGCTTCAGGCTCAGAAGTACTTCTTGGAATGTAGTGTTAAGATGCGGCTGTAGTTGTGTAATCATCTGGGGATCAGACCATGTAATAACAATATCATCCATATATACAAGAAGTATAACAAGCCCAGTAGCAATCGTTCGGAGAAAGAGAGAGAAGTCAAATTGATTCTGAATAAAATTAAAGCCAAGAAGAGTAGAACAAAACTTCTCAAACCAGGCACGTGGTGCCTGCTTCAATCCATAGAGAGACCGTTTCGAACGACAAACCTCAAAAGAGGAGTGAGTGAACATGCCAGGTAGAGGAGTCATGTATATTTCTTCTTTGAGGTCGCCATGCAGAAATGCATTCTTCACATCCATCTATCGAAGTGACCACCCTTTCAAGGCAGCAATAGCCATAACAGTGCGAACAGTAGTCATCTTGGCCACATGTGCAAACGTCTCCTCATAATCAAGCACATACTCTTGTCGAATCCCAAGAGCTACCAGACGAGATTTATATCTGTCGATAGAACCATCAGGTTGTAGTTTTATGGTATAAACCCATTTGTAGCCAAGAAGTTTGACACCATCAGGACAGGAAACAATATCCCAAGTGTGATTGTCCTAAAGAGCCTGAAGCTCTTCTTGCATAGTTTGCTGCCAACATGCTTGTGTAGAAACCTGAGAGTAAGACTTAGATGTAGTAGTAGTATCAAGCGTGGCTGGAAGGGCTGTATGAGAGAACCCATACCTATTCGGAGGACGTGAAATCCGAGATGATCGACGAGGTTTAGCTGGGACAAGGTCAGGCAATGGGAGCGGTGGACGACGTCTCTGACACACAACTCTTGACTTAAAGCGTTCAACATGATAAGATGTATCATAAAAAATAAGAAGTAAAACTGAAGAAGAATCATGAGAAGCAGAAGACTAAAAGAAATATTAATTTTGAAAGAAGATTGCATTTCGAGAAATACAAAGTTTATTAATAGCTGAATCATAACACACAAACTCTTTATAGATATTACTATATCCCAGAAAAACACACCTAACAGCTTGAGGAGCAAGCTTGCGACGTTCAGTTGATGGTAAGTGAACAAAACAAACGTAACTAAATATATGAAGAGGGCTATACTCAGGAGCAACACCAAATAAACGAGAATACAGAGAATCAAAATTGAGAACTTGGGAGGGTAGACGATTAACCAAATAAACAGCCGTAGATAATGCTTCTACTCAAAACCTAAGAGGTACAGAATAGTCAATTAACAATGTATGAATAACAACCAAAAGATGACGATTTATACGCTCTGCAACCCAATTCTGTTGAGTGTAAGGACAAGAACGTTGGAAGAAAATACCCTTCATATATTCTCCCCAGAATCAGACCATAGAGTCTTAATATAAGTAGAAAATTGATTCTTAACAAAGCCAACAAAATTTTGAAAAACAGAAAACACATTAGCTTTAGAAGAAAGATAATACACCCAAACGAAATGACTATAATCATCAATAAATGTCAAATACTTGTATTGAGCATGTGAAATAATGGGACTGATGCCCCAAATGTCAGTATGAATAATCTCAAAACAAGTAGAAGTCCGATTGCCATGTAAAGGAAAGGGTAAGGATTTTCTTTTACCAACTTTACAAAAACCACAATCGGAAGACACAATAGAAGATGAAAACAAATCTTTATTGTCCAAATAATCATGTTTCATAAGATAAGTCAAAACGACAGAATTGGGATGTCCCAATTTCTTATGCCAGACATGACTATTATGACTAACAGCAGTACAACTGAAAGAAACAGAACTAGGAATGGAAAACTGGAGAGGAAAGAGACGTCCCACTTTAGGCTCCTTTGCTATCACCTTCCCCGATGCTTGATCCTGCACACGACAATCATCACTATCAAAGTGAACTTCACAATTATTATCTACCAATTAACTAACAGAAATTAAAGTGGCAGATAAATCTAGGGACACAAAAACATTGTTAAAAGGAAGACCCCAAAGTTCCAATCGCAGTGATAGGAAGAGCACTGACATTGGCTATCTGAATATGTTGCTCACTCTCATACTTATGAACATTATGCAAAGCATCCGTACTACCAGTCATATGATTGGAAGCCGCAGAGTCAACCAACCAAGGAGAAGTAAGTAGATTTCCCTTACCTTGTATGCTGAAGGCGGAGAAGGCAGAAACAATCATCTGTTGGACCATCTCGGGTGTAAGAGTAGAGGAAGAACTGCCTACAGAATGCTGTTCCAGAGAGGGAACCAAAGAGGGAGCCACGAAATTAGACTAGACAACATTAGGGATGGCTGGAGCGCGCCGATTTTGAGGTCGCACTTGGCAATCTTTAATGATATGTCCCTCCTTTTTGCAATAATTGCAGAATTTCTTGCTGCAATGCTTGGCAATATGTCCAAACTCCTTGCAACTGTCGCATTGAGTCTGTGACTTGGATCTTCTTTTGCCCTGAGCAACATACGCCACATTAACCATCTCAGATGTCATGGTTTCTGGAGTGAGGTTAAGCTGAGTGATTAAACGTTGTTCTTCACGTAGTAATTCCCCCAAGCAAGCATCGATGTAGTAGGATGTCGGTTGATTAAACTAGCGCGTGCAGTCTCAAATTTTGATCTTAGCTTCATTAGAAACTAATCTCTTCGGCTCTCATTATGAACAACTTGTAGTACCGCTAAGACTTGCTTGGGGACAGTAGAATGAACTATCTCAGAATATTCACTCCATAAATTAAGGAATCTAGAATAGAATTATTAAATAGAAAGATTACCTTAGCGATAGTTGCCAATTTCTAACTCCAATTAAAACTTCCGGACAACATTATTTTGAGAATAAATGCTCGTAAGATAATCCTACATTTCCTTAGCAGTAGTAAATGATCGAAGATTATTCACCATATGTGGTTCAATAGAACCCAGTAACCAAGAGACAATATAGGCATCTTTGCTCTCCCAAAGATCAATCTCCTTGGGATCAGTGGGAGCTTTACACGTTGTTATTAGACAGATAATAATGAGAAGCCTTACACAAAATGATAGGTGAGATTCTTATTTATACTAAAGCTAGACAACGCCATTATATCCATATACCCACACACACTTGATAATAAATATATAATAATAATATTAATACGATGTATATCTAATCACCAGATACTAATCATAATAAAGCTAACACCCCCCTTCAAGCTGGAGCATATATATCTAGCATGCCCAGCTTTTCACATATGTATCAAACTCGAGGATCCGGAACTGATTTAGTTAAAATATCTGCCAATTGCTCTCCAGTACGAACAGAGCCAAACACGATCACATCAGTCTGATACTCGCGCCGAATGAAATGACAGTTCACCTCGATATGTTTCGTGTGCTCGTGAAATACTGGATTTGTAGCAATATACACTACAGATTTATTATCACACCAAAGTTTTGTTGGGCCAGGACAGGGATCACCCAACTCACTAAGCAACTGACGGAGCCATAAAATCTTAGATGTCGCCAGAGCCATGGCCCGATATTTAGCTTTGGCACTCGACCGAGAAACCACATCCTGCTTCTTACTCTTCCAAGAGATAAGATTGCCACCAATAAATATAGAGAATCCAAAAGTGGACCTCCGATCAATGGGGCATCCGACTCAGTCTGCATCAGAATACCCTTCCATCATAGAGTAACCATAATCACTGAAATGTAGCCCCATACCAGGGTTACTGTGGAGATATTGTAAAATTTGAACCACGGCATTCCAATGTGGGACTCGAGGCGCAGCCATGAACTGGCTCACCACACTCACAGGAAAGGCGACGTCTAGTCTTGTCATTGTTGTCAGATAGTTCAATTTCCCAACCATTCTTTTATATCGGTCAGGATGAGGAAAAACATCACCCTCATCAGGGAGGAGTTTGACACTCGGGTCCATAGGTGACTCGACCCCATTTGCTCGCAGAAGCCCTGCATCAGCTAAAATATCCAGCACGTATTTTCGCTGGGAAATAAAGACACCCTTCTTGCTGCGTGCTACCTCAATGCCAAGAAAGTATTTCAATTCTCTCAAATCTTTAGTTTGAAACTGAGATTTCAGAAATAGCTTTAACTCAGAAATGCCTACCGTATCATCCCATGTGACAACAATATCATCAACGTAGACGATTAATAGAATACAACCAGCAGAGGAACGCCGATAGAACACAGTGTGGTATTTCTTGGGCTGTAGAAGACCAAATTGGCGCATAACCATGCTAAAGCGACCAAACCATGCCCGTGGAGACAGCTTTAATCCATAAAAAGAGCGATGGAGACGACATACCAGCTGAGACCCCCCATGAGCAACAAAACCGGGGTTGCTCCATATAGACTTCCTCTTGCAAATCGCCGTGAAGAAAAGCATTCTTCACATCAAGCTGATACAAGGGCCAATGGCGCGTAGCAACAAGAGACATAAATAGGCGAACAGAGACCATCTTGGCAATGAGAGAGAATGTCTCAAAATAATCAATTCCATACGTTTGAGCATACCCCTTGGCAACAAGACGTGCTTTTAAGCGGACAAGAGAACCATCAAGAATGAGCTTGACAGTAAAGACCCATTTCCAGCCAATAGCCTGTTTACCTTCTGGAAGAGAAACAAGGGACCAAGTTGAGGTGGACTCAAGAGCCTGCATCTCCTC
>JAOTRH010000719.1:0-24384 GCA_034768845.1 Heliamphora exappendiculata
AATCCCGCCCCACCACCGCCACCACTTCCAAATGTAACATTTAACCTACGAAATTAACAAATATCTCATTATCAATACATGACTACATAAATATCTCATTTTATGTCTCATTAATAAAATGAGACATTTTGCCTATAAATAGATCATTTAGCCTACGAACTTGATAAATGATACATTTTGATTACAAACTTAATAAATGATACATTTAGCCTACGAACTTGATAAATGATACATTTTGATTACAAACTTAATAAATGAGACATTTAGCCTACGAACTTGACAAGTGAGACATTTTCTCTACAATTTCTATGTCTTATTTCAGCACAATTTTTAGTGAGATATTCTAAATGCCGAATTTGTGCAAATGTCTCACATCGTTTCAGCACCAAATGTCTAACATCAACTGGTTAGTTTTATCCATACATTTCATCAAAATCTTGCATGCAACCTCAATCGGAACACATAAACACACACACACACACAACACACTCACATACACACAAAGAGAGTGAAAGGACCTCTTCCAATCAAATACTCACGCAGTAATCAAATGAATAAAATCACAGAAGTTAAAAATATGAGAGAGGGAGAGAGAGAGAGAGAATTGGCCAGTTCACAGAAGAATTGGCCAATTCACAGAAGATCTTTCAATATCCTTCACTTGACAACTACCTTGCTTCACTTTGTCGTTCGGTCCCGACAGTTTTCCCTGAATTTAGCGGCGGTGGAGGGGCAGCAGATCGAAAGGAGGATCCTACGTCGACTTATCTGAATTTGGATGTCGACGAGCAGAGCACTGAAAGTAGTGAGGTGGCAGACGGTGGCGCAACGAACAGAGTCGGTGGGGAGAGTGCTATGAAACGATGAAATCATTTTTCTTTATTGGTTGCAGGGCGCTCAGTGTTTGGCGGAGAGTGGCGACGGCGAGTGGCGATAGCGAGGGGCAGCAAAGGCGGCGGCGAGGTGCGAGGCGAATCTGGTGGTGATATGAGAGAGAGGGCGGAGAGAGAGAACGGGTTTGAAAATAAGGCATATTTGTCTAATTAATTAATAAATTAAAAAAAAATAAGAGCTGAAGGATTATTCAAAAAGTACTTAGGACTTAATGAAATATAAGTTTCTCAAATAGGACCATGAATTAATTTTTTTTTTAAAATATTTATTTTATGTAATTGTGAGTGGGACGGGAAAAATAGGACAAAAAAAACAAATACCATCCCTACTCCTTTGTTATCGAAGACGAAAAAAATTCGTAAAAAACGGAGTAAGAACATGCGGGGACGAAGTGAAACGAAAGAAATTGCCATCCCTAAAAATTCAAAAGCTTTTGATGCTTAAATAAAAAACAAATACATTTAAATTCATTATTTTAGGATATGAGTTAATGAAAAATCCCATTTACCGACTGATTTGCACTAATTAATTTTCTTAAATAAGATAAACGCTGCAAAAAGCTTAAAAATAACCAACCATGCAAGCAGATAAATAAACCAATCACAATCATACACGAGACGATGATTTTTACGTGAAAAATTCCAAACCGGATAAAAATCACGAGACCACACCGGGTCTAGAAAATCAAACACTATTAAATGTTGGTTACAAGAGAATCCTACAAACCGACGTTGTACTCACAACCAAATGCTTGAAAACCTACTCCTGCCAAATCCACGTATACCAACTCCTGTGCTTGACCGCCGCTGGAACTCATTACCGGACTTCAATACTGACGGACTCTTCCACCAGACTTCTACACTTGAGACTCCTCTCAAGCGACTCCACGAACAGATCGTTGAAGGTTTGATTGACTTGATGATTGGCTTGAATAAGCGGAAGCTAAATAATCATCAAGCTTTTGTAGACTGCCTTGCTTGTGAGTATGATAGAATAATAGCAGAGGCTCTCTGGCGGCTAGGTTTACATAATATCATAAGGAGGCTTATTTTACAAGAGAAACCTAATAGCCTATTTATATGAAAACCAAAAAACCCTAGCTGTTGCTGCGTTAAGAGGCTGAATCGCCGAGGACCGCTCGATCGGTCTATTCACCGCTCGAGCGGTGAATCCTGCACTGTAGTAAATTTGTTGTTGCAGACTGAGATACCGAGAGGTGCTATAGACCGCTCGATGGACCGCTCGAGCGGTCTGTCGGGCGGTCTGATACCGCGGGCTATTTTTTGGATATTTTTCGCTCCGTTTGCATAACCCTAAAATATTAAATCAAAAATCGAACAAGACAAGTGTTAAGATATCAATGAATAAAATAAATAAAATGAATAAACATTTGTTACAGATTTGCCAAACTAAAAACGAATTAGACCAAAGCCAAAATCCGTAACAATTAATAATAATGAATTTATTGCGTAACTTCCTCCGATCCGAGGGGATGGTGCTCATATTAGCTTTTTAACCAGGTGAAAGTCAGCAATGCCACACCTAAAAACAAAACCCAGAAAAGTACCCAGAATGTAATTTGGATAGTTACGATTCACTTGGAGTGTATTCCCATCCTATTAAATATGAATCTTAACCATCCAAATCACATTCTGGATATTTTTCTGGGTACGTAGCATTGCTGGGTGAAAGTCTGGGGATCAGTTTTCTACGATTTGGGTTGAGTCCATGAATCTCGTCTGGAGCAATTTGCAGAGATAATACATACATTCGAGGCGATTTAGTATTTTGAGTTGTCTGATTTTAATTACGTGGCATAAGAAATTAAAAGCAAACACACGGTAAGACAGGGTTGCACCACGCATGCTTGTCGACTGACCAAGAACCTTGATGAAAATCCGACTTTTGTTTGGCTTTGGCTTAAAATAAAATTGGATTTTTACTCTTTTTATTTAAAGTTGTAAAAATATATATACTTTTTATGTACTTTGATAAAATTAAAATTTTATATTAATACTATTTGGTGTGATCCACGTGATGAAGGGTTCGAATGAATCCGTTTTGATGGGAAGAAAAAGGTCAACGATACTTGACCAAATGGTAATTTGATTAGTAGGGACGGAGGCAAGATTTTAATTTAGGAAGGACGAATTGTTCTTATAAGTTCTTAAGAAGACATATATTAATTTTTTTTTTTAAATATTAGAGGGGCGAATCTATATAATTTTAAAATATTTTGAACTAATACTACTATAATAATAAGTTTTTTCAAAACTTAGGAGAGGCGGTCGCTCCATTCGCCCCATTCGCCCCCCTTGGGTCCGTCTATGTTGGTTAGAGTAATAAATGTTGGACAATATCTCTTATAAGAAACAGGAAATCTGAAAAAGAAAGAAAACGACAGAAATGCAGAAAAATAAACAGTTTTTAAAATCAGATGTATTTTACAGAAAAGAAGAACTGTATAGGTAGGATGGGGAACCATGCCAATTAAATCTGATTATTAGTTCAATTCATTCCACTAAGTAACACATTTGTATGGGATTTAACATGGTAGTTTGTTATTGAATGATCATATTGTAGGAACGTTATATCTAACATCAAAGCTTAAGTTATTTGGTAAAAATGTCCCATCATTATATTAAGTGATAAGCTATTTCATACCAATGTAATATGAGATTGTATACTCTAACACCCCCCCGACATGTGCAACCACTTTTAAGATTTGTCACGCATAACCTCATTATTTTTGTATTATTGTGCAACCATTTTCTTGGATATATTATCATGTATGTTGACTTTTTTTATGTGGGTCTCTTTTTTATACTATGTAAAAACTTTATATCTAGCCTAAAAGCTTATGCTATTAGGTAAAGAAGTTCCAATATTAATTAATCACTCATTTCATACCCCGAGATGGGATCACATACTCTAACACATTACAATGTGGGATCGTTGCATTGAGTTTTTTCTACTGAAACTGAATCTAGTAAGCATTTTGTAATGGACTTTAATAATTTGAACTCTTTGTTAGCATAGCTATCTACATTGTAACATTTTATTTGAAACCGTTGCGACGGTAGTTTAGTAGTTTATGTGGTTTCAGGTCAATTCTATGTTAACCACAAATTTGGGAAGGTAATGGAGATTTTGGTGAATGAGAGAAGTACAGTACACCAATGAATGATTCACTGTTTTTGAGTCCGACTTGCATATAATACCTCTGTTTGGATGTGCATTCTCTTGGAGCACAATTGTTCGAGGTTTTCCTAGGAGTGTTATCCAGACAAAAATTGCCACATCCCAAGCAAATGCTGCATTTTAGCAGTTTGTTGATTGGAGTCTGTAGCTTCACGCATTCACTGCTGGGATATATAACTGCAAGTTTTGGTTGCCTGCCCAAGTCAGCTAAGACGTTTTATAACCCCGTTAAGTATCCGGAAAAGGTTGACAAAATGTTATTTTCATGCCTTTGAGGTACTTTGTTTGCGAGGATTCATTTCCTTGCCTTGGAGGTGCTTGGTTCTTTAGTAGAGGACACTTGGTTCTTTAGTAGAGGACACGGCCAAGGTTTAGTTGGCTGCTTATATTATGTATTTTGAGCCACCTGTTTTGGAAACTTAAATACCCACGTTAGTGAGTGTTAGAAGTTCTACATTAGTCATCTTCCTCAGCTTTTGGTATTCAAGACAGTTTCTAGCCACCTTCAAGCCACGATTTTGAAAACGTTTAACCATATTGGATGTAGACTTGTAGTATTCTAGCGTGCATTTTCTAAAAGGTGTCTGGTTTTATTTTATGCATTTTTCCTTTAAAGCTACCTTTAACAATGTGTTATATGCTTATATTGCTGGCATACTGCAGGTATTGAAGCAAGAGGTTTTATATTTCGGCCTCCCATTGCACTGGCTATTAGAGCAAAATTTGTCCCTATGAGAAAACCCAATAAGTTGCCTGGTACATCTTTTGTGTCGATCCTTTTGTTTTATGTGTGCAAAATGCATAGTTTTCCTTTGAAAATTAGGATTGGACAGCCAACAATCCTTGCTTAGTAGCTGTAGGGCAGTAGGAGTGCATCCATGATTTCAATTTTCCCCCTCCTTTCTCTGAATATTCCATATCCGTTCCATATGCAATTTCTGTTGCATGTTACCTGATATGGTCCCTGAGCCAATGCAAAGCCATAGATATGTATTATTACTGCTTCTCTAAGTTTTGAAATGTATCCTGTTTAGGTCCTGCTGCTGTATGATATGTACCCTGCAATGTTTATTTCATAAAACGGTTTGAGAGTAACAGTTGACTAATGTGTGGTTTTGAATTCTATTGCTTCTGGTTATGATCTTTAAAGACATTCCACACTTGGTTAATGTTGCAAGGCATTTAACTTGTATCATAATTCTATTAATTATACTGTACAAGGTCCTACGAAATTTTAATATATAGCAGCTTGCTAAAATCCTTGTAGATGTGAAAGTTCAAACTCTATTTTTGTACCTTGATTGGTACCGTACTTGTGCTTCAATTTCACTTCATGTGATGTATCCCATTCGGATTTTGTTCAGAGTAAGATTTTCCAGTTAGCTAATGTATCCTTCTGTGTAGATTGCTAGTCCATCTCCATGTACTCTAGTTGAATGATTTTCTGTATAAGCACTTCAAAATTGGTGTGTCAATTTGACGTGGGAGACCTACATGGACACCAGAATAGATTCTTCAACCATTAGGTTTGGAAAGTTGTCTGTTCAAAAGTTTTGGCACATTTATCTTGTCTATCATTACAGCAATGTAGCCAATGTACTTTCTTCAACTGCATTTGTAGTTATTTATTGAAATGCAGCTACATGTGCGCGACTGCGTGGAGAGGCTCACACTTTTTTTTAGTTGGGATGCAGTCATGATTTCTTGTCAATCTCTAGATTCCCGAGGGAAATGCTGTTTACATTTAAGTCTGGTGAATTGATTTTGAGCTTTGGGGTTGGGGTTCTTTGGTGCAAGGTGTTTTCTAGTTGCCTTATGACATGCCATTCTTGTAGATAAGACATTATGTACTACTTCCTCTCCGTCTCTTTGCTGGGGGCAGTGGTCAACTTTCAGTTCAGTTTCTGTCCGTTTTAGCTTTTTGTTTTACGGCTAGATTGTTAAAATATATGTTTAGATGCTGCTCAAAGAAGTGTTTAGGTTTTGCGGAATTCTTAATTATTTGATTGCATTGTCAGGGGAAGTTATCCCGGAAGAGTATCCTTTGGAGTATGGAGCAGACATTGTGGAGATGCATGTCAGGGCTGTATAAGTAGGAGAGCGTGCCCTAGTAATTGAAGATCTTATATTAACTGGGGGTACCTTATGTGCTGCAATCAAGTTGCTTGGTAGTGTGTTATGCTTACTTTCTTCTTTCATGAATACCAAAATGCTCTTTTTTTCTTCCTACCCCTCCCTCCTTTTAAAGAAATGTTGTTAGTTATCATGGGGCATCACCATGAATTTTTTAATCCCATCCTCCCCCCTTCCCTACGGGTGCACGCTACCTACATACGGATGACACAGACCATTCAGCACAAATATTTACCTCTTCGTATTCATGGTGGACCAACTGGCCCGCCCAAAACGGTAGGGTTTTCCATTCAGAGATTGGGTCATTTGTGGATTTTCAAAAGTTCCAAGTGACCTTTGATCTCTTTTTACTTTTTGGCCAAATTCTGGTGGTGAAAGATGGGTGTTCAATGGTGGTTACAATCTCAATGAAATATTCCATGTTTTTTAGACTGCCTCGTGCAGGAGCAGGAGGTTAAGGAAAGCATGCCTAATTGTATTTCATACTGCGTATGCATTCTTGGAATTTGCCGGTCTCCTGTAATGTTGGTTTTTCATTGCAGAGCGGGCTGGTGTGCAACTCTGCATGTGGTTGGGAGTGCCTGTGCTATTGAATTGCTAGGGCTAAAGGTATGGCTCCAATTTCAAATTGCAATCTGTGTCCAAAATATGTTCACATCTGCAGGCTGACTTTCTGCTCATTTCTATGTAATCCAATCCTTGTCAATAGATGCTTTTAGACTTTCATTTTGAAACTAATACCTGTTAATGATCTGAGGAAATGCAATTGAGTTTCTTTTCCATGTTTTCTTAGATGTTGTTAATTGGTTGTGACCACAGCGGTTTTAATTGTCAAATTGTAACAAGCATATCAAAGTCCCTTAAAAGAGTATAATGCCGAACACTTTGTATGTTGAAGGATGGACACCTTATCTATATAAATCTTAATAGAAGAGGGGAATGATCTTCGACGAATTAGCAAATGCTGAATAGTTGAAGGATCATGTAATGAACAAACAACGCTAAACTATTGTGGATTAAACTTCATTTTTCTAACGCATTAGTCGTTAAACGTTTATGGTTTCAAGAATTTTCAAGTTAGTATCAGCCTTATGGTTGTTTTGACATTGGATCTGAAATATCATTCTCCTCAATATCAAATACAAACATTTTAAAGCTAATGATGAACAGTTAAATAACATTGCTATATAACTGGTTTATCATTGATAGTATTCAATATTCATGAATCAATATTGTTGGTTTGACATTGGATGTGAAACAGCATTCTAACTCATTATCAAATTACAAACATCTTAGCACTAATTGTTGACACCATTGTCAGAGGAAGGTGAAAAAAATCATGTATGAGACAGGACTGCTCGAGCGATTTAATGTTGTTCGCAGCACTTTGTGCAAATTGCAAGAAAAGCTGAGGATTAGTCTTGACCGATCGAGCAGTCTGTGCAAGAACGCGTCCTTATTAGCTACTAGGGTTTGCAGTAGCCGCTATGTTCTTATGTTTTGAAGTTGTTTTCTGATATTCATCTCCCTAGAACTTTGTTCTCTTTGTAACTTCAAAGCAAATATAGTGAAAGTGTGATCCCATAAATGTAGGCATGATTTGTAGAACCATGTAAACATTGTATATTGCATGCAATATTGTCTCTCTTTCTCCTTTCTTCTTGATATTCCGGGGTTGTGCGTTGGTCTTGAGCGAAATTAGTGATCATGCTCTAATTCCCAACAATTATTAAAAAAAAATAATAATAATTTTCAAATTATTTGGTAACTTTAATTTTCCTTTCTATGAAGAAGTGAGAGGAATAGCACATCCTCTATCATAAAAGTTTTAAGAATTGTTCATAGTGCAGTAATTAGATATTACTATAAGGAAAATTATAATGTCATACTTGGGGGAAAAATTTTCTTAATGTATGCACAAATATTAAGCTTGAATTATCTTGTGCGTAAAATATATCCACACAAAGTTCTCTACCTCTATTAGTAGTAAGGGTGTAAAAATGGTTCGAAACCCGTACATGGCCCGATACTTGGCACTGTGCAAGCCTGGTTCGGCCCAAGAAAAGCCCGGCTCGGCTCGAGCCCAAAAATAGATTTTTTAGGCCTGAGCCTACCCTCTTCGAGCCTATGGGCCAGTCCGAGGCCTACAACTCAGCCCGGTGGCCTGAGCCCTATTAATAATATAAATTATAAACTTATAAAGTAATAATAATAAATTTATAAAGTATGAATTATAAACTTAAAAACTAAAAAACAAATAAAGTTTAAAGTTATAAATATAACAAATAAATATAACTAATAGGTAACAACTAATAAAAATAATAATAAATTATAAAGTATAAAGTATAAATATAAAAAAAACTAATACAGTAATAAACTAATAAACTTATAATATTAAACTAACTTATAAACTTCTAATAAAATAATAAGCTAATAACTTATAAACTTAATAATAATATTAATAGGTTATAATTTATAAACTTATAAAAATATAAAACTAATATACTTATATTGTTATAAATAATAAATTAACTTATTAATTTATTATGAAGTTTGACTAATAAATTAATAATAAACTAATATAACAACAATTAATAACTAAGAAAAATTTAAACTTATATTATACAAGTTACAACAACAATTAAAAAAAAACTAAAAGCCTGACGGGCCTGCCCAAAAACCCAAGACGAGGCCCGAACCCTATACCCTTAGGACTTGGGCCTACCCTTTGAAAAAAAGCTCGGCCCAAACTTTTAGCTGTAGCCCGCTGGACCCAGGCCAAGCTTAGCCCGCTGGACCCAGGCCAAGCTTAGCCCGCCTGAGCCACGACCGGACTAGACCATTTTTACCCCCTTAATTAACAGTTACAGGTTTTATTTATATAACTAAGAAGCATAGATACTTTCACGAAGAAGATGTATTTAACACTTCCTAAACATATCTTAATTAAAAATAAATAAATTCATAATACCAAACACTTTGCAGACACTTTAATAACACTTTTTGAATCCTTCAAACACGTCTTCAAAAAGTGTTATTAAAGTGTCTGCAAAGCCTATGTACATTTATAAAAATAAATCAAACGTGTTCGATATTTTGAAGAACTAGAAGGCATCTGTTGAAAATGAGATAGGTCTGAAATTAAAGTATTTAAAGTCTGATAACAACGACGAGTACTGTAGCAGAGAATTTGAAGATTACTATGCAGCTAACGGGATCAGGAGACTAAAAACTATTCCGATGAAGCCAAGACAGAACGGAGTAGCAGAACGCATGAACAAGATAATCACGGAGCGTGCTCGGAGTATGAGATTACATGCCAGGTTACCAAAGCAGTTCTGGGCTGATGCAGTGAATACAGCAACTTGATTAATAGGGGCCTTCAGTTGTACTGAATTGCAGATTGCCTAAAAAAGCTTGGACCGAAAGATAGGTAAATATTTTCCATTTATACATTTTTGATTGCATAGCCTATGTACATGCTGAGTCAGAAAATAGGGGCAAGTTAGACCCCAAGTCTCGAAAATGTGTGTTTATTGGTTACGGTACATATAACTACGGTTATAGGCTATGGGATCTAGAAAGGAAGAAAATTGTGAGGAGTGTGGATGTGATCTTCAATGAGTCAGTTTTGTATAAAAACAGACAGAATCAGAAGGATGAGACAGCAGGCGAGTCAAACTATGTTGGATTTGAAAGATCGTCAAACAAAGTCTGAAAATCCCGAGATGTGAACAGACAGCCAACTCCACAGGCAGATCCACAAACTCCCATAATCAGGAGGTCTACTAAAGTAAGCAGACCTACAGTCAGATATTTGCCCTCATTGCATTATCTGTTGTTGATAGACAGTGGAGAGCCAGAATGCTTTGAAAATACTTTACAGACAGAGGCTTAGGGCAAGTGGGAGCGTACAATGAATGAATAGATGCAATCTCTGTCATCTAACAAGACTTGGAATCTGGTTTAGTTGCCCAATGGGAAGTCAGCATTGCAGAATAAGTAGGTCTACAAGCTGAAAGAAGAAGTTGATGGGAGCAAACGATACAAGGCAAAGCTGGTGGTCAAGGGTTTTCAGAGAAGCCAGGAATTAACTACATGGAGATATTTCACCAGTTGAGAAAATATCTACCATCAAGACAGTTCTGAGTATAGTAGTTATAGAAGACTTGCATCTGGAGTAGCTAGATGTCAAGACAACGTTTCTCCACGGTGAGCTGGAGGGAGAGATCTACATGCCACAGCCAAAGGGGTACTCGGTTAAAGGGAAAGAGGACATGATGTGCAAGCTGAAGAAAATATTGAATGGGTTGAAACAGGCACCTAGGCAATGGTATTTGCAGTTGGATAGCTTTATGGCAAATATAGGGTTGAGCAGATGCCATGGTGACCATTGCTGCTACATCAAGAGGTTTGCCAACTCGTATGTGATTCTCCTACTGTACGTAGATGACATGTTGATTGCAGGATCCAGCATAGATGAGATTATAAATCTCAAGGCATCGTTATCCTGGGAATTTGCTACGAAGGATTTGGGAGAAGCCAAACGGATTCTCAGGATGAGGATCAGCAGGGATAGAAAGAGTCGAAAGTTAAAACTTTCACAGTCGGAGTATGTTGAAAAGGTCCTGCAGCGTTTCAATATGTAAGGTGTTAAGCCCACTAGCACGCATTTAGAAAGTCACTTCAAACTTTGAAAGGAACAGAGAGCTGTCATAGACGAAGAAAGGAACTACATGGCAAAGGTACTATATGCATCAGTCATAGGTAGCTTGCTTTAAATTTATGCAGTGGGAGTTGTGAGAAGGTTCATATCAAATCCGGGCAAGGAGCACTGGAAAGTAGTTAAGTGAATTCTGAGGTATCTCAGGGGTACCACGGATATGCTTTGTGTTAAGAGAACTTGGGAATTCAGTTGAAAGGGTTCGTGAATTTCGACCTAGCTGGAGACATCAACAGTAGGAAAAGTATAACAGGGTATGTGTTTACCTTGGGCAATGCAGCGGGAAGCTGGGTTTTCAGGTTGCAAAATATAGTAACAATCTCTACCACCGAGGCAGAATATGTTGCAGCTATTGAAGCGTGTAAAGAGCTGATTTGGCTAAAGGGTTTCTTGAAAGAATTGGTAAGAGGTCAAGATAAGTGTCAATTGTATAGCGATAGTCAGAGTGCTATACACAGAACTCGGCATTTCATTCAAAGACCAAGCATATTGATATAAAGTATCACTTTATTCTGTCTCAACTGGAAGAGGGACAGTTCAATCTGGAGAAGGTTCATATGAACGAAATCCTATAGCATGTTCACAAAGGTTGTGATAGTGGAGAAGCTGAGAGACAATTTAGCATCTGTTGGTTTTTGGACTTAGAAGACAAAGGTTTGACTCACATGGGACTTGGGATTTTTTTGATTACGGAAGACTTGGAGTGATTTTATTTCAAGTGGGAGAATTGTTGAGAGTGAAGAAAAAATCTCTTTATCTAGTGACCGCTAAAGCGGCCAAGGGTCCGCTCGAGCGGGCTTGCACAAAGTTAGTCTCGGGCTAGTGACAACTCTTGCGACCAAGGGCCCAAGCGAGTGGGCTTGTACGAAAGTGTTCTCGGGTTAGTGACCGCTCGAGCGGACCGTTGTAAAACAATTTTTACTGTGCGGCAGCTAGAGTTATGTTTTTAACCTAAGGCCCTTTATGAAAAATGTGGAATGTTATGTTTTAGATAGAGAGAGACGTCAAAATAATTATTTCTCTTGTAATCCTCATATTAATAATGAAAGTGTGAGCCCGTGGACGTAGACAACATTGCCGAACTACGTAAAAACTCATGTGTGCATCATTGGTTATTTTCTGTTCTCGTTCTAGTTTGTGTTTATTTGTAGCTTGATTGCGTTCTTCATCAACGTAACTTGTGGATTAAATTTAGTGGAGTCTTGATTTGAAATCCATAACATAGTAGTATATCTTTATTGGGCAGACAAGAGGCCAAGTAATCCACTTATTGTGCATCAAATATTTATACTTGTTAAGAGTATATGTAAATAATATCTTATAGTACGATAGAAATACATAACAAATTTTTTCAAGTAGCAAATTATAAGCTAATTCCGAAATACCATATAGGCGATGTCACGTAATATTTTTAACAAATAAAAATATTCGATATACACTAAGTAAGTTTATCGGTGTCTCCAATGATCCAATCTACTCAATTAAAATAGAGTAATATTTTTTACTATATTATTAGATATGCTATCACTTAAATGGAATGGCTGTCGAATAATTAGGCCATGTTTGGAATCACTTAAAAGTTAACTTTTTTACAAAAACAAAGTTAGCTTTTAAGTTATATCATTTGGTTTTTTAAATTAAAAAAAATTAACTTTTTTTCATCTCTTTTTTCAAGAAAAAAATATTTATACACATCCCAAACATTCTAAATTTTTTTGAAGTAAAATTACTATAATACCCTAAATTTTAAAAATCAACCCTCTTCACAAAAACAAAAAAAATCGTATCAATTTTTCAAACATTACAATTTAAAAGCAAAAAATAATGGTATATTAGACATTTCAATAAAAAGCAAAAAATAAAAAAGCTATTATAAAAAACTATCTCAAATAAATTTTTTTATTTTTATTTTTATTTTTAAAAAAATAAACATCTTAAAAGCCAAAACTTTTTAGATATCCCAAACATGAGCATAGGCCTTGTTTGGTAGCCGGCTTTCAGCTAAGTTTTTTACTTTTTTACTTATAACCCAAAATTCAAAAAGCCACGTTTGGCAACCTAAAGCCTTTTAATCTTTTAGCCTTTTTTTTTTACATAAATTTTTTTTATATATTTTTAAAATTATTATAACTTTTATTATATACGTCCGTTCTTTATAAAAATTATATTTTAAAAATTTATTAGTCAAAATTTATCAAATAAGATTTATATTTGGTATAAAATTATCAAACAAATAAATTTTAAAAAATTAAAATAATTTTGAGTAAATTTTTTATCGTTTAACTTAAAATTATTTTCAGCCAAGCTTTTAAGTTTATTATCTCTCGACTTAAGATGAACAGTGCAATTTATTAAAAAATTTATTTATTTAATTTAAAATAATTTTAAATAAAAAACCTGAAATGAAGAGTAGAAGGCGTGGCTCAAGATGATAGGGTCACGTGGCTTTTGATGGGTTATTAGCACAATACTATATTATAAAATATATGAGGTGTTTAACAAAGCTATTATTAGTAATTTTTAACTTGTTGTTATTAATTTTTATTATAAATTATAAATTTTTTAAAATATTTATAACTTTTTTTATAATTTATAATTTTTATTTTTATTTAAACTATAAATTATAATATTTACTAAATATTTATAATTTTTATTATAAATTATAATATAAAATTATTAATTTTAATAATATCAAACAATATAATATTAGTGGTAGTTTGATTCGATAGAATAATAGAACAAATCTAGCTGTCAATTCTTTCAACTCTCCTTTCCCTTCCTTAACGCTGAAAAGTTGCAAACTGTGCACAACTATCACCCCTGACCCCTTTCTAAAAACTAAAACAAAAAAAAAAAAAAAAACTAACCCTAATCGTGCAAAGCCGGCACAACCATAGGGGAAAATTCCCGAGCGGACATAATCTGATTTTTTCTGGGATTTTGATGAATTTTTAGATTTTGAGGTTTTTGTTGCCTTAGTTTATACAAAAACAGATCGTGCAATGGGCGGTTCAACCTCCAATAAACCACTAATTATGCCGATGATTTTTATTTAATTATAGAATTACAAAAAATTAGTCTGCTTTGAATAATATTGAGTTACAACTTAGTAAGTACTGTATGTTTTTATTTACAAAAAAAATATAAATAAATAATGTTATATAGTACTTTAAAATACCTCTTAATAATCTTTCCCAATAAATACATCATAGGAACTTTTCTTGAAATATTTTGTTTATATTTTATGAAAAAAAAAATACTTAAATTTTTTTTCTTTTAAAAAAAAATAAGATATTACAAGCCGTCTACAAGAAGTAAAGCCTTATAAACTTAACAGTCGTTTATAAAATGTCAACTATTAAGTGAAGATCTTTCACTTAAGAAGGGACTCCTAAAAAACAAGACTTAGTTGTGTTTTATATAACTCACTTTGATAGGAATATTTTAGCACACTAAACAAGTACAAGAAATCAGAGACACTATATTTGCATAGTTCGGATAAATATTCCATATCCACGGAGAGATCAAATTTCAATATAATTGAGGAAATACAACGAAATGAGAGTTCTCTTTCTATTCAACTCTCTATCTCTCTACTGTCTTCTCTACTTTATTTGCTATGCACCTCTCTCTGATCAATTTATAGAATTAAAAAATTATTCATATGCAGGCTTGAATCTAGTAAAATTTCAGCTTTAAAAATCTTCCCAATCAAAATTTGTTGCTTCACATCTTTATGCCAAGTTTGTCAAGATTTGTTATTGCAAATCTAGCTATTTGCAAATCTAATTTGTCAAAGATTTCAGCTCTAAATCTAATTGATTGGATTTGGGTGTGAACTATTAATAGGCCTTTACATAAGCTGTTCGTAGATAAAGTTCTTCGAGCTTTCTTTTATTCGTTGCTAGGTCAAGGTCTCACGTCTCTAAGTTAGCCCGCATTTTTTTGAAATTTTTTTGCATATGGGACATACGATCTAGTTGGCCTTTTCTTTTTTCAATTTGTATTTATAGAAAAATCTAATTCTACTTTTTAAAAAATATATATAATTAATCTAACATACTAAATTAGCTAAAGTTATATATCGTTTATTTTAAAATTTTGTTAAGATGAAAAATTAAACTAAATAAAATCTTAAAGCAACTTTATTCATTTAAAAGTCATTCTAAAAGTGGAACTAAACAAAAATAAATTCATCGCTCGATTATTACGTGCATTCACCATTTGGATACGTATTGTATCGATCTCTTTACTAAAGGTAAATTTGCACAATTAAAAAAAAGTAAGATAAATAAAAATCAAAGTTAAACAAAATCCCAAATTGAGATATGCGCATAAATAAACCTAAAAGTTAAAGCATTGCCTTCAAATATCTAAAAAATATAGTTAAAATAACAAATTGGGTAGAAACTATAGCTAGTTCTAGGTACACACAATATGCCCTAAAATGACCATAGCCAAAGTTAAAATTATAACAACTAAAAATAAAATTAAAATAACCAAATAGGGTATAGGCTATAAAAATTTCAAAAACAATACAAACACCAAGTGTAGTGAAGTTCCAACACTTAATGTATTGTTTGAGTATAGTAACTTCTTAACACTTAACTGTACTGTTGGAGTATATAAAATTATCCAAAATAAGATAGTGTACTTTTTTAGAATAGTAAAGCGTTATTTTTTTCCCTTTTTCAAAGTTATATAACTCCAATTTTTGGTGTTAAATTTTGTATTTTAACTGATTTTTTTGTGCTTTTTAAATTAGAACTCTCTCAGCTTGCATTCTTTTTTTCCTTCTTCATTCCCTCCCAAACTTTTTTTTTTTACTTCAACCTTCTTCTTTATGTAAATACCTATGTATATACATTAATATTTGAAATACTCTATCGAACAAAATATTAATTTTTTATTAATACAGTATGCACTAATACTAGTAAAATATCGAATACCGTTTTGAATTTATCACAATAAAATATTTCATATACTTTATTTTAAAATATTATTCAACAACAAATAATTTAGTATAACACAAATGCTTGCCTAGCATAATATCTTAATTAATCAATCTAAATTAACTTTAATTTCGATATTTATAATGAGTGTTAATTTAAAATGATTTATATTTAATATTTAATATTTTTTTATAATAAATTAACATTAACAAGTCTTATAACTCTCCATTTGAAACTTGACTTAGGGTATAAAAATCAAAAATAAAAAATATGTAAAAATATATATTTAAAAAAAAAAAGTTAGTTATGAACCGATACAGAATCAGTATTGGCCTTGTTTGGGTGATTGGCTTATTTGCTTATTAGCAAATAAACCAAAATACAAATAAACCCTTTCGTTTGAGTGACAACACAAATAAGTCTTTTCGTTTGGGTGATAATTGACTTATTTTACTTATTTTAGCTACTTTGTTTAACTTATTTTTTACTTATTTTGGCTTATTTACTTAAATAAATCACTTCGTTTGGCTTATTTTTAGATTATGAGCTAAATAAGTCAATAAGTCATGTTATCTAGACAGGACATTATTCTGTATGGTCAGTGCGTATCATTATTTTATATGGTACAAAATTAAATAATAATTATTTTAATTTTTTTTCTTCTAAAATGATATACTCTTGTGGACTGGACTTGTGTTTGGACTAGCTTTTTTTTTTGCGATTTTTTTTCATTTTTAGTGAATTTTTTTCAGTATTAGTCTAATTGAGTATATTTTATAAATTCTTCTCGTCATTAGAAAATGAAAAAATAAAATTTTTTTATTAAAACCTAGAAAAAAGTCTATATAAGACGAGAAAAAGTCAATTTAGCAGTTTTTGGCTTTTTTTTACTATTTTCTTTGTTTTTAGCAAATGTTTTTCAAAATTAACCCTAACATACATACTTTTTAGAATCATCTTATCATAAGGAACCAAATAAATAAATAAAATTAAACCAAAATATAAAAAGAGTTTATAAAAGATGAAAAAAAAAGCTTCAAAAAAAGTCACACATCTTTTTTAATCCAAACATAGACGGATATGATATGGTATTCATAATTTATATATATATATATAAAATAAAACAGGGTTGAAAATGTCTCACACATATTTTTTGAATATATTTTTTGAACCAATGACAGAGATCATATTCCACACGCCCAAAATGTATTCTATCTGCTTTTTCCCTATTTCTTTCTTTTCTCTGTTCCTTCTCTTTCCCTCACAGCCTCTCACCGAACCCGCCTCTCACACGCATCTCTCACAGTCCACCGTCGCACTTCTACCATCCCATCCTACGATCCAATATCACTGAGCTGATGAGCTTTTCATCTCTTTACCCGTGCTCGCTTTCTCTCACTCCTACGATCAAAACCTGTGTTCTCCCTCTCTCCCTCGTACGATAAAAAATGTCGCACCACTGTGGTCACTGCGTAACCAAACACCGCCGTCCTCGGGCAGCCATCCCGACGCAGCCATTCTGTCGTCATCGCTTTGCCTCGGCATCACCGAAACGGACATGATCACCCTATTTTTTCAGGAATATTACTCTCAACATCAGGTGAGGAATCGCTAGGTTTTTGTGAAGATGAATTTCCCTGCTTGGAACTGAAACCCTCATCTTTATCGGCAACTTAATGTTTGGTTGTTTTCAATTTATTCATTTTCAGTTGGATTTGAGGTTTTTGGTATAGCTTGATATTATTGCTTGGAAAGGGGAGATCGAAATCGAAATGAAAACGAAAATAGAGCAGAAGAATGGATTGAGTTGCGTAGAGAAAAGTGAAACCCTAGGTTTTGATACAATCTGATGAGAGATCGGCTAGGTTTTTGGATGAGAAAAAATGATGTATTTGGTCTGAATTATATCTGATCTAAATTACCTAATGCTTCAAGTGCCATTTTGATAAGATTATATTTGAACTTGCAAAGCATGGTGTGTGGCAGGTTAGGAAAATTAGGAAGGTTGCAAGGGCAATTGCCATTATGAGCCACCAATCCCAAACACCAGTGAATCGCACCGAGTGCAAGTTATTTTGCCACAGAAGTAGTTGGGTTACAGATCATATATGTGAGTTTTCTCCCCATATTTGAGGAAGGGTTTAAATGATAAGTTTCTACCTGCTGTTTTGGACTATGTCAATGCATGTATTGGTCCTGCTCATTCAGTTTAAATAAGGGAATGGTGAAATTCAAAATATGGAAAGGAACTCTTACATGCTAAATAACTGATACAAAAAACTTACTTGCTAATTAATAATAAATAGAAACTTACTATTTTCTCAAATAGTAAGAAATTGGTTGTCTAAAACCATTGCAGTAGGGTGAGGAAGAGAATACTTATGGTTGGTATTATCAATTGATTGATTGGTAGATACATTTTTATTAAGGTTCTGTTATGCGATTGCATTAATTGCTTATTTTGAGCTCTGTTGGTTAGTTACATTTGAGCTTTTGAAAATTTATTGACAGAAATTTCTGATTAGTTACATTTGAGCTTTCGATAATTTATTAACAGAAATTTCTTGCAGCAATTTTGTGATGCTCATAGTCCCACACCTATGTATTGGTCGGGTAAGGCTCCACACTTTAGTAGCTTGGAGGTTTTTGGTATAGCTTGAATTATTGCCAGATTTCACAAATCTACAACATAATATTATTTGCTCCACACTTGCTCAAAATTTATTTGTGCATTGTTGATTTTTATGCATAGAGTATATCTGCTTTCATCTGGTCAATTATTTTTGCAATTTCTTGAATTTGTTGAGTTATGCATTGTTGATTTGTTGATTCTGTACATTGTTATATTTTACTACAATATTCTTTGCATTGTTGATTTCAAAATCCACGTTCAATTTCTTATTTTCATGATTTATCTCCCATGTGTCCTATAAGTTTAATCCTACATTTTTTTATGGACTAATTTTGGTACTTAAGCAACTTCTCCCATAGTGTGATTATAAATTTGTAAGGAATACAAAAGTTTTGTTATGAAAATTAGGTCCCTTACCTATGTATTGGGTTAAAGCATACATCTCAAACAGACAAGGCTGAAAATTATATAATTGAATGTTATACAATAAAATCATACATGGATGCTTAATGTTAGGAGGTTGAGAGTAAAAGTTGTATGAATATAGTATAAGTTGTATGACAAGATAAAGGAGTGCATATGAATATTTAACATACAAAATCATTTTAATTTTTTATTTTTCTAGCTGCGTAGACTATAGTATAAGTTGTATGACAAGATGTATTTTCTCCCAACATAAAGGAGTGCATATGAATATTTAACATATAGAATGTAAATAGAATAAAAGCTATTACAGTGGTTTCAATACCAATATGCAAGAAGAAATGAGGCTACACATAATCTAGTTATCATCGAAACATGTGCCTGAATACCTAGGTTGGGGCGGAAAGGATGGATTTGGAAATTCATATGCAAATTTACTTTGCTTTTTGAATGATGTTACAAAGTTCAATGATGTTAAGGATAGAAAGAACTATTTATGGAGTTCATACAAGTTAATCACAATTGATGAAGGAAATGCAACATCAAATGGCAAAGAACATGTTCTGTTTTACTGATGTCAGTCCCTTGGATTTGGATAATGATTTTCAGTATTGCTGACATAAACATCCTTCAAACAATGCTACCTTCTTATTGTTCTTGGAATGAGGGCAGTACTATGGGCACTTCATGAATCTTTAGTTAGGATATAGTAGTAAGTATCTATGACTTATATTAGGTGAATGGTACATTTTCTATTATATTTCTTACGGCTCTGTGCAACTGAATAGAGATGTAGAGTGGTTGAAGTTTGGCTATAAAATTTAAACAATCTATCAAAGGACAAACACATTTGGGTTCTATTTACTGCTTTATGGGCTTTTTTTCCTTTTTGTATTGGGGTTAGCTTTGCTAGCTAATCAGTTTCAGGCGATCCATAAATTTATGTTCTTATTGCTTATTTAATCCCAACTACAATTGCTTTGGTGCTACAACAATCACCGACCTTGGTCTTCTTCCACTGTCTAACAATTAGGGTAGTTTCCACGTTACCAAAAACAAAATAAGTTTCTTCTTCTCTCTCTCTCTCTCTCTATAGATGTATCTACATCTGGGTTTATTATTCGATTTGTATTTTTTGTCTAAGCTATCTATAATCTATTTTTATAGTCTAAGCTTCAATCTTTGTTCTGTTTTCTAACTTCTCATCAGTTTGTTCCTTAGTTGGCCAACAACAGAATAAGCTTTTCCCATTACTATCAAAGCTCTACGTCTGGATTTATTATTCGATTTGTATTTTTTTGTCTAAGCTATCTAATTTTTGTCTAAGTTATCTAAGGAGAAATGGTTGTATCACAATAAGACTCTTTTTAGTTTTTTTATTGTGTCTCCATTTAAATGAAAAATCCAAATATCTCTTTTTTTTCCATCTATTTAAGGGTCACTGTCGATGATAGATAGAATGCAAGATCGATCAATATTGATTTTAAATCTCTCATTCTTCAATTCATTCCTTTCAACCTAAATTGTTGACTGTAGTAATATCTTATCTTATGTTTCTTTTTCATGCTTAAATTCGAGTTGATCAATTTGATATTTGTTTTCGTTCGACTAAGGTTAAGGGTGAGCCGAATGAAACATTTTAGTGGTATTAAAAAATTGATAGTGAGCGTATTAAATTAGTTCTAGTATATTCTTCTTTTCATTGGGTGATTTTTTTTTGTGATTTCTTTTTTGTCACTGGATGTAAGAGGTTCAACAACTTTCGAAGTGGTGACATTACATTTTTTTAGCCCATGAGGGTTTTGAAGAAAATTCTTATCATTTGGTATAGTTCTTGAAGCATTTTTCTATTTTTTTGGAATCTTTTATAAATTAAAATATTAGTATGATTGTTGTATAAATCTTAATTTAGGACTGCAAAGCACTTGATGCTTCATAATATTAGTCTTGTCGTACAACTTCTATTTGATGTTACATGTAGGCTATGTCAAGTTTCTATTGTTATGCTTCTAATCATGTCCAATGCTCCACAAGTTTGAATAATTGAATATAGAATTATGGTTTCTTCTTAATACTGACATTAATACATGCTTATGAATGTAGGATTAGGTGTAATAACACTTTAGCCATGGACTACTAGATTTCTCATGTTTATCAAATAGTAAATAATTTAAATTTAGTGAGGTGTTAAATTTCTTCCTGTATGTGGGAGTTTATTTTTTTTCGGAAAATTAGTGAACAGCTCAATTTATAGGGCGCTTACCGTTTTTCATCCAGCATAAAAAATTTTAACGTGCAAGGTCCATCCGCATAAAAATTTTAACGTGCAAGGTCCTTTTGATACAAAAATACCCTATAATAGATAAATTTATCTGTGTGCCTTACACATGCACAGATAAATTTATCTGTATGCCCTGTATAAGCACACATGTTTTGAAAGGTACAAATAAATTTATCTGTGTACTTTACACATGCACAGATAAATTTATTGTGTGTTTTACACATATTTTGGAAGGCACGGATAAATTTATCTGTGTGCCTTGTGTAGGGCACACAAATATTTTTATTTGTGTGCTTTACACATGCATAGATAAATTTATATGTGTCTTTACACATGCACAGAACAGATAAATTTATCTGTGTGCCTTACACATGTTTTGAAATGCACAGATAAATTTATCTGTTTGGAGGGTATTTTCGGGAGAAATCGGGCAGTTAGACCTCGCGCATTAAAAAAAATTTGATGGACCTTACGCTTTAAAACTTATTTTTTTGGACCTTTCGCTGAAAGTTCCTTTTTTTTTTTGCTATGGCTACTGCATGTTCGTGAATTCTCTTCTAATAAAAAACTGGATACATGGATATTGACCCAAGAGGAAAGCAGGATAGAGGATTTGATGGCCATGTATCTCATGGTCTTTTTTGTTGTTGTTTTTGTTATGTTCATTTCTTTATTAGTTTAAATGCGTGTAATTTCGAAGCTTATTTCTTTTATTGGTATTTAGTGGAGAAACGGGGAGATGATGTGTTTTTAATGGTTGTGTAAGATCTTAGATTTTGAATATTTGAGCACTACAGTCCCATCACTAGTAAGTTGCAATTATAAATCTAATAGATGCTCCTTTCTTACTATGTTAGTAAATTGTTTTTTCTCCTTAATATATGCCTTCTTTCAATCCAATGAAATAGTGCATGTTGGATTTATTTTTTTTCAAGTTCAACTTCTCTTAACTCATGTTCAATCTCGCTTAATTCATAGTTATTGGATTCCTATTTCTCATAAGTATTTTTCATATGATTTTTCTTGTTACATATTCTTTTGATATGATTTTTCCTATTACATATTCTTTAGACTATTAGTGTAGGTTGTTTTGCATTTCTTTTCGTATCAGATCATATTTTCAAAAGCATGTGAAAAATTGAGATTAAGCAATATTTATTTGATTAATGCGTGTGTTAGTGTACCAGATGTCTTATATTCAATCTGGTTATACTTTAAGTTGTGTTCATATTTGTTTTTGTTTATTTGGTGAATAGTAATTATCACATTGTAAGTTTTCATTTCATATTTGTTTAAGATACTGGTGCTAAATTAATATCTTTTCTTTTAAATGAATTAAATTACTCTACCGATTAGGTTATAGATATGCTAAATTGCTATGTGATGAAGAGCTGGTTCTTTGGTGTACATTTATCTTTTTATGCAATTTTCATCTGAAAAAAAAAACAAATGCGATTTTTTTTTTCATTGCACAAATATATTCTTTAGATTTTTTTAAAATATTAGATTAATAATTCTTAGTTTACTAACAGCATTCGATACTATTCAGGTTCTGAACAAAATTCGGTTTGAGACCTTGATTGACAAGAGCAAGTTAGATGCACAACTGGAGTTTTTCATCCACATTATCCTTGACAAGACCAACAACACATTGACTATCATTGACAGTGAAATTAGCATGACAAAGGCTGGTGTGTGCTAATTTCATTTGGTTTTTACTTGAATTTTTGAATTATAACCAACTCCTTAACTCAATTAAGTATTGTTTAAAATTGCCATTGTGGCCTTTATTTTAATTGTCATTAATTTTCTATAATTGAAGAATGGTCTTAACTATGTGCGATGATAAAAACATATCTATATATTGTATGTTTTTTTTATTTAACTTAGTGTTTTTTTAATATGGGTTATTCATAGGAATACAAGGCTTTAGAAAAATTATTAAAATGTATAAATAATTTTTTTTAAAAATAACAGTAGTACCTTTAGGCACGGGTTAATCCCTAGCATATATTATAAAAGAAACACCTTTGAAGCCAATCAAACTTTTTTATCTCCAAATTTCTCTTATTATTCTTTTAAATATTAATTTTTAAATTTCAAAAAAGTAGTTATGTAATTACTTTTTTTCCTCTTTTATATTTTTTTAATAAATGGATTGTATGGTAAATTTTATTGTATCTATCATAATAATTTTTAAATATTTTTTACATAAATCAAATTAAACACGCATGGTGTGTGCTCTCACCGATATATATATATATATATATACACGCGTAGGATAGAGGCGTTAGAATCGGCGGAATCTAAGGTGCGGATCTGCAGTTAATGACTAAGTTCGTGTAATCTGAATTGCTGGCCGCAAGTGTTGTTGTCTTCCAAATCTAGTGGTTCTGGGTTTAGTGCTTCATTTAGGTGGGGTTTGGGATTTGTTAAAATTAATTATTTATAAATTATAATTAAATAAAAAATAATTATAATTTGTAATAAGAGTTGTAAGTATTTAAAAAGAATACTAATTTTTAATTAAAATTAATTATTTAGAAAAAAATTAATTATAACTTATAATAAAATTTGTAAATATTTTAAAAAATTATAATTTATTACTGAAATTAGCAACAAAAAACAATAAATTATAATTCTCAGCAAAGCCAAAGACACTAAAACAACCCGCTTGGTTATATATAAAAGAAAAGAATAGAAATAATTATGTTCTCTCTCTTTAAGTTATAAGAGCGAAAAAAAATTTTATGTTTTCTTTCCATTTTAATTGGACTAATAAGAGAAAAAAAATTTTCTCTTCACTCATGTTTAGATAGACTTTATAAATGAAAAAAAAATAGTATTAATTATTTTACAAAAATAACATTTTTATTGCCATTATTTTTTTATTTTTTTATTTTTAAATAGACAATTTAAGTAATATAAAAATAACTAATTACCTAGAATATTTTATCTCCAAATCTCTCCAATTTAGAAAGATTTAAAAAAAATTGAGAGAATAAATCTTTCTCTCTATTTCTCTCTAATTTAATAAAATAAACAAGCAATTATGGGAAAAAAATTATATTTTCATTTTTTTTCTCTCCAAATCAAACGGAGTCTAACATCTCACAGCTGGGTATTGGTTTTCTTGTAGATATTG
>JAOTRH010000729.1:4317-24382 GCA_034768845.1 Heliamphora exappendiculata
TTGGTCTGCCTCACTTGTGATAATTTCTACCAATTTTTATATTATTCATCAAATTTCTTCCTAATCTCCATTGAGATGACTGCATTAGCCCTTTCCTTTGTCAGTTCAAGAGGTCACCAAAAGAGAGAAAGGATCATTTGTGATGATTCCATGATTTTCAATAGAGTTGCGAAAACATCTTTTTTTATTGATTTTTCTATTATTTATTATTCTTATTTAATAAAATAGTAGATTATTGCAGGAGACTAAAAAAGCAGTAATGAGCCACAATACCAAGTTAAACTTGGTAACTCTCTTCTCTTTGGCTTCTTTGATTTAGTAGAAAACCCGGTTCAAGCCATCTCATAGGTCGTCTTACTCACAAAAAGATTACTGCGGTCTGGCAGCACCACAAATTGTCCCACGTACCTCTCACTTTAACGTTACAATTTCCTACAGATCTCCCAAGCTTTCCTAGCCACTGTAGTTTTTTTCTCCTTCATCTAAAAGTACGTTTGGTCTGCCTCACTTGTGATAATTTCTACCAATTTTTATATTATTCATCAAATTTCTTCCTAATCTCCATTGAGATTACTACCTTAGCCCTTTCCTTTGTCAGTTCAAAAGGTCACCAAAAGAGAAAGGATCATTTATGATGATTTAATGATTTCCAATAGAGTTGCGAAAACATCTTTTTTATTGATTTTTCTATTATTTCTTATTCTTATTTAATAAAATAGTAGATTACCACAGGAGACCGAAAAAGCTGTAATGAGCCACAATACCAAGTTAGCAAACAACTTGGCACATGTCTTCTTCGCAACTTTTTCTTCCTATTATTACATAAGGTTAAATGAAAGAGGTTACTAATGCTTTCTGCTCTTGGTCAATTTTGGGCGAAAGTCGTTATGGTAGTCATAATTTTTCCTAATGGTTGTAGTTTATTATCTTCTTAATAGTTTAGCACATTCTTTCTTGGTACTATGTGATCCTAAAGCTCAAAGAGATTTTACTCATTGGTATCAATTAGGTGGCCCATTTATTTTTGTTGTCCTCTATGTCTATGGTGTTTTCGAACAACGGTTTCATGCAACTTCAATTAGAACTTGCTTGATTTGTTCGCCTGATACAAAATATGGAAAGGTGTCTATAACTTCACCAAGACCTACCCCTCCTACCTCATCACCTGGTGTGCCATCTTCAAAAGAAAGCAATGCATGGGTTCTTTTCATCCGTACACCAAAGAAAAGGAAATTCTTTAATATGATAGACAAGCTGACACATTGCACCTATTGTTGGTTTAGAAAAACACGAGTTCTAATAGGTTAGAAGACTGAGACTATAAGTAGGACAAAGGTTTTCAAACAAAAACAAAGGGAACATTTAGAAAATTTCCACGTATCCAAGAAATCCATTTCTTAGCATTTGTAAAGAAAGGATACAAATGAAATAAGAGATATGTCTTTTTTATTATAGGATGAATCGATTATTAGAATAAAAATTAAGCCAAAGATTACAATAGACTGAAAAAAACAAAACTTCTATTGAAGAGAATCAAATAAAGGCTTCCATAAAAATGCTCATAACCCAATTTACATCATTATGCTCAATAAACGGAATAAGAGAAGCTAAAATGCAAAATTAAGTCCCCCATATTAAATTCAAAGAATGACTTGCTTGAGTCAAAGCTGGAGCGGCACAAGACAAATGGAAAGCAAAGTGAAGTGAGGTGTGAAGTGAGGTTTGAAAGCATGTCCTTATTAACCTTCCAATAGTCTTCCTGGCTAGCATTTCAAGTGGGTTTTGCCTAAAAGGGGTTGTGTGGTTCTAAACCTCATTGTACTTGTCTCAAGTTATTAAAAACAAAAAGAGATAGAAGCCTCCTGATTCATTTTGTGCGAATAAGTATGTATCACATAATACCGTAGATCTCAAATTAATTATAGCAAAGATAAAATCTTATACGACATTCAGAAACTTGTACAAGTAAATAAAAATCAGTTAGTAGAATGCTCACCACGGCACACTTTACACCAATTCCAGATCCTAAAGCTTCAAATTGTTCAGCAATCTGGATTGCAAGTTCCCTAAAATAAGGGGAACAAAATTGAATAGATTACTTGCTGTCTCCAAGGTAATGTAGCAATAAGCTTTCTTCTCACAAACAAATGAATTAAACCTATATGACATAACAAACCGTGTTGGTGACAGAACACAAGCAAAGAATGCTTGAGGAGTTTTCAAAAGGAATTGGAGAATGGGGAGTGCAAAAGCTCCAGTTTCACCCGATTCTATTTGTGCAAACCAGAAATTCCTTGATTAAAACCAAAAAAAAAAAACTATGCCGAGGCTAAAGTTGGGCAAATTGATGAAGAAAGTGAAGAAACCAGAGAACTGGAAAATGGGAATTTGGATTTGATTTACCTTTCCATCGTTCTTCGCTGCATCTACTGCAACGGCGAGGAACACCAAGTTTGAATTTGAAATCAATAGAATTCTATCAGACAACAAATTCATTCAAATACACAAGCACAAAGGAGCGATTAAAGGATCCTACCATTTTCGGCCATTTTCGTCAACATACTTTTGGTAGAAAGCGACGAGCGCCTTGGCGATACTCTAGCGGATGGCGTAGATCTAGGAGGTATAGCCACCGCCCTTGACACGAATATGCATGTCGACGCCGGCAAAGCGGTAGCGGCTGAGGAGGAGGATGGGTTCGTAGGCCTTGTAGCGGAGAATCTCTGACTCCACGAGCTCGATGGGGCAGCTAGGGCTTAAAGAGGCGCTGGCTTGACGAGAGTATCGCAATGAGAGGGCTGAGACACTATCAAGGAGAGAGAGGGAAGTGAAGAGTTAAATTTTTGTTTTAATTAATTTTTTATCACACTTTCATGTAAAGAGTGGGATTAAAAAAATTATTTATTATCACAGTTTTTTAAATAAATAAGATTAAATTATATATATAATCCCACATTATTTGATAAAGTGATATTACAAATTTTACTTGTCTTTTTTATCATGCTTTTATAAAAATAATTTTTTAAATTTTTTAAGTGTACTCTTTTAACATTAATGTAGTAGTGAAAGATTAAGGATTTTAGAAAACAACCAAATGCTATATTTTTTGTAGTAGTGAAAGATGAAGGGTTTTAGAAAACACCTAATGCTATGTTTTTTATTAAATCGGGTCGCATCAGTTCGCTCGAGCGCTTAGTACCCCGCTCGAGCGGTAGAAGGCAGAAGCTAACCCCACTCGAGCGTATAATAACCCAAGGCACAAGAAGCTTTTGGGCTCTGTAGCGTTGGAATTTATGGGTCAAAAATAAAAGATTTCAAAAATATTTACAAAAATATTTTAACACCTTGAAAATTAAATTTTAAAAATTTCTTTTTATTAAAAATAAAATCGCCATTTAATTTTTTAGAAAAATTAAGAAAAACAAAATAACTACTAACATTTTAAAACGTAAACTAGAAAAAAAAAAAAAAGGGTTCGGGAATTAAGGTACGAATAGGGGAAGGTGTTAGGCATCCCGTTCGCCCAACCGTAAGGTTGGCCTCTACTAATCATCATCGGTTCTTTAATATGATTTCTCAAATGCTTGCAAATAAAAAAAATAGAGACAAATGAAGAACATTCAAAATCTAGTATGAAAAATACATAAAAAATATACATAACACTCAAAATTATAGCAAATAAAGGGATAAAGTTCTAAGTCCTATGACATGTAATTTCTACCTAAATGATGCATGGATCACACCCGTATGCGATACTCACAAAAATAAACTAAACTAGTATGGTTTGTATAAAAGAATAAAAATATGGTCAAAATGCTAAAATTACCTAAGCATGAATTGTTAATAAAACAAACTAAACTATTCTAAATATATATTCTGAAAAAAATAACTAAAACATGCATAGTCAAAAATAAATTAAATTAATCATTGAAGGCGAAAACTAAATGTAAAAAGATGTATACAAATTTTATACTAAAAGAAAGTTTATTAACAAAGAAAATGAAATGAAAGTTTTATGACAAAGAGAAATTTAAAAGTTTAAAGAAAAATAAAAAAAAGAAAAGTTTATAAAGAAAAACATACTAAAATGAAAATTGTAGAAAATGTTATTAAGCTATTGAAAAAAAAGAAAACCTAATTATTTACATTTTTATGATTTTTGGGTTTCAACAAAATGAAAAGGAAAGAAAAACACTATAAAAGAAAAATTAGTCTTAGCAAAAGAAGGTTTTGAAGAAGTTATTAATAAAAAAAGATCTAACTTATTCACATTTTATATTCGTAAAAAAAATAAAATAAAAAAAAATAAAATAAAAAAAAATAAAATACAAGAAATGAAATGAACAAAAGAGTTTTAATTCTATTAAAAGAGAAAATTATAATTTTGTTTAAAGATGGAAATTAGCTTATAAAACTAGAAAAAGAAATAGAAAATAGAGTTTTAAAAGAAAATAAATACTAATATTAAGAAAAAAGAAAAGAAAACAATGCTAGGACATTAATATATATATATATATATATATATATATATATATAAAGATATGAAGTAGGATTAAATATGTGTAATATTGGCAATTACAACTATTTTCATGTACGTGGTTGGGATTATAACAATAACGACATTGTTGAATCGTATTGTTTAAATTATGTTAGTACTAATTAATGATTGAATGAATTTAACACGAATAAATAAATAAATAAAACAAATAAACTAAATAAGCTAAATATTGAATTCAAATATTTATAAAGCAACTATGAGTAATGTAAGAGTATAATTGAAAATAAAATGATCAAAATAACTCGGCTACTCAAAAGGGATAGAAAGTGGAGCTAGAAGGGCCGGAGATCCAATTAAAGTACCTAGATTGCCGAAGGAATCCTCAAGTTGGGAATGTGCTTCGATGGGTTGATCCTCGAATGGTGATCAAGGCTTTAAAATGGGTGTCGGAGACTCGAATGTCGGTAATTCGACAGGGCTTCAGCGTCGGGGTTCGGGATTACTCAGTATGTCGGTAGAGTCTCTTTCACTCAAAATTCGTACTGAAAACGTACGCAGGGGTACGGTATTTATAGAGTTTATCAGCCAATGAGATACTGCCACGTTTAAGGGACACGTCAGGCTATTTGAAGTTGGCGGTCGCCACCATGAAAGTTGGCGGTTGCCAGGTTTTTGAAAGGTTCCACAAAGTTCTATGGCGGTCGCCACTATGAAAGCTGGCGATCGCCATAATGAAATATGGAGGTCGCCACTTTAGGCTAGGGTTTCTACAAAGTTCTACGGCGGGCGCCATGAAGAGAGTTGGCGGTCGCCTTATTTGGGCAGCAAGTTTCGATGGTTCGACAAAATTTTATTAGCTTGACGGTTCTGGGTTCAAATACCGAGCTTGGATCACTTCTCGAGGATCATACAGAGGCACTAATCCATCTGTTTTCATCATCGAATTCGCCTAAGATTAGACGGGGTCAAATTTGGGTGTCTACAGGCTCGCTCGAGCGCACATAGGGCCGCTCGAGCGGTGAACTAGCTGAGTAAAACCTAATGAAGCAAGTCAGAGAATTTTGAGAGGAAGACTTGACGCTAGCATCTTAAAACACTAGAAAAAAATAAAAAAAGATAAAACAAACTGTAACAAAAACTCAGACAAATGAGAATAATCCAAAATTTGAAATATGGAAAAATAAAATCACAAAAACCTATCCAGGAGAACTGATACAAGTTGTACTTCAAACCTTTGAAAAAAAATTTCAAGTATAATAGGTAAAATATGAGTGATCAATATACAATAGGCACAACTGGAGTATAGTCAAATCACACAATTTGAAGTCAAACCAAATAAAGTCCCAATGTATGTCTATTGAAGAAGTACAGAAGCTCCATCTCACAAAGTACTGAATATTTAAAAATTATGCATATTTCTTTTAGCTTTCACACTAATAAGAACGAAAAAACAAAATTCGCATAGCTAGCCATTTCCAACAGCATTAAGGAACAGTTGCATAAATGGTGGTTATCACACTAACACGAACGAGAAAGCATGGTTAAGATAGTTAGCCACTAGTCATTTCCATAAGCAAGACAAAAAGTTGCATAACCAACAGCTTTCACACTATAACAAATTAAGAAAACAAGGTTTGTATAGGTAGCTATTTCTAAAATATTTTATGGCGCACATAGTTCTGAGTGAGAGAAGAGCAATGAAAAAATAATAAGATAGGGGTGGTTATAGACATCAATATCAACATCAACAATAGAATTTTACTGTAGTGGTCAATCAAATAGTATTTTGTCCACCAATATCCAGTACGTGTCACATGTATATTAACCGCACATATCATAATCATTACAATAAAAACATCTCAAAGATTCACAGAACTGAAACTTGCATAATTTTCTGATAGTGATTTTTCATACAATATTTTAAAATGTTTCTCACGGGATTAACCTTTAAGAATGATTTTTTTTTAAACTCAAAATGCCAATTCCAATTGATTTTCTAAGAAATCCAAACCAAAGTGTTTCAAGAGATTTTATTAACAAATTAGCCAGTTGTCTTTCAGTATCAATGTATTCAAGAGTGATAATGTTATCCTCAACTAACTGACGAATGAAATGATGCCTTATATCAATATGCTTAGTCCTAGATTGTTGAATAGGATTCTTTGAGATTTTAATAGAACTCGTATTATCATAGTAAATTATCACAGGCTTTTGGACAATACCATAATATGAAAGTATTTGTTTCATCCATAGTAACTGAGTAAAACAATTACCAGTAG
Source organism: Heliamphora exappendiculata (assembly GCA_034768845.1). Lineage (NCBI taxonomy): Eukaryota > Viridiplantae > Streptophyta > Magnoliopsida > Ericales > Sarraceniaceae > Heliamphora > Heliamphora exappendiculata. The sequence goes on from JAOTRH010000729.1 coordinate 11,095, forward strand.
CTATGTACTCAGCTTCGGCTGTAGACAATAAAATTATATTTTGTTTCTTACTATGACACGAAACTAGATTGTTACCAATGTAGAAACAATATCCTAATGTGCTTTTTCTCTCATCTGCACATTCAACCCAATCAGCATAAAAAAGACCTGCAATGTTTGAGTTAGTATCTTTGAAAAACCAAATGCCAAACTCAACAATGGAATTCACATATCAGATAATTCTTTTAACAGCAGTTAAGTGTGATTCCTTAGAGTTAGACTAACAACGTCCACAGATCCCTACACTGAAAGCAAAATCAGGTCTACATGTTGTGAGATACAAGAGACTCCCTATTATACTTCTGAACATGGTTTGATCAATATTTTCACATTTTTCATCTTTTGACAATTTCATAGATGTACTCATAGGGGTTCGAATGGGTTTGGTAGATTCCAGTTTAAACCACTTAACCAAGTTTTTAGCATATTTTGGCTATGAGATGAAAATCCCAATGTTAGACTGTTTAATCTGTAAACTTAGAAAGTAGTTTAGTTCGCCTACCATACTCATTTTAAATTCTTTCTGCATACATTCAGAAAATAAAATGACAAGAGATTCACAAGTAGATCCAAGCACATTATCATCAACATAAATTTATGCTACCAAATTATAATTCTTATCCCTTTTAATGATAAGAATCTTATCCACACTTCTTTTAATAAAATCATGATTAATCAAGAAGGTGGTTAGACATTCACACCATACTTGGGGGGCTTCTTTCAGTCCATACAAAACTCTTTTGAGCTTATATACGTGATTGGGATAGTGTGGATCTTTAAAACCTTTATGATGTTCAACATAAGCTACTTCTTTTAGCTGGCCATTTAAGAAAGCACTTTTCACATCTATTTGGTACAATTTGAAATTGAGAAAACAATCAACAGTAAGAAGAATATGAACAGATTCTAACCTAGCTATAGGTACAAAGTTTCGTCAAAATCTATTCCTTCTACTTATGTATACTCTTGTGCCACTAGCCTAACTTTATTTTTCACAACAATCCCTTGTTCATCATATTTATTTTTAAAAATTCACTTAGTGTCAATAACATTTACATTCTTAAGTCTAGGCACTAATTTCCAAACATTTTTTCTAGCAAATTGTTCGAATTCCTTACGCATAGCATTCACCCAACAATCGTCAGTCAAAGCCTCTTTGACATTTTTTGGCTCAATTAGAGACATATAACACCGATGACTTACCTAATTTACCTGATTATGCATTTGTTGGTGTGCCATCATTGATTTTGTTACCTCTCTAATCACCAGATCGAGTGGATGATTTAGTTTTACACGTGAAGAAGGTTCCAAAACTGCTTGCTCCTCTAGAGTTGTCATACTTTCAGAACATACATCTACTAATTGTTTATGAGAAGTGGGCTGAACAGGTTCATCAAGTATCTGAGCATTAGTCTGATCTACTTTCGGTATCAGTGTCTCTTTAGAAGTTCCTGTATCATCAACAATTACATTAACAGATTCCATAACAGTAGAAGTACGTACATTATAAATTCTATAAGCTCTACTGCTAGTGGAATAGCCAAGAAATATTCCATCATCACTTCTGGAGTCAAATTTTTTCAATTGTTCACAATATTTTAAAATGTAACATTTGCTCCCAAAAGTTTTGAAATATTCTACATTTAGCTTCCTATCTTTCTATAACTCATAAGAAGTCTTTTTGGTGCCAAGTCGTAAGTACACTCGATTTATAACATAGTAAGCAGTATTTACGGTCTCAACCCAAAACTTAAGAGGATTGTTTTTACCATGAAGCATAACCCTGACCATCTCCTATACCACTCTATTTTTTCATTCTACTACACAATTCCGTTGTCGTGTTTTAGGTGCGGAGAATCATGTTGGATTTCCTATTCGTCACAAAAGCTTGAGAATTCAAAGTTCTCAAATTTCTGACCAAGATTTGATCTAATCTTAGTGACGTGCTGATTTTTTCTTTCTTATTCATTATTCAATCTAAGACATAGGGATTTAAAAATAGCAAACGTGTTATATTTTTTACACAAAAAGTTCACCCAGGTAAAACTAGAAAAGTTATCTACTACAAGAAAGATATATTTATTGTCACCTATACTCTCTATTCTAGTAGGACCCATAAGATCTATATGGAGAAGGTGGAGAAGATATTGAGTAGCAAGTTCATTTATTTTCTTGTGGAAAATTTTAATTTGTTTACCTAGTTGACAAGGTCTACACAACTTTTGTATTGCTGCTCAGCTTTGGAATGCCTTTAACCAATTCAAATTTTGAAAACCTGAAAAGATCTTTATAATTGATATGACCTAAACGATGATGCCACAATTCTGTTTCATCAATTTTAGCAAAATGACATATTTGATCGATTTTAGGAAAAATTTCATAGCAGTTGTTAGAAGTTCGAACACCATAAATAATAATTTTTTTCTTTATATCCAAAATCAGACATTCAGTTTTATTAAAATGAACTTCATGGTGTGTGTCACACATCTGACTAATGTTGAGTAAATTTGCTTTTAAACCATTTACAAGAAGGACATTGTCCAGTTTGGCTAGCCCCGAAGAGCTAATAGATCATCTCCCAATAATCTTATATGAGTTTTCATCCCCAAATGTGATAAGTCCTCCATCGTATAGATCAATACTTGAGAATAAGGACTTATCTCCTGACATATGTCAGGAACACCCACTGTCTAAATACTATATGAAAGAATTTTGAGCTTTTAAAGCAGTGTGAACAACATTACATTTCAAATCAGATCTTCGACCCAGACAGCACGTATTTTAGGAAAATGTTTGGTTTAAGTGGTGGATTTATGGCCAAAATATAGTCTCTACCAGTTGTCCACTCGAGCACTCAGAAGGGCTGTTCGAGCACCCAGAAAGGCTGCTTGAGCGCTGGACTGCCATTGATCATATTTGTTCTCTGCAAGTGGTCCGCTCGAGCGAACAAAGAGACCACTCGAGCGCGCGACTACCAATGAGCTTTTCTATCTCTCTACCATTTGGCCGCTCGAGTGCTCACTTGGCCGAGTGTTTTATTATGCAGCAATCTGATTTGATCATGCAATTTTTAAAAATTTTTTACATGCTAATATGTAAACTGAGATTTTCTTTTTCTACAAAACAGCCTTATATGACCCATAATACCAGAAAAATGATAGATAGGAATAAATTTTTGTAAATCAGGTTATTGTGGTAAAGGTTTTTGAATAAGTTTTCCCGAGAAATCAACCTGATTTGTTTAAGCATTTCTAGAACACTTTCCTTACCTGTGGACATGCTGACAGCTTTCAGAAAGATGATTTTACATGCATTCTTTGATTTGAACGTACTTTTTACGTATCCTAAACCAGTTCAGTCTGACGTCACTTTCTGCACACGTAAGATCTCTTTCAAACTTAGGGAACTTGCATTCAATTTCTTGAGAGTGGTATTAGCAGTTAATAAATCAGTTTCCAACAATTTAACTTTAGCTTCACTTGCCTCAAACATAGACTTGAACTTTGTTGAGTCTTGAAATTCTAACTCAAGTTCAGAAACTTTTGATTTGAGAGAATCACATGATTCAATGAGTTCATTCCTCTGTTTGTTAGAACTAATCAACTTCTTAGTCATTTTGGTTTTAAAAAATTTTAGTTGTGAATCAAATTCTGAGACTCAGTTAGTTCAGACTTTAGACCGTTATCCTCTTTTTCCATAGTTTTGACCTTCAGTGTTAGCTTTGATCACTTTCGTCATTTTGTAACTTTTTCTGTAAAGTTTATTATAAGCCCACTGAAGATCTTTCTCATTTCTTTCATCAAATTTAGAACCTGAATGTGCTTCTTCTTTTCCAGAATCACTTTGAAAGGCACGTGATTCATGATCAGATAATTTAGACTTACCTGATCTTGTTAAAGCAGCAAAGGCAACAAACTTGCCTTTGTCATTCTCTAGCTCAGACTCGTTTCCATCATCATATGATTCAATATCATCATCCTACGTCACAGTGAACACTTTTTCTTTCTTTTTCTGTTTGTTTGAACAATTCTGTGCAATATGTTCATACATTTGACATTCAAAGTACTATGTATTCTGGTTCTGAACTTTAGCTTTTTTCTTTTCAAACTTAATCACGTTTTTACTTTTATCACTAAAATTTCTTGATTTTGACTTGAGGTTAGATTTTTTAGTTAAAACAAATTTGTTCAACTTTTTAACTATAAATGCCATAATCTCATGATCAATTTTTGCTTTATCGTTTGAAGACTCTAACTCAACCTTAAAAGTTTTTAAAGTTACGCCTTTTGATTTTTAGATTGACGTAGAGTTAATTCAAAAGTCTAAAAATTTTCAACTAATTATTCTACTCTAAGAAAAATCGATATCTTTACTTTCTTCAATAACAGTAACCTTTGGTTGAAAATGTTCAGATAGTGACCGCAAAATTTTCCTAACAATGCGAGATTTATGAATTTTTTCACAAAGTATAAAGCTGAAATTTATTATGTTACTTAACTTTGCATAAAATTCATCAAAGGCAAGTCTTCCATTCAAAGAGTTTTAAAATTTTTGGTGAGCCTTTGAAGTTTGAAAATTTTAACAGTTGGCGTGCCTTTGTGTATGACATCAAGAATATCGCATGCTTCTTTAGCGATTTTATACGTACATTTACGTCTGAATTCTTCAGGTGTGAGACCGTTAAAAATAGCATTAATAGTCTTGCTATTCCAGCCTATTTCATTAAAATTCTTTTTCTTCCATTGTTCAGTGTGTTTTAAATTCATATCATCACCAGATTTAACAGTTTGAGGGTATAGCAAATTACAGTAGTCATCCTTACCCTCTCGTCATTAGATTTGTGAAGCACCTTCATTCGAGTTTTTCAATAGGGATAGTTTTCTCCATCTAACAACGGGGGTCGAACAGTTAAGTTTTCTTCTCTAGAAAATTCCATGTATGTGATTGATTAGGATCGAAAACTTTTTATAACAAAAAAAACCTGCTCTGATATCAAATGAAAAAATATGATTTTTTCTTAATTTAAAAAATAATATTTTAGAGATTTAATCAATCATATTCACGAAATACAAGAACAAGAAGAAATCACAACACAGATTTTTTATGTGAAAAAGCCCAACGGGTAAAAAATCACGGGACTACCATGTCTAGAAAACAAGCACTAAACCACGAACAGTTACAATACAACTTACAGATTCTTGAATCGACTCCCTAATTTTCTAGTCTTAAGCTTGTATGCCGAATCATCGTTTACCGTTCTTTTCTTGATTTCTACTGCAATGAATCCTCGTAGCAGCTTCTCTAGTAGAATCCTCCGTCAGAACTTAGAACGCTGTTTAAGCTTTGCTCTCGAACGATCTTCAATATTTTTGACACACGAACAAACTCTTGATATGATCTTGAAGCACAGTATTGTTCTCTATCCAAGGTTAGAGTCGTGCACCTCTAAAGATCTATTTATAGATCCTCAAAACCCTAGGCAGACAGGACTCTGATTTAAATAAAATGCATGGGCTCCACTCGAACGGTCAGTTGGGCACTCGAACGGTCAGGTGGTCGAGGCTCTCTGTCGAATATTGCTTTAACTACTTGTATATTAGACTTGTCTGTGTATACCACAAGCTTGATCTTCAGAAGGACTCCAATATCAGATAAACCAATAATTAAGGAGATCTAGATCTTTTTAGAATTTTAGATATAACCAAGCCTTCCTAAAATTATAAGCTCCCTAAACACAAAACCTTCTTAATCACCCTGGATCTGCCATATAAAATAAAAATGAAAATTAATTTATATTAATTTCTTTACAACTTTCATTATCAACACAGCATCATTAAAAGAGGGTTGAGGCCAGGCTGAGAGTAAAGTACTAAAAAAAGAAGAAGAAGAAGAAGAAGAACGAGAATTTGAATATAGATGAATCAATTTGGGAAGTCAAAAAGAAACCGTGGACATTATATTTTGATAGAGTTTCAAACCAATAGAGCTATAGGTGACACAAAAATTAAATTGATCAAAAATCGATAACACATAATAATTTATCCTTTAAAAATAAATGACATTTATAATATTTACTAGTAGGTTATTCATTTTTCAGAATTTGTGTTATTTGATCTATGACTACCGGTATGCAAATAACTTGATATTTTTTTAAGAGTTGTACAACATAAATAGTTCGGATCATCGAGATGAACTAACATGAGCTCTATAATAAATGATTGGATATCTCTAATTTTTATTTTTATGAAAATTAGAACCCAGCCGGACTCTTACGAATTATGATATATCTCTCATGATCTTTTATTTTTTTCGCTACAAAAATCATTAACTACATAATTAAAACAATGAAATTGCCTAATAAATTGAAGAACAATAATGCTACAATGATCTTTCTATATATCTTACTCAATTTTATTTATTGTCACATTCAATATTATTGCATTAATTTGATAAGATCCTTGATTTATAATTGTTATTAATACAATTGTGACAAATCTATATAATAAAACAGTGATCAGGTTTTCAAAATATTCTAAAAACAAACTATTTTTGAATGTTGAGATTTATTCTCAATTCTCAACCAATGGTTTAGATTTGGAACTCGTGTTATCTCCATTCATTTCTCTCTCTTCTCTTCTCTTACTTCTCTCTCTCTCCAAAAAATTAACTTTTTCTCTCATTGAAAGTAACACCCTTGATTATTTTTTTCTATTGTCATTTCATTAGTTCTTATTTGATTTAATTTTTTCGAGACTTTTGTAAAAAATCTTCTTAAATTTTTGTTTACAATTTAGAAACAAGTTTCTTTTTAATTACATAAATCTAAAAAACAAGAAAAAAATATCGAAGTCAAAAAATGCTAAAAATTTTAAAACTCTTTATTTTCACTAAAATAAGTTTTTTTTTGTGTGTCCTTAACATCTTTGGATTTCTATACTTATATATTTTCAAAAAAAAATTTGTTAAATAGTTTTCAAAAAACAATTTGGGATTTTTTAAATATCCAAAAATAATTTTAAATTCTTGAAAAGCATTTTTGGTTTCCTATACTTATTTTCAAAAAAAATTGTTAAACTGTTTTTTAAAAAAATTGAATTTTTAAAATACACAAAAATGTTTTTAAATTCTTGAAAAGTATTTTCACACGAGGAAAAGAAAAAGATATGACAACAAGGAAAGTTTTTATACTTTTATTATTATTTTTTAAATATAAAAAATGAAAAAAAAATTCTAAACGTCATATAAAAGTTTTGATTTTTTAACCGGTTAAATACTAATATAGGTGCAATTCTTCTTAAATGCTTGGTACCCATTTTGCATCTAAATATTTCTAAGTATTAAGAGACTAATAGTGAAATTTAAATTGTGATTAAATTAATTTTTAAATATATTATTTCTCTTAATATTTTTTTAGTATGATTGTAAGAGTACTTTAGTATAAATTAATTTTTTTGTATGTTTATTTTAATAGTATTTCAGTATAATGTTAGTATCTTTCAGAATGAGTTTTGTTTAAAAAATAAGATTTGAAAGCAGTGGTGGAGTCAATACACGTCCAAAGGGGTGCCCCTTCTCACTTTTTTGTACGTACACTATTATCTATAAAAAAAATAATAAACTATGTATATGCAATGATAATTAAAATTTGTTTAATGTCCCTTCTAAATATAAAATTATTATATTATTTTAAGTTTTTACATAAATATTTACAATCAAGAGTCTTGAAATAACAATTTTTGAACGAAAATCCTTTCAAAACTTTTATTTGATTAGAATTTTTATTCAATTTTTCTAACTACAGACTTTATTCGTTTGCTATTCATGAGAAAAATTTTAATATACAATAGAATGTCATTTGTTATTAGAGTATCATATAAATATTATAATATTCTTAAAGAACTAAAATATCTTAATTAGTTTGATCAATATGTTTTGACCCAAAATAAATAAATATAGCAGTTTTGATCTTAATTGTCACAATTTTTTACAAAAATATAAGATTACACATTTTTATACTTATTAATAATTGTTTAAGTTTAAGCTATATTTTATTTTTATTAATTAAAAAATAAAATAAAATATTAAATTAATTAGTGTCCTCTCTAAATTAAATTTCTAGTTTTACTGATACTTGAAAAATAATTAAAAGTATCATAAATATAAATAATATTAAAAAAAATATTATAAATATTTGTAAGCACAGGCAATTCCCCAGTTATATAATAAATATCGTAACACTATTTAAACCTAACATAGCAAATGTGTGTGAAGCTTCGACAGTATTCTTACAGCGAAGTTAGAACAAATACGAAAAGCGCCGGGCGTACAGCTCTCCCCGACGCTCTCGTCGCCGGCCACTTTCGACAGCGACGCCACCGCCGCCTTCACCGTCCACCGTCGCCGACAACCCCATCGCCGCCCCTATCGCCACCGGCCACCTATCTCCCTCTCTTTCCCGGTTTTCTCTCTCTCGGCAAAAACAACGGTCAGTCGCCGTTCTGAGATCGAAGAAGAAGAGAGTCGTTCGGAGCTGCGATTCTGGCGGATCAAGGTCTTCTCCCATTGAAGAGCTTGAAGTGAGTGAAAATCTACTTCGATAGGTAAACAAAAATTTCCGATTTGAAGTTCACACGGTCTGTTTTCCCTCGGTAAGCTAAGGGTTGATTTTGGTTTCGGTTTTGTGGTTCAACAATCGATTGATTTGGGGCTTTATTGGAGTTCCTTTGTGTATTTTCGTTTCGGGTATCATTGATCTGGTTTGGTTACTCTGTACTAATTCGGGAATGCGTGAACCATCCTAAACATACCACCTGTTCGATGAAATGCTACAATAAATAACCAACGCTAAGATCCCTAGGATAAAATCATGAGAGGTAGAAGTCGTGTAGCCCCTGATCCTTGCCAACCTTTTCTACCCATAAACACCATCTTCATTGATTACCTTCCAACCCAGATACACTGCCAATGGTTAGGCAGGTTTTTTCAACAGTGCGGTGTTGTGATGGAGGTGTTCATTCTGAACAAGAGACATGGAGAAGCAACTCCAGATTTGGTTTTGTAAAGTTTAAGTGGGTCACGGATGCTCTTGATGCCATTAACAGATTCAATGGCCCATGGCTTCTGAATAAGATCATAACAGTTAAGAGTGCTCATTTTGAGCTAACCCGCGCAGTGAAACCAAAAAGAAGACAACACTCTCAATCAGTTTTGGGTTGTAGAAATGATACCAATGGACCAACAGGTAGCTTGCAGACTCCACTACCTTTTGAGTCAATTAACAGTAGCCAAAAGATCAAGACAGTGGAACTTGAAATTACTGAGCCTGAATGGCTTAAGCGTTGCGCTATAGGAATTGTAAGGAATATTAGACAAATCGCTGATATAGAGGAAGCTATGAGAAGCGACGGGGTCTTTTGTATTCAGATCAAACCACTAGGGAATTGTGGTTGGCAACCTGGTTTGATGTTGTATACGAATGGAGTTATAGAGAATTCAATCTGACACGAAGGGTATGGCTCTATGTTGAGGGAGTTCCACTGCATGCGTGGAACGATTCAACCTTTACAAAAATTGGTGAATTGTGGGGAACAGTGTTACAAGTGGATGCAGACACTTCTACTAGGAAGGATTTGGAGGTGGGTAGGGTTTTAATCAACACAGAGCAACATCAAAGCATCAATCTTTTATGCAATCTCAAAGTGGGACCGATGCTCTATTCCATTCGATGTACTGAAGTTGGTTTTCAAAAATTGTTTATCTAAGACACTAGTACCAAGGGTGGATCATCAGAAGCTAGGAGCAGCCCAAGTGCCAGTGCAAACACAAACAGTGTCATTAGAGGCAAATTCTCTTTGGATGATGAACCTGATAGATTCACATACTCTAGCAAAGTCCAGGAAAGCAAATAGGTGGAGAGCCAGGAAAGATCAGGTGACCTGGCGAGTGCTAGCCACATGGACGAGTTAATTCATGTGTCTAGGGAACATGTACCGAGTGCACATGAGGTGGCACATGAGGATGGCAAGATGGAGGCAGAAGATGTGGAAGTTCCTGATGGTACTCAAAAACTTTCTAAGAAGAAAAAGAAGAAATTTTTGATGGAGTTGGGAGGCGTAAGGCTTAGTCTCAAGCATCTCAAAAAGAAATCCCATGGCGCGAGGAAACAACACGAGGTAAAAGTGCTGGTTGACCAATCATCTCTCTCAACAACTGACATCCAGAACAGAAATTCTCTGCTTAGAAAGGAGGCTTTTGAGGTGATTGAAACCAGGAAACAATTGGGTCTCTCCTTCGGTGAAGATGAAGAATCGTTTGTGGACAGAATTATGGAGATGAATGCTAATGAGGAGTCTATATCAGCTTCCTTCTAGACGATGCGGGGTCTGGATGTGCAGCGGGGTCTGGATGTTACTTCGAGATATTATTTTCATTTTGCTGGTTTTTGATGCTAGGAATGGGTTTTGATTTGGGTGGTACATGATTTTTGTTGATTATTGCGGGTTTTGATTTAATTTGCTGCTATAAGGTTAGTGGCTAGTTTGCTATTGGTTATATGATTTTGTTTTTGCTAGTGATTATTTCGTAGAAGTGCCCTCAGCCTTGCTACTAGCTTGGGACATTAGTGTATTGAGAGAATCCAGAGAAGGTGTTGGTTTGGGAGTTGCTGGACTACGGAGTGGTTGTTGATGAAATGTTGCTCGTTGTTTTGCTTTTTTTTTTTTTTTTTCTTAGGTGCTGCTATCGTGACCTATTGCCATCATTTTTTTGCGCATTTTTTGGATATCTTTAGCCTTAGGTGCATGCTAATATATATGTAGCTTCTGTTTGTAGCTTTTGCTTCTCAGAAGCCTTTTATGTTTTTTTCTATATCTTTGTTGTTCTTTTATAAAAAAATTTTTTTGCTGATAAAAAAAAAAAAACTATTTAAACCTACTTAAGGGTGTTTCATCATCCAATACCAAAACTTTTACAAAGGTTGTTATCTGGTTATGGTGGGTTATGCTTAAAAGCTCGCGGATTAGGCAAATCCTCATGCCTGCGTTAGATTTGGTTAATCTCAATCGGTCACATTTTAATAATCCATGCACAATCTAGATTTGACCACCATTACAAGAACTTTGACTTGTAAAAGGAACTTTAAAAACTAGTGATACACAAAATGATTAATTTATGTATAAAAATAATTACCCACCCGCCCCATCGGTTCCCCTAGTTGTGAGGTGAAGAAAAAAACCACTGAGAATATAAAAATTATTTTATTTTTAACAAATAAAAATATTTGATACATATATACTACTAAATGTGTCATTTTTATTTTTTGACTAGCCAGCAAAAAGACAATGCCAATAGTTTTCTTGTCACATATCTACCAGATCTCCTTCTTCATTACCTCTTCGATCTCCATTTTCTCTATCCTGATCTCCCTCTTCTTTAACTTATTTTGCTCTTTTGCTTCGTTTTGTGTTTTTCGTACATTTTGTTTTATTTTTTTGATATGCTATTCTCCTTCCATTATTTGTTCTTACTATCTAATTTTTTTCAACTAGCTTTTTAGATGTGATTGCCTACCCATTCGGCACAAGTAAATCAATGTTGATAATATTAAAATTAAAATTAGACGATCAAACTCGGTTTTTAGTAAGCTTTTTTGCAAGAGTTGAACGAAAACTATAATGTTATTCTAACTGGCTATGGATAAAATGGGGCGATGTGCAGCTCATGTTGATTATTTTTTATTCTTTATTTTGTTTTAATAATATTTATTTGCATGGAGGTTAATTCGTATTCCTTTTTGTATTAGGATTTGTGCTCCTCGAGGGGTGGAGGTTAGTTTCACTTTGTGTGGAAAGTTTTCTCCTCTTTGTGTAGAGACAGTTCTCTATTTCTTTGAAGAGGTGACTTGTAGCATTTGATATACCTTTTCTAAATTTAAAAAAAAAAAAGGCATTCATTAAGGTGGTATTAATATTATAAAATTAAAGTGAGAGAGAACATTATTAGTATTCTCAAATTGAACTCTAATCATGCTGTCTGGTGGTGCATTAACTATTCCAGTGTCTTCCGAAAATCTGACTATTTTAATGGATTCGATCACCCCAATAAAATGTAAGGCAGAGATATTATAGAAAAATATATGAATCTATTTAAAATTAATTAAAAAATAAAAAAAATAAAAAATGAAAACAAAAGCATATTACCTTTTTAATTAAAGTAATTTTAGTACAAGTCCTATTATTAATTGATAATAAAGTTTTAGTCCTGTATTAATTTTTTTTTATAATTTTAGTCTCTTACGATAAGTGATACATTTATCAGTTTATAAAATTTAGACACTAGTTAAATAAAAATATATCACTTTGTATTTTCAACAGTTATGATGGCTTAATAAATATATCACTTGAATTTTTTTACTTGTTCAAAACGGAATTGATTATTTCTTAAATAAAAACAAATTAAGTATAATATAATTATTTAAAATTTGATACGACTAAATCTCATAAAATAAAATTTGTGGGACTAAATTTTTTATGAGATCTAAAAAAAATTTAATTTTTCAATTTTTCTTAATTATTAGATTTATATAAAGTTAGTTTATATGTGGAGCTTTTGGCTCATAATATTGATTTTGCTGTAAATTGGCTTGTTAAGAAGAGAAAAAAACAAAAAACAAAACTCATGCATGTTTAAATCAATACCCACGAATTATTAGTTTAAAGTTTGGTTAGTTTATGGTCAACTACTTTTCAAGTAAATTAATTTTGGGAAAGAAATATTAATTTCCCTTAATAAATAGAATTATGAGCTTGTTTCCAAATGTCATAGTTGTTTATTTTATGTAATTTATTTTTCATCCTTAGTGAGTTATTTTTACGTTATGGAAGCTTGTTGGCCCTCCTAAGACTCTATTGTTAAGCTGGATGGCAGTTCAGAATAGAGTTGCAACAAAGGAGATCCTAGCAAAGAGGAAGATACTGAAGCCATGTTCAAACCTCAGGTGTGTTTTCTTTTAACGTGGAAGAAGAGTCAGCAAATCACCTATTTGTCAATTGTTGGGAGAATATCCAACGCCGACATAAAATACATGTTCGGGGATCCAAAAAATACATTTTTATTAAACTTTCAACAATTTATAATAAATTGAAATTACAGAGAATGAAATAAGAGGAATAATAAAATGGAATTTGCAAACCGAGTCCTGCAATCACAGTTTTCTTAAGAATGATTCGCCGCCTACCGAGGGTGTTGTAGG
>JAOTRH010000740.1:0-21468 GCA_034768845.1 Heliamphora exappendiculata
GGGGACGGTTGGGGGGTGGGGTGGTGGTTTGGGGGTGGTGATTTTGGAAGAGACGGTAGTTTTGAAGGCGATTTTGGGGTGAAACAGTGGTTTCTGTTAAATTGAATGAAAATTTAAACGGTTAGGGTCTCTTTAATATTAAAATCAAACCTGATGGGATGTTACTGCAATTTTTAAAGCCACATGGGAGATTTCTATTTTTATCAAAAACCTCAGGGGGGATCAGTGTAATTTACCCAAAAAAATTTTTTTGGAGGTTGAAGAACGAACATATCAAAACAGAGGTTGAAGAACAAAGAGAAATTTTAACAAATGACCATGAACAGCCCAAGAAGAAAGTCGGGAATTCAAAAATTTCAAAATAAATACTGTTGGAAAACCAACCAAGACTGCTCTGATGACAAATGGCAAGGCAAATGGATCACCACAAATAGCGAGCAAAAAATCGAAAAGTTTAATTGGCGAGACCGTTGGAGTGCTTATTTTTGAGCTTTCTTGCCAAACTGGCGTAGGAGGTGAAGATGGTAAGAGCGTTGGAAATACTTATGACCATGAACAGCCCCAAAAAAATATCGAGAATTCAAAAATTTCAAAAAATATACAGTTGAAAAACCAATCAAAATTGCTCCGGCGACGAATGGCGAGGCAAATAGCTCGTCACAAATGGCAAGTAAAAAATCAAAAAATTAAATTGCCGAGATAAATGACGAGCCCGTTGGAGTGCTCATTTATGAGCTTTCTTGCCAAACTAACGAAGGAGGTGAAGATGGCGAGAGTGTTAGAAATGCTCTGAGTATTTTTAAAATTATTTAATTACTCCTATTTATTTCCAAAATTACCATGAAGCTGACTGAATGTAACCAAAAGTGTTGATTTTTTTCAATAGTGTGTTCTGTGCAAATATATATATAATTTTATCTTTTTATTATGTTGACAATTAGTTATTCATACGTATTTTTTCTTTTTGTTTGGTTAGAATTTAAACGTGGTAGTTACATAACAAATTTATTATTATTAATAATAATTATTTATGCATTGGTATGATATTTATTTAATTTTAAAAATATAATAGTTAGGTTTTTTTATTTTAGCTAAACTCACAAAAAATAAAAGTATATGTATATTTGACACTTGTACATGAATCTTTTAGTTTATCTACACGTTAATCAAGTTAATTCGCGTGAGGTAGCCATTTTGATATTTACTAAATTTAGTAAAAAATAATAAATTGAATTTTCCTAATGCCTAATTCTAAATTTAGTATACAAAATTATAATTAATAGTAATATCATTATGATTAACAATAAAATCTTATATTAAATATTATATAAATGTTACTATGTTTCACAAAAAAAAAATCCAATACTTACATTAAGTATAGAAAATTATTGTGATATCTTGGTATCTCATATTAAAAAAAGAAAAAAAAAATTAAGCTATAAAAGAAAAATCTTGAACTTTTATACAACAACGAGGTCGTTTTCCAAGTGGTAGAGACCCTGGTAGAACTCTGCATATCATTATGATTAACAATAGAAACTTATATTAAATATTGACCTCGTTTGGGTGAATTTTGCTTATTTGTTTATTGGCTTATTTGTTAAGCAAATAAGTCAAATTTTATTTAAGTCACTTCGTTTGGGTGATTTATGACTTATTTGCTTATAAACCAGCTACCAAAACAAGTTTATTTTCTTATAAGTCAGTTTATAAGTCAGCTTATTTACTTATTTGGCTATCCAAATAAATTTATTTGTTTATTTTCTTATTTTTGGCTTATTTAGTTACCCAAACGGCGTGATTTATTTTTTAACTTATAAATCAATAAGCAAAATTATCCAAACAGAGCTATTGTATAAATGTTACTATGTTTCACAAAAAAAAAAACAAAATACCAATACTTACATTAAATATAGAAAATTATTGTGATATCTTGATATCACACATCGAAAAATAAAATGAAATTCCTGAGTTATAAAAGAAAATTTTTGAACACTTATATAACAACGAGATTTTTCTCAAGTGGTAGAGACTATAACAGAAAACTGCAATTAAGTGTGTTTAGGCGGGAGTAATGCAATGATAGGTGACTTCCTGAGGAAAACAAAACTGTGAGAACTTTGCTCAAAACGGAGTGACGAACAATATCATTATTATGTGAAAGGTCAGAGTGTTACAATTAACAATGTTAATTTTCAAACTACCTATAGTATTAATGATAAAAGTTATTAATAGTAACTAATTGTAAATAATTATTGTATACATTATTATATTAAAATTTTTAATATAATAGTTTACAAAGTAAAATTAATTGATTAAAATTAATAATTTATTAATAATTATTAATGAATATTATAACAATTTATTTAACATGTGCAATGCACGTGCACGTGTCACCAATTAGTGTATATATATATATATATATATATATATGGCATCATTTAAAAGATGGGACTGGAGTAGGAAGTGGTGGACTAATACACCACTTTTCATTTCAATGTTTTAATCCGGTATATTACTCTTGTGGGATTCTAAATCCCATAAAATCTTAGTACTATCAATATCCAATTCAACTGGATTGGTGAGTAAATGTCAAAATTAACCTCTTAAGTAATGATGAACCACGCGTTTTCAGATTCAATGGTGGTCTTGGGCAGCGTTATTGACCGTGGTTGGTGGCGGTTTTATCGTTTTGTCGTTTTATCGTTTTCATCAGATCGAACCATTTTTAGATTCAACAATGGTTTTGGGCGGCGTTATCGACGGTGGTGGGTGGTGATATCGCCGGTGTTGCAGCAACAGTCCAGATTAAAGCTAACCAGAGAGTGAGAGTCGAGAATGAAGCTAGAGAGAAAGAGATATATGATGCAATAGATCATAAATGAAGGGGTGAGGTGATAGACACCGTCAGCCTGTTTGGACAAACTTGTTTATTCGAAGGGTAATTTTGAAACTTAACAAATATAATTCTATTTTACATTCCTGTTTTGGCTAAATATTTGCATATTTTTTGTTTTTTTTGAATTTTTTTAAATTTTTAACTAAATATTTTTACTTTTTCAAATCGTTTCAAAGAGAAGAGTTCAAAAAATAAAAATTTTTTATCAAAAAATTTAAAAAATCCACTAAAAAAAAAAATATGCAACATGAAATTTGACTTATTAACTTATTTTAACTTATTTTATTTTTTTAATTTTTTTTATATTTTAATAAAATATTTTTATTTTTGTGGCTCGTCTCAATGAGATGAGTTTAAAAGTATAATAGTTTGACTAATTGATAAAATTTTTTTTATTAAAGACAAAAATATACAATATCAAATAAGCAAATAAGCAATTATCCCATCCAAAAAAAATATGAATTTGTGTACTCTATTACATTATCTTACCCAAACTAAACACAAAAAATTAATTTAACCTCATTCTTAATTCCTTCTCATTTCTAATCGCACATCACTATTAATCATACTCAATTTATACCGGTTATCAAGTAATGCCCTAAAATATTATGTAGGTGATATTACATGATATTTTTTATAAATAAATAATTATAATCTATATAAAATAGATCACTTTTTTGTCTTTTAACCACTCGATAAGAATATTTTATTATATATTTAGTGTAAAATTTGTTGCTATTATATTAAGTAAAATGGGCTTTCAGTTAAACGTTTAAAAAAATAAGTTTAAAGGCGCAAGGTCCATCAACAAAATTTTTAACGGGCGAGCTCCATTCACCTACAACACAGATAAATTTAACACAAATAAATAAATTTATATGCAATACATACAGATAAATTTATCTGTCGTCTTATTTTATACAAGACAGATAAATTATCTTGCATAAATAAATATACAGATTAATTTTTCTGTATAAAGAACACTATATTTTTTCAAAACACGTATAAAACACACAGATAAATTTATTTATGTGCTTATTTATGCAAGACAGATAAATTTATTTGTATATCTTTTCAAAATACGTATAAAGTATACAGATAAATTTATCTCTGTACTTATTTATGCAAGATATATAAATTTATTTGTGTGTATTTTTAAAATACGTATAAAGCACATATAAATTTATTTGTATGTTTATTTATAAAAGATAAATAAATTTATCTACGTATTTTATATATATTTTAAAAATATATAAACAAATTTATCTATTCTAAAATTTAATTAAATTTTCCGTGATAAAATTGAAAATCGGTCATTAAAATTTTTTTTTATGATAAATAAAAAATAAAATTAACGTTTTTTTAAGCACTTGGAACTAATTTTTGGTAAGTAAAACATGATGTAAACTGAGACATATGATATTTCGAGACCACTAGATAATTATTGCAGAAAAAAAAAAAAAAGTAGAGAGAGACAGGATCGATGGATAATGTCGGCCGGTTTTTGTACTTATCTTTAAGGATAATCAACGTGGCGGCCGTGCCTAGATCACACTCAACTAGTACCCGCAAAATTATTGCTTCTTCTTCCAATGGTCAATAATCTACTGTGAGATATTTTTGCAGGTGAAATTTATGAGTTTCATAAATATTTTTTATTAGATACTGAAAAATCGAAATATTCAAAGGACGTTCGGTCCTAATTGGTAATTTTGATTTTTTTAAAATTTTTTTAATTAAAATATTAAAAAATTAAAATTATTTGTTTGATAAAAAAATAAAAAAATAAAAAAACTCAAAAATTAAATTAAAGTACAAATTAATATTCTATTCAAACTCTTGCCATTTTTAAAATATAATAATGGTCCCATTTGAATGACCTTACTTATTTTTTTATTGATTTATAAGCCAAAAAATAAGTAACGTCATTTGGGTAACCTAATAATTTAAAAATAAATAAATAAGTAAATAAATAAATAAATTCGTTTGAATAACCAAATAAGCAAATAAGTAAAATAAGCTGACTTATAAGTCAAATAAGTTGATTTATAAGCAAATAAGCAAATGAACTCGTTTAAATAGTTGGCTTATAAGCAAATAAGTAAATAAGTCAAGTGCCATCCAAACGAATTGGTTTAAATAAAATTTAGCTTATTTGCTAATAAGCAAATGAGCCAATAAGTAAATAAGTAAGGTCCACCCAACACATAACTAATATTTATTATTCATAATTTATTTACTATTACGATCAACTATATATAATTGTTAATATCAAATATATAAAAATATAAAATTGTTTATTTTGAACAAAAAATAAAAAAATTAACTTTTTATTCAAATAATTAATTTAAAAAAAAAACTAATTTAAAAGTTAAATTACAAAATAATTTAATTTAAACTCAATTTAATTTTTAACTAAAAGTATAAAAAAATAAAATAATTAATTTTTAAGTTAATTGTCAATTAGAATCTTAATATAAACACTTTAGAAGGGTAAATAAAAAATGATCTTTTAATATATATATATATATATATATATATATATTAATTAAAGGTGTAGCATACAAATGTATATAATTAATTGTATTTTTTTTAGCAAAATTTTTTTACGTTTGACTTACTTTTTGCAAAATCAAATATAATTCATCTGAAATTATATATATATTAACAATGTGGCAGTTAAAAAGAATAATTTTGAAATTAAAAAAAATTTATCACAGAGCTTCAATTCTATAGATTTGTTATATATATATAGTATAGATATATAACAGCTGGGCTGGAGGGAGGCGTTTCCTAGGACAGTTGAGATTCTCCTTTCTTTCCATTAGTTTTTTTCTTTAGGGTTACAAATTTCTGGTGAAAAAATAAAGAAGAAGAAGAAGAAGAAGAAAAAGAAGAAGAAGTAGAAGAAGAAGGGCTGTGTGTGTGTGTGTCTAATGGAAGCTGAAGCGGGAGAGTGTTGTTCAAGCGCAAGCACAGAGAAGCGGAAGCAGAGACAGGACGAGGGGCATGGTGAGAAGCCGTACAGAGGGATAAGGATGAGGAAGTGGGGCAAGTGGGTGGCCGAGATTCGAGAACCCAACAAGAGATCCAGGATTTGGCTGGGCTCATACTCCTCCCCCGTCGCGGCGGCTCGTGCCTACGACACCGCCGTCTTCTACCTCCGCGGCCCCTCCGCCAGGCTCAACTTCCCGGAATTCATAGTCAATGAAGACGAGCTCCGCGACATGTCCGCCGCTTCCATACGAAAGAGAGCCACCGAAGTCGGCGCTAGGGTCGATGCTCTTGAAACCGCCGTCCACGCCCATGCATCCGCCGATTCAAATTCCGGCCGAGTTTCGTTGAAGCCTGACCTGAACGAATACCCAGACCCCGAGTACTCCGATGATGATTGATGAGAGAGAGAAAGAGTCGGATCATCTGGATTTAGTCTGGAAACGTGACGGCGGAGACGGCGGACGATGAAGAGAAGACGAGGAATTTATGGGGTTCGATTCGAAGCCTTCATTCCCTAATTTTACAGATTAATTTGTTATGGCTATGGAAAAGTCTTGTCATGATCCAAAGGGATTATGCTAGATTAGTGAAGCTTCTTTTCGTATATATATATATATATATATAAATATATATAGTTGTATCAATTATCAATTATGGTTCTAAATTATGGTATCAAAATATTTATCGGTATTGACGATAAAATTATTCATTGATTGATTTTGAATAGTTTCGGTTGATAAATTAATAAATATTAATATTAAATATTCAAAATTTATTATGTATCAATCCATATAATATTTAAAATCTTGGTATCAATATGGAGGCTTAGAGTGAGTTTGTTTTCTCTATGGAATTTGATCAATATTTTACGATCTCTGTTTGTTGTTTAGTCTCTGAATAGGCCAGACTGGCAACTACTAAGAGCATCTCCAATACCATATTTGAAAATAGCTAGCAAAGTATATATATATATATAAAAAAGTATAATATCCATTTTAGCTAATTATTTTTTTTAAGTATCTATTATAACACTATTCTCTATTTTACCTAATTTTTTTTTATTTCTTTTTTTTTTAATTTTTATGAAACAAATTCTAAAAAATTCATCCCCATATTTATATAAAGTGCTTCAGTAAAACAATGCTTCTATATATATAAACCTAGATCCATAGTTCACGAAAAGACAAAAATTTTCTCCAACGCAAACAATTTTTCTGTATATCCCAGATCCATAGTCCTCGAAAGGACAAAAAATTTCTCCACAGATCCATCGTCCACGAACAACTTTTTTTCCATCGTGAACAAGATCGACATTGATTTCTTTGACGACTTTGAGACGGACGAGGAATCATTTGACGATGCACAGTGCGGAGCGAACAAGCTGAGGAAGACGATGAATAGTGCGGAGTGGAAGGGATTGGGAGCCATTTGGGCTAGTAAAAAATAGCCGGCCAAATTCAATTTTTGGAAAATAGCTAGTGTTATAGAAGTTCTGTTGGAGTTATTAAAATTGTAGTTTGCCAGTTATTTTAATTAACAGACCTTTTATAGAGTACTTGTTAGAGGAATAATTATTCAATACTCTTAGAACAATACTTTATTTAAATTACTGAATGACACATCTTCATATGTTGAATAAAATAATAACAAAAAAATGATGAATCTTATTAAACACACCAATAAATGTGAACTTAAAACACCACGTAAACTTACTGCAATAGTATTGAATATTTACTTTGAACTCGAGAGGATTTTTTTCCCTAAGTTTTTAATTAAAAAACCAAATTAGGTTCAAAATAAGTGATTTGGTAAATTAATTTTTAACTTAGTTGTTTAAAATTGATTGATTGGTAAAAAGTTAATTTGTTTATTTTTTATTCAAATTAAAAAGTATTATCTTTTTATATAGTTAAATATAGTAATTATATATAGGTAGTATTGATAGTAAATAAGTTATAAAATAAAGGTATTACAGCTTTTAAAATAGGACAAATGTTTAAATAAGATATTATAGGAATTAGTATTTTGATTTGATTTTTTTATTTTTTTATTTTTTAAGTTTTTTTATTAAATGTGTTATGTTAGTTTTTTTTTTCATTTTTAACCAAAAAATATAAAAAGTTAAAAAAATTAGTCACTAATCAGACCTATGGCTTCGTTCATTTAACAACTTGGAAAAGAAAGAAAAATAAAAAATATATATATATTTTTTTGCATGTGCATTCAGATGTTTTAAAAAAATATGAGTCTCACAAAAATACTTTTCTTACTAGAAATTTATTCTCAATAAACAAATCTCATAAAAAGTATAAAATTATGCATCGCAAAAAAATTAAAAATTAAAATTTTTATCAATTTTTTTACAAACTAAACATAATGAAAATTAATTTCTTTATATTTATCTTTTCTTATCTATTTTTTTTCACTTCACATTTGTGTAAAATATTGTTTTGTATAATTTTTTCCATAGTCGAACGTGTTGATTTTGGATTATTATTGGAGGAGCAAAAGAGGTGACCATGAATGGAAGACAAAGAAGAATGGAACAGTGGTGGCCTGGCAACAAGTACCAGACTGCAATCAGTACCCAAACAAATGGATAATAATTGAAAAATGCTGAAGTGTAAAAAATCTGATACATCCTTTTCGTACCCAGTGAATTTTATAATTATGTAGACTTCATTTTATATAAAAATAAAGTTTATGTTTAAACTAGTTTGTTTTTGTGTTTTTTTTATTTCAAAGTCATAAAAAAGTCAATTAATTTGACTTATTAAATTTTTTTTTTTTTATTTTTTAAAATTTTTTTTTATATAATTTAATATTTATTTTTATAATAAAAAAATTAAAATATTTATCAATTATTAAAAAAATTAATTCAAACACGAGCTAAACCAGAAATCATAACAATTAGATGAGAAGAGATAAGGTAGAGTTTCGGTGTCCAAACCGGTATTTGTGACACCCATGTGGGACCCACACACTGAAGCATGGGTAAGTTATTTTGCATGCATTATGTCCCTCACTATTTTGCGTTTACTTTGGGCGAGTTTGGACAACTCTGCCTCATTTTAATGGTCTCAATTATTATTATTTTTTGATGTATAAATTATTAATTTATTAAATACCATTAAATATCCTAGCAAGATTTTAAAGAAAATACTTAATAATAAATTAGAGAATGGACTCATGCAATGCGTGTATAAATTAATATTTAAATATTAAAATAGTGGATAAAAAATAAAATAATAAAATAATAATAATATTAAGATAATAAGAGAAAATTTTAAAAGACATTTTTGTCCAATACAAAAGTTCACATAGCTTCACAAAAAGGTTACACTAAATAGGTATTCTCCTTTAATAGAATCATATAGATATACTATGTTTAGTCATTTATTAATATTCGATTAATTTTAAGTTTTATATGAATAATTTACACATCAATAACAAAAAAAAAATATTTTAATAATTAAAGTGTGATCGAGGTAATTTACATGTATTTGGATTAAGTTAGAGTAATAAATTCATAAGAAATCTAATATGTGTAGGGTTTTATAATTATACGATGACTAAAATTTTAGAATTTGCTAATAAATAAGAAATTATCATTCTAGTTATTGTATGAAAAATTGAATTAAATGAGGTAAAGATACATGTAAGAAAAAATAGAAAAATACTGAAAATGCGGAAATCACCTTCGAGTGGAAAAATATAATTTATACATATGTGTGTGTGTGTTTGTGCGTGCGAGCCTTCTGTAAATTTTAATATATTATGAAGATTATTTTAAATTAAAATAGTTAAATTATAAAACATGAAAGGAAAATATAGAAAATGTTTAGGTTTTGATGAAAACAAAATCGGACAATTATGTGAGTCGTCGATTTCATTGATATTAAATGAAATATTAATTTTATAATATGCTATTATAAAAATAGAGAGAGACTTATATCAGTCGGTTTCATTTATGTTAAATGAAAGGGTATGTGAAATATTAGTTTTATAATATGATTTTATAAAAATAGAGAGAGGCGATAGTGGTCCTCAATAAAGTAGGTTTTATCAACGTCGTGAGATGGTGGAAGGAGCTGTTTGTGGTCATCTCGGAAGCGGCTGTCACCGTCTCCAGAGGTGGAAGATGTGAAAGTTTTTGTTCACTAGTGGGTGCAGCACGACGGGCTGGGGAGGTGACCGGTAATTTTTTTTTTTTTGGCCCCAATTCTTAATTAAATAATTTCAGGCATTGAGAAAATTTTAATTTGCGTCACCGTCTTGAGAGGTGAAAGATGTGAAAGCTTGTTCACTAGTGGGTGAAGCACGCGGGGAGGGGTAGGAAAGTGGGAAGTGAGTTAGACTGTGTTTGGACTAATCTTTTTTAAAAGTTTTTAGATTTTTTAATTTTTATTTGTAAAAAAATAAATGTTAAATCATGTAAAAAATAAAATAAAAATTAATAAACCAAATTAATTGGCTTTTTTTGGATTTTAAGACAAAAAATTTTAAAAATAAGTTAGTCCAAACACAGGCTTAATATTGTTTGTTTGACAAAAAAAATTTAAAATTTAAAAAGTTAAAAAATTAAATTAAAATATAAATTTTTAAAATATTCTATTTAATTTTTTTATCATTTTTAAAATATAAAAATACATTTATTTATAACTTTTTTGCTACCACTGTAAATACATATAATTATTAGTATTAAATATATAAAAAAGTAAAATTATTCACTTTGAATTAAAAATAAAAAAATAGTTTTTTTTATATCTAAATAGCCAATTTCAAAATAGGTAATTTAAAATTTAAGTTACCAAATAACTTACTTTGAACTCAAATTTATTTTTTAACTACAAATGTGAAAAGACTTAAAAATTAACTTTTAACCTAATTGTAAGTTAAGGCCTTAGTTAAGTTAATTTTGAATTTAAATGATATCCGATGAATATATTTTTTTATATAGTTGGTTTGTACTAAAAATAATTAACAATGAAGTTTAGACATTGTTTATTTTTATAACAAAAATATAATTTATTTAAATATTTAATAATATTTAATAAATTTTATTTTTAGTATAAATAATTTATATATTAAAAATAATAAAATAAATAATTTGAATTATCAAATGAGCCAAGTTTGTGCTTAAAATTACCTGAAGTGAATTGATTTAATCCATCAAAGACCCATTAGAAGTCGGTCTTGGGTCACATTTGTTTATAAATAATGTTATATTGATCAAATTAGTTTTATAAATTAATCTAATAAATAATATGATACAATTATAACTATAAAATATAAGTGGGTTTATGTGAAATTTATTGTATTGATATTTATTATTATATTACATTATTTAACAAATTAAATTGAGAGCACTATTGTTTGTTTATTACTGGTGCGTGGCCTACGCTTGATCTGCGTGGGGACCAATTGCCTGCAAATTTTAGGTGCTAATCTATAAGTTGGCAAATTATTAGATAGTTTCAGACTACTACGTGGGCGAAGTTACGTAGTATTTTTAACAAAATAAATAATTGTATTTATATAGACTCCATTTGATTATTTCTTACTTATTTATTTATTAACTTATTTACTTATTAGCAAATAAGTTAAAAAGCATTTAAGCCACTTTGTTTGGCTATATTTGCTTATTTGCTCATTTGGCTATCCAAACGATTTTATTTGGCTTATAAACCATCTTATTTACTTATTTGGTTATCCAAACGAGCTTATTTTCTTATCTAAACGAGTTTATTTGTTTATTTAATTTTTGACTTATTTAACTACCTAAATAACGTGGTTTATTTTTTAACTTATAAATTAATAAACAAACGAGCAAGGTTACTCAAACATGGCCATACTGTAAGTCACACTATTTGTTTATCATATTCTTGTTGTAAATTTTTCCTCCACTAAATTAATTAAAAATACCACGTAGACTTAACAGATAATATTTCAAAAGCACCAAATAATTACTCGTGTTTTGCTATAGCTTGGATTTTTTTTGTCACTATGGTTTCTGTATGGCGCCAAATCTTCAACTGCCTAACTGTATCGCAATCAAATTAATTTGACTTTTGTTTATCAATTTTTTTAAAATCATTTCTTACTTTTTTTAATGCCAATAATTCATATAGACATCACCGTCAAAGAAATTTGAATGTCCAAATAGATAAAATACTTAAAGTAATATTTAATGTAACAGATTGAATTAAGAGAGAGAAAATATAAGATATAAGTTAGAAAAATATTTTAAATAGTTGTTAAGGAAAGAAGATAATTATGGGAGAAACAAGTTATTCTTAAGAGAATAGGATTATTAATTTTTTGAAATTTAGATTATTAATCTACCATATGGAGATTAATAATTTAATTTGGTGTAAACAAAATGCCAGCGATGGTGCATACCGATCGAGAAAATGCAAGAAAAGAAAAAAAAATGATGAATGAATGTGTTGAGATAAATTTGAGAAATTTAAAATATAATTTGATGTAAACAAAATTTGAGCGATAATGCGTACAGACAGAATGACAGAAGATAAAAATTTACTTATTTTTGTATTTATTAATAATTTTTTTACTTGTTATTGTATTTGTTATTTTTTTTATAGTTTGTTCAAAGTATTATGCTCTCTCAACTCTTCTTACAGTGAAAAAGTAAAAAAAAAAAAAAAATGTAAAAACTTTTTACTAAAATACAAAAAGAAGATAAAATTGCAAAAAAAAAAAGTAAAGTTAGAAATAATACAAATAAGTTAATAAGAAAAATTTTAAATTATTTATTTCTATATTTAGTAAAGAATTTTATCTTTTAATTAATTTTTTTTATATATTTAATTTATCTCATTGAAAAGATTTTAAAAGTAAAAATCTCAGCAAAAAAAAAACTAAAAAAAAAAAAGACAAGCAAAAAATCTTCAAATGGCGGCTTGGGCCAACCCTCAGCAATGGACCGAGTGATGTCACTTGATTCGATGGACGATGTCATACGTGAGACGTGAGAATAATTATAAGGTAGTTTTGGAACACTATATAATATTATTTAGGTAGCACTTTAATTTAATTTTATATCAAAAAATATTTCAAATAACACAATGATAGCACACAACTTATTGGACATGTAAAATACAAAAATAATTTATTTAATATATATTAATATTTTTAATTTATTAAATACCTCGTAGCGATGCAGTATAGTGCTCTATAAGCACTCAATAATTATTTGAGATGCGGTGGGTATGGTGCTCTGCATGATGAGCAGCACCATTTGCTCAGCAACACGTTTTCTGCTTGTATTCATAACCAATCATTTAAAATAAAATTTTTAAATAATAAATATTAAATTTTTTTAAGTTTTAAATTAATAAAATATTAATAAATACATAATCATAACATATTTATTAAAAAAAGCATGTATACAATAAAAAAAATTTAATAATTGCTACATGCTATCTAATTAAATGCATGTTATCCTCTTATCCAAGTCAAATTTGTGGGGGTGGCTGTGAAATAGTAAGAAAATCATAAAAAAATGTCGATATGCTTGAATGACTTTGGCTCCATAAAAATGAGCAATTTCTTAAAAAGAATATATCAAAAGATTAATTAGAATTATAATCTTTAATAAAAAATTATAAATTTTTGTTATCATTTCTTCAACATCCAATTGAATTGCATAGTAAAAATAGAATTTATCAACAACTCACTTATGAAAATATCTCAAAAAAAACTTTACTTCATCGTATTGTAAATTTCTTTACCTTTAGCACGCTAATATCTTTTTTGGTCATCTCGGGTGAAGTCTACAAATTCTTTTTCTCTTGCTTGGGTACTAATAAGATCGTGTGATATTTTAAGTGATAAGCTAATAGCATTAGTTATTTTAAGATCTATACCTTGAACTCTACACAAATTTCTTTGAGATGACATCATATGAGCGCAATCAGAAAGACGTTGAATATGATTTTATGTGTTATCAAATTTTGTTACAGTCCATTTTGACGATACTTTATCGAAAGAGATGCAAATAAATGTATTGCAATTCGTTCTTGTTTCCGGTCACCTAGTGTTACAAGTTCGGGTTGTTTGTTCTTTTCTCCCTCCTTACAACAAAACAAACTTTTTAGTAATCATTATATCATTTTTTCTATTTTTTGTATGGTAATCTCGTTTAATGCTAAAACACATAATTCTTTCGTATTCATTATAAAATTTGAACACTTCTTCTTATTCAAATTTCATGTCAAGACAAGGTTCACACTCATTTATCAATTCATTTTTATCTTCTATATAACCTTCAACACCACTATCTTCTATTTTAGCCCAAATCAAAACAAAAATTTAAAAATAGGCAATAAAAAATTAAAAAGTTAGTGAACAAACTTTGGTTGTATTCCATATAAAAAAAAACTTATTTATGTTGTTGGTTGATTTATTTACAACACATTTTCTCAAAGAAGATGTGCACATAATATATAAATCATCTATGAACAAGAAGAGAACCAATGTTTACGAAGAGAAAAAGGCACAAATACAGTAGCGAGAGAAATTTGCGTGATCCCTAAAACATCAACGATGGTTGTTGAGACGGACTGTGGAGAACGTTGCAACCAGTGGTGATTGCATGGTGGTCGGGCATTGGCATGGTGGTGATATGTGGGAGCAGTGGTGGGCGACGACGTGATGGTGGTGATCTGGGAGGCAACAATGGTAGACAACGGCGTGATGGTTGTGATCTGCGTAAGTGGTGGTGAATGACGGTGTGATGGTGGTAGATGATGGCGACGTGGTGGTGGACTACGACAATTGTGGTAGATAACGGTGTGATGGTAGCGGACGGTGGTGACGTGGTGGTGAATTAGGGTATTGTTGGCGCCCCTTTAATTGAAATGAACAAAAGGAGAGACAATTAGGGTTTTGTTGACTTAGGTCCAATACGACGTTGTTTTGGACCATTGGTGGTGCTGTGATGGTTAACCCATTTTGAAGTAATGTGAATCCTGTGGTGGTGTAGCAAATAATCATCATTCATAACCTTTTACATGTGAATAATTTAAAATAATAAATATTAGTTTTATTAAATTTTAAATTAATAAAATGTTAATAAATACATAATCAGGAAGATGTAAAAATTTATATGATGATAAATGATGCCTTAAATTTTACATAAAAAGAACTTGGGTAATTTTCTAAATTTAAGTCGTTACACTTCATTAAAAGTGATGATTTTCATGATTACAAATCTTGTATGATTTAAACACACTTGATTTTATTAATGAAAGTTTTTTTTATACATGTGATCAAATTTTTTTAGGGATCTTTATTAAATTTTCTTGAAAATTACATGTTGAATTGACTATGGTGGTAGGATTCCTTATAGATTTTGATGCTTACAATCACCTCTATTGTATTATCTTCCATTACTTATCCCTCATTTGAAAAATATTGCAATATACAGCTCGAGTAAAGGGCTATCCGTACGCATCTTGTTTAACTTTTCACATTTGAGTGGAAGCTGCCAATAAAAGCAAGAAAAAATAATAATTTTTGAGGGAGAGTATCTGTTTTTCTTCAACAGATATATATGTGAAAACTTATTCAGTTTGATTTTTTATTTGTGATAATTTTATATTTTTGAAAGCAATTTTTCAAGATTGATCAGAACCAAAATTGAACTTAAAATTAATAAATATTGAGAATACACACACAATCACTTCGTTTATTTTCATGAACTTCATCATCTTCCAATAAATTATTATGAATTTAATGTTAGATTCATGCACATAGTTCTATATATGTTTTTTTTAACATTATTTGACTCACTTTTTTTTTTGCATGAATACTAGTAAAATTCAGAAAATTGGCATAATTATTTTTTAGCTCTTATTTCTTATAAAACTAAAAGAAATGATTGTTCTTGTTGAGTTAGCTAAGAGTATTTTTTAGCATGGTAGTTGTATTCATCTATATGCTTTTTGTCAATTGTGACAAAAAAGGGAGAGAAGTATTATTTGTTTGGGAGTGAGAAAAAAATATCTTGGATATTTTTTTCTTTGAGTCTTATGCTAAGAGAGAGAAGTATCTTCGTTGTTTTTTTTATATTATTTGATTATTATAATGTATATGTTTTTCACGTGTTATTTGTTTGGTTTTTGTTTTGTAGCATATAGAAAGACGATTCAATTGTTCATATAATATGATGTTTTTTATTGTTATGGGTTGATTAATTTCAATTAGGAATCTTGTAACTATTTATTTATATAGTGCTTGTTTGTGTTAGTTTGTAGTTTTTATCCGAGTTTGGAATTTTCTAATAAAAAATTACAAGTGTTTTATTGTATGTGATTGATTTATTCTAAAATTGTTTGCAATTACTTAAGACGTAAAATAATTCAACGATTGTCGTTATTTTCATTTCGCAGCACATAAAATAATTCACATATTATGATTTCTTTAGATTTGTTTAGTATATTTGTTTCTATTTAGTTGGGAATATATCTCTAACACTAATTCGCCTATGGAAGCTCATATACTGCTGCATATTTATAAGTGCTGTGAATTTGGCATCAAGTGTTGGTGTAAAATGACCACACTTGTGGGTATATAGTAATTTACAAGGTACAATATGTATTCTATCTAGAATTTTTGTTCTATCTTATTAGTTTGGCATTTAGCAAAGTTGTAATTTTTGTAGCCAATTGAATTATTTTTTGTTTTTTGCTGTTAAAAAAAAATGGGAAGCCAACCATCTTTATAATAATCATATTAAGGCTCTGTTTGTAAAAATTAAAATTTTTTTTTACTTGTACTTTCTGGTGTGTTTAGTTAAAATTTGAAAAATAAGAATGAGAGATGAAAGTGATCAAAGGCGAGAAGAATTCAGGTGAAAAATTTCGAAATGATTCATGTGAGAAAGATTTATCTATCATTTTCTCAATCTTATTTGTTATGAAAATGACCAAAGGCCGTAAGAATTGAGTGAAAGTTTCGAAGGTGCATTTCAAAATTAATTTACAAGTTAATTTTTTGTAAGTCAAATTTGATTTAATGAGATAAAATATTTTGCTAAAAAATATATTTTACATAGGTATTATCAGTTAAACAATAAAAACTAAGTAAAATATTTTACTTAAAAATTTATTACATCAAAACAAACGGAGCCTAATAGTACTTACAACTCATTCCCAAATTCTGAGTTGATCCCGTTTCACTTACAATTTTAGTTTTGTCTCATAGAACAAATAATTTTGTGTTTAAATTATGGGATTTGGACTAAAAAATCTTGCTTATAGACTGATTTACACTAATTAATTTAATTAAAGAATCTAAATACCGTAAAATAAATTAATAAACAACCACACAAGTAGAAAATAAACAGGGACAATTACACAGGAAGACATCGATTTTTACGTGAATCAAACCGGATAAAAATCACGAGACCACTCTGAATCTAAAAAATCAAACACTATAATTGTTAGGATTGGTATATTAAAAATCATGTTTTTAGTATTTAATTTTATTTTTTTTTAAAAATTAATTTTTTATTTTATGAGAGTCTTTATTAATAATGTATGTGTATCATTTATTTAATGTAATACATGGATGTCTGATATTCTATATAGTATTTAATCTGGTGTGTAGAATACGGTTTGCATACAGAAGATCAAATTTTAGGTTCCTGTAGAATATAAGTTTTATATTCACAGTTTAGATGAAAATGGACATACCATCGATACGACTGTAACACAGAGTTGTAGTAGGCTGTTTTGATTACGAGAAACAGATAATAACGTCGTCTATTGTTTCGACTCTCTGTGCTAGTATACTTTGTGTGTATTAAAAGAAAAATTTAGGGTAATTAATTTTATACTGACTATATAAATTAATTCACAGCTCAAAATTATTATGAATAGTGCTTATCCTCTTAATCCTGAAATACTTATTGATTTGCGTATATTTAATATTCGTTGTTTTGATTCATTAGAGAGTGCGATCTTATATGGTTCTATATTCCCGGTGAGTTGGATAGCAGTATTGTTTATATAGCGAATATTAATTATTGACGAAATTCACGTTCATAAAGAACGGGATTGACAATATCCCCTTAAGAAAGCTTATAAGTTTTGATCGGGCCAAACTCTACATGTGAATTTAATTATCCAGCGGTCAAACAAGTTAAGCGGAAGGGTTTAAGGAATATCAAGATGCCAATTAAATTAAATTGTCAGTAATTAAATTTAATTGGCGGATATCGAGAATCTTAACGTGAAAAAAAATAGTAAACATTTAATAACAGGAGCTCAATGCTATTTGGTCTTGAGATTATGGGTCAGAGTGCAATTATGGTCCTTTAGTTGTGTAAACTGTAATTCAATATTTTATGGATATTGCAGAAACCGCTACTGATTTTTTATAATTGTAGATAACGCTATGAGATTTGCTTAATTGTAAAAATCGCTGATACGTGTCTGTGTTCCACTAGAAGTCTTACTCATAATTACTTCCCAGGTCACTTCTATAAGCCTATATATATGCGGGTAGGCTGAACCAGTTTCATAACTTGTCTTCTAAAACTAAAGTTGTCTTGATTCTGTTGGTACAACTTCTCAGAGGATTATAACCCACACTATATCTGGGAATCGCAGAAGAGATATACAGTAGAAGATCTGGCAGGAGTTTCAATTCGGATTCAAATCGTAGTTGAAGATTCGACCGGTAAAAAGGTATTCTTCTAAATTAATTTCGAATACAAGAATTTTATTTTGATCGTTCGTCATCAAAAATTTTATCTGGAGCCCGTTTTGGCGATTGCTTGTCCAGTTAATTTTTTTCGTTAATCGTTTGCAAAAATAAAGATGTTGACAGTTTACCTTCAACAATAATATCGTTGGTTACAGGAAAATCTTACAAACTGACGTTGAATCCACAACTAAATGTTTAAAATCCTACTACTGTCAAATCTACGTACATCAACTCCTGTGCTTGACTACCGCTGGAACCCACCACTGGACTTCAATGCTGACGGAATTCTCCATCAGACTTCAACACTTGAGAATCCTCTCAAGTGACTCTACGAATACGAACAGATCGTTGAATGTTTGAATCCTTGATGATAGACTTGATTGTACAGAAGCTAAATATTCATCAAGTTGTAGACTGGCTTGCGAGTATGTAAAATAATATGGGAGGCTTTTTAGCGATCAGGGATTCTGAATATAATAATGAGGCACCAAATATGAAACCCTAGCTGTCTTATTTATAGTCGCCTACAAAAACTCTAGTCTGTTGACAACAATTAAAAACTGTCCTCATCGCTGACCGCTCGAGTGGTCTTTTCACCGCTCAAATGGTGAATGCTGTGTTGCAGCATTTTGTTACAGAGCTTGAGATACCGAGGGTAAATTTTGACCGCTCGATCGGTTTATCGAGCGATCTGACACTGCTTGCAGCTTTTTGATGTTTTCTACTTATTTTTCGCTGCGCTGTAATATCAAACCACAACTCTTAAAGAACAAATATCAAAATATCAATGAATAAAATATAAATAATTTAAATAACAATTTGTCATAAATTTGCCAAAATAAAAAAAACTAGACAAAGGTCAAAATTCCTAACATGGACTAATTGTTTGATGGATGAAGAATTATTATTCTATCATTCATGTTATTAATATTATCGGACTCTTCTTGGTATTGTTAGTATAAGACTTTAGATTATTATTTTTTTCATATTTTACGATAAAAACTAATTGTACAGCTCTTATCGCATTCTTTAATGAACTTCTCATGACTAAACGTGAACTAAAATTCTCACTATGCACGTAGTTTTTTTCATAATCTTCTAATATTAAAAAAAAAGATTTGGCTTCAACATAACTGAACTGGTCTAATTGGACCTTTTGAATCCAAAATAGATTTATTTTAATGATTTGAGCTATTTATTTTATTGTTATCAATTTATACATTATTACTATAAAAAATTAAATTGATAAGATATCGTTAACTGTTTTAACAAATCACATTTGTGTTAATGAAATGAATAATAAAATAGATATCACATTTGGTTGTATGTGGGCCTGTAGTACTCCTCGGTGAAAGTCCAAAAACGTGCGCAACGTAGGTGCTCTGTACCTTCAGGTTAATCTCCATAAATTGAGTCGGTTGTCTCCGTGAATGGCGATGTGTGGGTGCTCTGGACTCTTGGGTTTCGTGCCCGTAAATTGAGTCGGTTGCCTCCGTTAATGGCGTTATTGTTGTAACTCCGTATAGAACTTGTCATTACCAAGCCAGTCTGTATGAGTTGGGTCTAGGGTAATGGGCAAAAGTCTATAGTTGTTACATTTATCTATGTAACATAGTCAGTACATAGGATTTCATTTACATCTTTCTCCTCGACTGTGTTACCCGAGTGGAGCATACTGTTTTATTACTGCTTTTTCATAACTGTGGCATGATATCCGTTAGGATGATTTGCATAGTTTGAAGGATAAAAACTTGTGATTTTAGGGAAGAAAACCTTTTTAGGCTCCTATAGTGGAGTTTGTATGCTTATAATTGCATAGCCTGTTTTACAGCTTTATTGTCTTTTTTTATTGGGCTTCGGCTCACGGTGTGGGATTTTGCTATAAAATCTTTTCAGGTGAGCATGAGGAGTTGACCTTGTTGCAGAGGTTATGGAAGACTTGTTGTAGTTTTTTCTTTTGTTTGCACATCACTTTTACATGTAACGCCTGCGATGGCTGGTTTTGTACGCCTTTGAGCGATATTCTTATTCATGTATGAGATGCATGTTTTCAATTTATGAGAGCTGAACTCTAGAAATTTTATCCAAATGATGTATTTTTTTGAGTTGAGGGCTTTTCAACTACAAATTTTATTTTCTCAAACTGTATTTTGGGTAGCTTTCGCGTGACCCTGATGTTGGGACGTGACAACTTGGTATTAGACTTCTGGGTTCGAATACCTATGAGCCATGAAAAAAAGGTTACATCACCTTGTGAGGATGTATGTGTGCTTGATTGCATGTGTTACAGCATTTTCTTAACATAGCATGATGGCTTGTGGTGTGTACGTGGGTATGGAGGTTGTGCCTTATGATTGATTAATCTTGATTTCGGGCATTTGAATTCACATACTTGGGAGCCATGTTAGAGATACGTTTCACGGACGTGATTTCTAGCAAGGAATCTGAGTAGGTGGTTCAGAGTGACGAGTCTTTCTTGTTGGTTCTCCTCGGAATGTGATATGTGATGACAAGATATTAAGTGGTTATGTGTTAGCATGCTTACCTGTCTTTTACGTTAGCAATAACATGTTGTATGGATGCTTATCCTGTTATGTTGCTTTCGTATAGAGTTATGTCCGTGCAGGGAGGACGAGGTCGAGGTCGAGGCGTGGCCGTGGTTCTGGCTGAAGGGATGTTCTAGTCCCAGATATTAGGGATGCTAATGCACCCCAAGGACCTGCTGACGGAGATCTGTTGCGTGAGATGGTCGATTCCATCCGGCAACTGGCTGAGGCCTCTAGGGAGAGAGACCATACCTAAGCCGAGGGCGACAGTCGCGATGTGTGAGTTTCGCC
>JAOTRH010000761.1:0-24378 GCA_034768845.1 Heliamphora exappendiculata
TTATTATTAAATATCAATTGAGGGGAGAATCAACCCTGTTAAACCCTCCGAGGGATAAAAAACTCTACGAGACATAAATAAAAATATTAACTATATTTTATTTTATTTTCTAAACATTTAATAACTTAAATGTCAAAAAATATGCAGATTGTGATTGATGTTTACTCTGACCAACCCATTGGGTTGGGATACACAGGATACAAGGAGGAATATTTTATTAATATTAATAAATCGTACTTATTAATATCAATTGAGAATACAATGAGGTGTTAACGTTATCATGCGACGGTAATGTAAAATAATATATTAAGATTAAACGGAAGAGTAATTCATTGCATTTATTTTATCATTGATACATTGGGTAACTTCTTTGGGATGACAAATATCCCATCTGAACTAACCACTACATTATTCACACATAGCATCTCCGTGGTTAACTGCATAATGCATTCTTCTTGGAGAATGACTATGTCACAAGCTGAGAAAACTACTCGACGAATAGCATCTCGTACGACCACCATGCAATCCTTTACTGAGTCTTTGTAGTACCCTCCATCATCGGGGATATTATCAGTAGTGAATGCAATGTCCTCTATTACCCTATGGGGAAGCTCCCTTTTTAACACCACGCGTTCACAGTCTCCTCTGTCCAACAGTCGAAGGAAGAAGACTCCAAGATGGGAAGCATCCCATCTCATTGCCCACGTGTACATTCCACGTACAGCACCTGAGATAATTTCTCTTAGGATTTCCTCATTCCGAAAAAAGAAGTATTCGTGGGCATCCTCCACATTATGTTGGAAATAAATTTTTTTTATTTCACAACGGAGGTCAGTAGGCAGACGAGTGAAAATGTCTCCAAATCGAGGATCCATTGTTATGGGACAACTACTCTCTATGAGACTCTATTTATAGTGATCAATGACTACTATTAATGGGTCACATCTGTGTATAAAAATTATTTTTTCAATTTATGTCACATGTAAAATATTTGCTTTAATAAAACAATATATTCCTTTTATTTTAACTGCAGATTCATTTGGTTAATAGTGAGGAATATATAAAATTGGATACCATATATTTCAGAATTACCACTGAAAAAAAGAAAAGATGTCTAAATAGGAATTATTCCTGTACGAGGAGAATAATTTCAATCTCCCAAAATATCTTTACTATTTATGATATGAAACTTCCGTTGAATTTTTTTTACCCCCAAAGGAATGATATAATTATTGTACTAGCAAACGTACAATATTTTAATTGTATTTAATTTATTTTTTATATTTATTTAATTTATAATTTAATATGTTTATATGACGGGATATAATATCTCTGTTACCTCGAATTTTAATTTCAAATTCAAAATTATAGTGAAAAATATATTTTCACTTCCCACTATAGAGTACTTTTTACTATTTACTTTTAAATCTTGTCGGTGACAGCTGTCCTCCACTACATACAAGTGGGATATAATATTCGACAACATAATCTGTACCGTGTAGGTCCCACTTACTTTATGACGTCACTCACGTGTGGTGGGACCCAACCCGCGCCTGACAGCGCGCGGGCTCAAAACCTGTAATATTATATTAGGTTTTCCCCCTAAAGACAGTTGTACCATTCCAGGGTTCTTTATAAATATTTCTTCTCTATACTCTATCTTCTCAGTTATAGTATTAGCAATAAAGCCCAGAGCCCTATGTGAGAACTTCCATAAATATGGCCAGACTTCTCCCTTCTTTTAGAGTTAAAAAAAAATCACTATTCCTAACTTATCTTCAGTGCAATTTAATTGCACAATTTGTAGTAGACCAGATCTAGTCATTATTCTTACCATACAACCCTACATATATAAGGGTTTCCACAGAACTCAATCAAGACGATGAGCCTCACCTACACATTCTTCTGCAAACGGAGAAGATGTTTAACATCACAATTCCTCAACACTGCGATATCAAAGGCCCACAAATGCTGAATATGTCTTTCCATCCAAACATACAAGTTTCACGTTTTGATGTACACGTGGCAGACTACATAGCAAAGGATGGACATTTCATTGAGAAGGGAGTACTGAAGGCAATCAGACATAATCCAAAAAAATATAGGGATGCTATCTGGACAACTATCTTGGCTGAATCTACTTATAAATCTAACTTTTTACTTAGAGTGCAATCCCAACAACCATTTATATGGTTCACACAACTGCGTCACTTGAAATACGCAGCCAGTCAACAATGGTCAGAGCCCGCGGAGGTCTACACACCAAAGTGGGCATCTTTCCCTAATGTCCCACAGACCAAAAGGGACTGGGTTGACAGTAATATTTTCTGCGTAAGTAGAAACTTACTCCATTTATTCTTCAACGACCCACAAGTCATACATGACGTTCACTATATGCACCAAAAAACTATTGAATATATTAATAATAGGATAACTCTAGAAACTGCAGATCCTAACGTGTTAACAATTTCAGGAACCGGAGATGAAGCCGGATCCCCCATAAACTTAATTCTTGAAGGACCGTCTAAATTTGAAAAGACTTCATGGGTAAGGAGTTTAGGACTACATAATTACTTCTGTAGCGCAGTGAATTTTTCTACATATAATCCACTTGCATTATATAATGTTGTAGATGATTTACCCTTTACATTTTTACCATGTAAAAAAAAATTCTTGGGAGCTTAAAAACCTATATTGTTAATGAAAAATATCGTAAAAAAATAAGGTGTTTCAGAGGTATTCCTTATATTATTTTATGTAACGATGATATGCCATATTACAAAGATATTAATTTTGAACCACTATTCAAAAAGTGGATAGAACATAATGTAATTTTTGAATTTATTAATGAAAACATCTATTAACTTTATTAAATGTGATAGTAAAATTTCTGAACATCTTATTTTCTTTTTAATTTGTCCGTGCCAAATTAATTCTACTGGCGGAGGATTTGAATTTCAAAATTCAAAATTAGAACATACAATGCATTGACATGCCACTTCGTGGAGAATCTTCATATGTGAAATTCAATTTCCCAACATATGTTACTATTTATAATTTGAAACCTCCGTTGAAAATTTTCTTCCTTGAAATGGAATATATAATTGTTGTACTAGTGAGATATATATTTTTATTTTATTTATTTTATTTTTTTATTATTTAATTTATTATTACATATCAATTGGGGGGAAATATTTATCCACCTTAATACTGTTGTGACCATATCTCAATCTCAATTAATAAAACAAATTAGGCAATGCAAGTTCTATTGAAATGAAATCACATGATAATACACATTTCACAACACCGGTTTTTATACGGTCTACCTCCATTAACCCGAATATTGCATACAACAAAAGAGGCATTAATTTACCCCCTGACATAAATAAACTAAACAGTTTTAAAATATACTTGACATCTTAAGATGTATTTACACTCTTTAGAACTAACAGTAACAGCCACCAAGTAGAGAGCCCCCTTTTGAATACTTCCTACGTTTCCTAACAACGTGTCTTTATAATCTGTCCACACATCAATAGGATAGAAGCGATCCACAATTTCTAGTCCATGCTGAACATATTCATCCTCCTTTCCACCGATAAGCTTATACCTTAGTTTCTTTAGTGTCTGGAATCTATCGAACTGATCTGGGTCTACTATCCAGGTCTCTAGGTTATCCTCTCCAACACCAGTAAACATCTTGTCCGGTGTCGAAACAGTATCAATTGGGGCGTTGTCAGTTACAATGAATATTAGGATGTGCTGTACAGTATCAAGCTCCTTTGCCTCTGCCCCCAGAGATACATTCTCAATTAATTTTATTCCCTCCATAATAATTTTATCTGATTGGCAATCAGACCTCTTATTTCTCAATCAATTCCATTAAGCAACCTCGACACAGTTTTATTATTAAAATATATCTCCTTCATCTATTCATCATATACTTCCAGTTTCTTGGCACTCCTCTTAGTCCTTTTAATATATCTGGAATTATTCTGCACATAATGTCTGCGGCCAGGATAAGGACGATAGGGAGCAAGCACGTCCATGGTAATTACACTTTAATCCACTGCCTCCCAGATTCCTCATTCACCGATAAGCAAAAGGGGTACGATACAGACTACTTGCTGCTTTATCCAATTTTCATGAAAGACTCTAAAGAAGATATTCTAACAGATCTGGAATTCCTCTTACCTCTGCTAATCCTTTTGTTGAGAGACCTTAGCTTTGATATTAGCTCCCTCTCTTCCTCGCACGTTGAAACAAACTTTGTCAGAACTAACCACCGGCTCTCTTCTCACAGTCCTACTTGCCACTTCAAGTAACGATCTACACACATTTAAATGAACATACCATAATTTCCTAGATAATCTTCTAAGAAGTACAACATTATATGCCAATGTAATCAACAACAATAACAGAGAAAAGAGGAGAGCAAAGGCAATATACCACAAAAGAAAACCACCAAGATAGCTGTCCCACTTTTTGGTGAGGGTAACCTAAAGACCTGGATAGTGGACCTAGATCAGCCTGATAGATTTCGGATGCTAAAGAAACTAAGATATAAGTTTATCGGTGGAAAAGAGGATGAATATGTTCGGCATGGACTAGAAGTTGTGGATCGCTTCGGTCCTATTGATGTGTGGACAGATTACAAAGAAACGTTGTTAGGAAATGTGAAAAGTATTTAGAATGGGGCTTTGTACTTGGTGGCTGCTACTGTTAGTTCTAAAGAGTGTAAATACACCTTAAGATGTCAGTTGTATTTTAAAACTGTTTAGTTTATTTATGTTATGGGTAAATTAATGTCTCTTTTGTTGTATGTAATGTTCAGGTTAATGGAGGTGGACGATATAAAAACCGATGTTGTGGAAGGTGTATCAGCCAGTGATTTCACTTCAATAGAACTTGCATTGCCTAATTTGTTTTATCAATTAAGATTGAGATACGGTCACAAGAGTATTAAAGTGGATAAAATATTAATAAAATATTTACCTTTATGTGCTCACAATGCCAGTGGATTGGTTAGAGTAAATGTGTATGACCGTAGGTTAGATGGTAATGACAGTCTAGAGGCTTATTTTGTATTTTTTGTAGATTGTCAGTGTGAGTTAATTTGTTATTGCAATGGATATTGTTCTATTAATGATAAATAGGCCCCAAGTGTGGTCAAGTATCGCCTGAAAGTATCTAATATCAAAAGAGGTGTTACATATTATAAAAGGAAGGGTTATCTGAAGTATTCTACTAGTGAGATGCCGAAAGATTTTGTAATGAGACCCCCATCTATCAATATGATGTCAAAAAAATACAATAGAGAACATGTTGATGTTTAGTACTGTGCCCCTAGTAGTGTTGTTCCAATTCTCTCCCGGTCCATGTCTCTATGTTTACCGAAAATGAGGTCTAATCTGTTGATTGGAAGTTTTGCAGAATGTGGATCAGTCATTGATGAACGCAGAGCTCGTCCAAGCGTGTCCGAGATTGATATAGGTAGATGAGGAGTTGGTATGATGGAGTTGGACCCTAGACCGTCCGTTTCTGATGTTGGAATTAGAAAAGATGAAGTTGAGAGAAGGGGTTATGTTATCATGTACCCTCAAGAACTGTCTAATATATTAAGAAATATAATAATGAGTGTTAAAAATAGTGATGAGAGTAAATAAGTAATTACAGATGAGAACGATAATGTTGTAAGCAAATGAGATGTTCAAAAATTTCATTTGCACATTTGATAATTCACAGTGTACATTTAATAAAGTTTGATAGAAACTTTTATTAATAAAATCAAAAATTACATTAGATTCTGTCACATCTTTAAATGGTGGTTCTAAATTAATATAAATTAAAATATTATAAAGAATGCATGTAATGCATTTGATAAAAAAAATACAAAAGAAATTATTTCACATATTAATTTATGCCTCACAGAATTTATCTCCCGGAGGGTTTAACAGGGTTGATTCCCCCATGAATAGATATTTAATAATAAATTAAATAATTAAAAAAATAAAAAATAAAAAATAACATATGAATTTATGCCTCGCAGAGTTTCATCCCCGTAGGGTTTAACAAGATTCATTCTCCCCCTCAATTAATATTTAATAAATTAAATAATAAAGAATTAAACAAAATACATAATCATCAATTGAGAGGGGAATGAATCATGTTAAACCCTCCGGAGGATGAAACTCTGCGAGACATAAATAAAGATGTTAACTATAATTTATTTTATTTTTCTAAACATTTAATAACTTAAATATCAGAACATATGCAGATTGTAATTGATGTTTATTCTGACCAACCAATTGGGTTGAGATACACAGGATACAAGGGGAAATATTT
This sequence comes from Heliamphora exappendiculata, assembly GCA_034768845.1. Lineage (NCBI taxonomy): Eukaryota > Viridiplantae > Streptophyta > Magnoliopsida > Ericales > Sarraceniaceae > Heliamphora > Heliamphora exappendiculata. The sequence continues at coordinate 6,346 of JAOTRH010000761.1, forward strand.
TATTAATATTAATAAATCGTACTTATTAATATCAATTGAGAACACGATGAAGTGTTAACGTTATCATGCGACGGTGATGTAAAATAATATATAAAGATTAAATGAAAGAAAACTTCATTGCATTTATTTTATCATTGATACATTTGGTGACATCTTTGGGATGCCAAATATCCCATATAGACTAACCACTACATCATTCACGTATAGCATCTCCATGGTTAACTGCACAATGCATTCTTCTTGGAGAATGACTATGTCATAGGCTGAGAAGACTCATCGACGGATAGCATCTCGTACAACCACCATATAATTCTTTACTGAGTCTGCATAGTACCCTCCATCATCGGAGTTATTATCAGCATTACCCTTCTCATGTTCAGAAATAAAATTTCTAAACATCTCATTTGCTTACAACATTACCCTTCTCATCTGTAATTACCTCTCTACTCTCATCACTATTTTTAACACTCATTATTACATTTCTTAATATATTAGACAGTTCTTGAGAGTCCATGATAACAGAACTCCTTCTCTCCACTTAATCTTTCCTAATTCCAACCTTAGAAACGGACAATTCAGGGTCCAACTCCGTTATACCAACTCATCCTATGCGTATATCAATCTTGGACACGATTGGACGAGCTTTGCGTTCATCAATGACTGATCCACATTCTCCAAAACCTCCAATCAACAGATTGAACCTCCTTTTTGGTAAACACAGAGACATGGACCGAGAGAGAATTGGAACAGCACTACTAGGGGCACAGTGTCAAACATCAACATGTTCTCTATTGTATTTTTTGACATCACATTGATAGATAGGGGTCTCATTACAGAATCTTTCGGCATCTCACTAGTAGAATACTTCAGATAACCCTTCATTTTACAATATGTAGCACCTCTTTTGATATTAGATACTTTCAGGCGATACTTGACCACCCATGGGGCCTGCTTATCATTAATAGAACAATATCCATTGCCATAATAAATTAACTCACACTAACAATCTACAGAGAATACAAGATAAGCCTGTAGACTATCATTACCATCTAACCTACGGTCATACACATTTACTCTGACCAACTCACTGGCATTAGGAGCATATAAAGGTGAATATTTTGTTAATATTTTATCCACCTTAATACTCTTGTGACCGTATCTTAATCTCAATTGATAAAACAAATTTGGCAATGCAAGTTCTATTGAAATAAAATCACTCGCTGATACACCTTCCATAATATCAGTTTTTATATCGTCCACCTCCATTAACCAGAACATTACATGCAATAAAAGAGGCATTAATTTTTCCCATGACATAAATAAACCAAATAATTTTAAAATACACCTGACATCTTAAGGTGTATTTAGACTCTTTAGAACTAACAGTAGCACCCACCAAGTACAGATCCCCCTTCTGAATACTTTTCACGTTTCCTAACAACGTGTCTTTGTAATCTATCCACACATCAATAGGACAGAAGCGATCCACATCTTCTAGTCCATGCTGAACATATTCATCATCCTTTCCACCGATAAGCTTATACCTTAGTTTCTTTAGCATCCAAAATCTATCGGACTGGTCTGGGTCCACTATCCAGGTCTCTAGGTTACCCTCATCAACACTAATAAACATCTTGTCCAGTGTGGGAATAGTATCAAATGAGGCGTTGTCACTTACAATGAATATTAGGATGTGCTGTACAGCATCAAGCTTCTTTGCCTTAGCCCCCAGAGATACATGCCCAATTAATTTTATCGCCTTCACAACAATTTTATCTGATTGGTGATCAGACCTCTTATTTCCCAAATCAATTCCATTAAACAACCTCGACACACCTTTATTATTGAAAAATATCTTCTTCATCTGTTCATCATATACTTGCAGTTTCTTGACACTCTTCTTAGTCCTTTTAATATATCTGGGAATATTCTGCACATAACGTCTGCGGTCAGGATAAGGACGATAGGGAGCACGCCTATGGTAATTACGCTTAAGTCCACTGCCTCCTAGATTTCACGTTCTCCGAAAAGCATCGGGGGTACGATACGGACTTCTTGCTGCTCTACCCATTTATAATGAAAGACTCCAAAGAAGATATTCTAACAGATTTGGAATTTCTTTTACCTCTGCAAATCCTTCTGTTGAGAGGTCGTAGCTTTGATATTAGCCCCCTCTCTTCCTCGCACGCTGGAACAAATTTCGCCGGAACTAACCGCGGCTCTCTTCTCACAGTCCTACTTGTTACGTCAAGTAACGATCTACACACATTTGAATAAATTGATCGTAATCCCCTGGATAATCTTCTAAGCAGTACAACATTGTATGCTAATGTAATCAACAGCAATAACAAAGAAAAGAGAAGGACAAAGGCATTATACCACAAAATAAAATCACCAAGATAGCTGTCCCACTTCATGAGCATATTATCCTCTTGAAATTAAAAATGGCTAGACAACGTTTTATAACAACAGAGATAGCGTACTCGTGAAGCTTCTAATTTGAAATTCAAATTTTAAAATGAGCGCTAGATTTCTCGCTTAAAACTGTAGTGTACCTTTTACTGATCACTTTTCAATATGTCGATGACAGCTGTCTACCACTACATACAAGTGAGATATTGGTAATACTTTAAGTAAGAAGAAAGAGAATAGAGAAGAGAAACTTATAAAGAACCATGGAAAGGTACAACTGTCTTTAGGGGCAAAACCTAATATAATATTACAGGTTTTTCCCCTGTGCGCCGTCAGGCGCGCGTTGTGTCCCTCCACCACGTGAATGACGTCATAAATATGTTATTCATATGTGAAATTCAATCTCCCAACATATGTTATTCACCGTCGCATGATATTTAACAATCTGCATATGTACTAGTAAGATAAATATTTTTTTTTTATTTTTTTATTTTTTATTATTTAATTGATTATTAAATATGAATTGATGGGGGAATCAACTCTGTTAAACCATCCGGGGGATGAAACTTTGTGAGGCATAAATAGATATGTTATTTAATTTAATTTTTTTATTATTTAGTTTATTATTAAATAACTATTGATGGAGGAATCAACCATGTTAAACTCTTCGGGGGATGAAACTCTGCGAGGTATAAATAAATATGTTATTTTTTATTTTTTTATTATTTAATTTATTATTAAATATCTATTGAATGAGGAATAAAACTCTACGAGACATAAATAAATTGATATTTTTTTATTTTTTTATTATTTAATTTATTATTAAATATCAATTGAGGGAGGAATCAACCATGTTAAACCCTCTGGGGATGAAACTCTGCGAAGTATAAATTAATATGTTAAATATTTATTTTATTTTATTTATTAATTATTTAATTTATTATTAAATATCAATTAAGTGGGGAATCAACCCTGTTAAACCCTCCGAGGGATGAAACTCTGCAAAGTATAAATTAATATGTTATTTTTTTAATTTTATTTTTTAAAACATTTAATAACTTAAATGTCAGAACATATACAGATTGTGATTGATGTTTACTTTGACAAACCCATTGGGTTGGGATACACAGGATACAAGGGAAAATATTTTATTAATATTAATAAATTTTATTTATTAATATCAATTGAGAACACGATGAGGTGTTAACGTTATCATGCGATGTTGGTGTAAAATAATATATTAACTTTAAACGAAAGAAAAATTTATTGCATTTATTTTATCATCAAAACATTGGGTGACTTTTTTGGGATGCCAAATATCTCATGTGTACTAACTACTACGTCATTCACGTATAGTATCTCCATGGTTAACTGTTCAATACATTCTTCTTGGCGAATGATTATGTCATAGGCTGAGAAGACTTCTCGACGGATAGCATCTCGTACGATCACCATGTAATCCTTTACTAAGTCTGCATAGTACCCTCCATCATCGGGGTTATTATCTGCAGTGAAAGTAATGTCCTTCATTACCCTATGGGGCAACTCCCATTTTAATACTACGCGTTCACAGTCTTCTCTGTCCAACAGTCGACAGAAGAAAACTCCAAGACATGAAGCATTCCACCTCATTGCCCACGCGTACATTCCACGTGCAGCACCTGAGACAATTTCTCTCAAGATTTTCTCCTTCCGAAAAAAGAAGTATTCGTGGGAATCCTCCACATACTGTTGGAAATAATTTTTCTTTATTTCACAATGGAGGTCAGTAGATAGATGAGTGAAAATGTCTCCAAATCGAAGATCCATTATTATGGGACAACTACTCTTTACGAGACTCTATTTATAGTGATTAATGACTACTATTAAGGGGTCACATCTGTGTATGAAATTTATTTTTTCAATTTATGTCACATCTAAAATATTTTCTTTAATAAAGCAATATTTTTTTTATTTTAATTATAGAATCATTTGGTTAATAGTGAGGATTATACAACATTGGATGCCATCTATATCAGAAATACTACTTGGAAAAAGAAAAGATACCTAAATAGGAATTATTCATGTACGAGGAGAATAATTTCAATCTTTCCAAATATCTTTACTATTTATGATATGAAACTTCCGTTGAATATTTTTTCTCCCCAAGTGGGTGATATAATTATTGTACTAGCAAATGTACCATATTTTAATTTTATTTGATTGATATTTTTTATTTATTTAATTTTTAATTAAATATATTTATATGGTAGAATATAATATCCCTGTTACCTCAGATTTCAATTTCAAATTCAAAATAATGGTGAAAAATATATTCTCAATTGCCACAGTAGAGTACTTTTTAGTATTTGCTTTTAAATCTTGTCGGTGACAGTTGTCCTCCATTACATACAAGTGAGATATAATACCAGACAACATAATCTGTACCGCGTGGGTCTCACTTACTTTATGACGTCACCTACGTGGTGGTGGGACCCAACGCGCGCCTAACGTCGTGCGGGGGCAAAACCTGTAATATTATATTAGATTTTGCCCCTAAATACAGCTGTACCCTTTCATGGTTCTTTAGAAGTATATCTTCTCTATACTCTTTCTTCTCACTTATATTATTACCAATAAAGCCCAGAACCCTAGGTGAGACATTCCATGTGGTGTGTCCGACCTACTTTATAATAAGTTAATTTTAATTTTTTTATTTTTTATTATTATATAATTTATTATTAAATATCTGTACATGTCAGGAATCAACCATATTAACCCCTCCGGGTGATTAACTACTTTTCTTTTATTTTAATTTTTTATTATTTAATTTATTATTAAATATCTATTTATTGAGGGAATCAAACCGGTTAAACCCTCCGGGGGATAAAATTCTGCGAGGCATAAATTAATATGTTATTTTTATTTTATTTTTAAATTTATTTTATCTTTGCAATTATTAATCCCACTTCTATTAAATTTTATTGGTTGTATGTTGTTAAATGTGACGATTAAATTTATGAATATCTCATTTTTTGATTTTTTAATTTCTCCATGCCACCTGTGTTTCATTACATAAAAATGAGATATTATATTGAAATTGCGGTATAGTAAACAATCACTTGGGATTTGAATTTGAAATTCACAATAATTGCGGGTTATTTGAAATTCAAAGTAATCAATTGGGATTTACTATGCATTCACAGGCCACTACCGTTGACAATTTCTCTAAGAAGTGATATTGCATTTACTCCACAAGTACAATAATATATTATGTTTTTTGTTTAATTTTTTCTTATTTAATTTTTTAAATATTAATTGAGGAAGGGAATCAATCATGTTAAACCATCCGGGGAATGAGATTTTGCGAAGCATAAATTCATATGTTATTTTTTATTTTTTATTTTTTAAATTATTTAATTTATTATTAAATATCTATTCATTGGGGTACAGGTTTGGCCTTTGCGCGCCGTCAGGCGTGCGTTGGGTCCCACAACTACGTGGGTGACGTCATAAAGTAAGTGGGACACACGCGGTACAGATTATGTTGTTGGGTATTATATCCCACTTGCATATAGTGGAGAACAGCTGTTACCGACAAGATTTAAAAGCAAATAGTGAAAAGTACTCGACAGTGCGACACGAGAATATATTTCCCACCATTATTTTGAATTTAAAATTGGAATCCGAGGTAACAAGGATATTATATCCCGCCATATAAATATATTTAATTATAAATTAAATAAATATAAAAAATAAATTAAATAAAATTAAAATATTGTACGTTTGCTAGTACAATATTTATATCACCCATTTGGGGAGAAAAAATATTCATCAGAAGTTTCATATCATAAATAGTAAAGATAATTGGAGAGATTGAAATTATTCTCCTCGTACATGAATAATTCTTATTTAGGCATCTTTTCTTTTTTCAAGTGGTATTTCTGAAATAGATGGCATCAAATGTTGTATATTCCTAACTATTAACCAAATGAATCTGCAGGTAAAATAAAATGAATATATTGCTTTATTTAAAGAAAATATTTTAGATGTGACATAAATTGAAAAACTAATCTTCATACACAGATGTGACCCCTTAATAGTAGTCATTGATCACTATAAATAGAGTCTCGTAGAGACTAGTTGTCCCATAACAACGAATCCTCGATTTGGAGATATTTTCACTCATCTGCTTACTAACATCAGTTGTGAAATAAAGAAAAATTATTTCCAACATTATGTGGAGGATGCCCACGAATACTTCTTTTTCGGAAGGAGAAAATCATGGGAGAAATTGTCTCAGGTGCTGCACGTGGAATGTACACGTGGACAATGAGGTGGGATGCTTCCCGTCTTGTAGTCTTCTTTCGTCGGTTGTTGGATAGAGGAGACTGTGAACGCGTGGTGTTAAAAAGGGAGCTGCCTCATAGAGTAATAGAGGAAATTGCATTCACTGCTGATAATAACTCCGATGATGGAGGGTACTATGCAGACTTAGTAAAGAATTGTATGGTGGTTGTACGAGATGCTATTCGTCGAGTAGTCTTCTCAGTCTATGACGTAGTCATTCTCCAAGAAGAATATTTTGTACAGTTAACCACGGAGATGCTATACTTGAATAATGTAGTGGTTAGTCCAGATGGGATATTTGGCATCCCAAAGAAGTCACCCAATGTATCAATGATAAAATAAATGCAATGAATTTTTCTTTCATTTAATCTTAATATATTATTTTTTACATCACCGTCGCATGATAACGTTAACACTTCATCGTGTTCTCAATTGATATTAATAAGTACAATTTATTAATATTAATAAATATTTCCCATTGTATCCTGTGTATCCCAGCTTAATGAGTTTGTCAGAATAAACATCAATCACAATCTGCATATGTTCTGATAAGGGAAAGTAAATAAAAAGTTTTGAAATTTATTGTATTATAAAATTTGTTAATCGACTTGTAAATTGAATTATGAATCTTATGATTTATCTAATAAGTATGCTTATAGGCCATTTTTTTAAAAACTATTTTTACTCCTGATAAGTCACACATTAGCAAGCTCTTATTTCCCAACTACATTTTGAGAAAAAATACAATATTACTGTGATATCATATCATTATTGATGTTAGATACCATTTAATAATAAATTATTATGGAAGTATAATTACTTACCATCTAATAATAAATTTACCTGTAAATATATTCAATCTCACTATGCAGATGCAATAGCTTTTAGGATGAGTTGAATCTAGTAATTATATTTAATAAGTGGGGTTTACAATTTCATGGATTGTTTTATTAGTGAAATTGATATTCCGCATGTGTTTGGCCGGATTTTTAAGTTAAATTTTTTAGTTTTTTTTACTAAAAATTATCACTTTGTTTGGGTTTTTATAAAAAAAGTTAAATTTTTTATATTTTTTCTGTCACAAAAAAGTTATAATTTAATATAAAAAGTCATGATTTAACACAAAAATATCAAAAAAATCTAAAAATTTCTAAAAAAAATTAATCCAAACACATTCTACATGTCAATAATGAAGTTGAATCACTCTACTTTTACTCTGAATCACATGTTTAATTGTATTCAAGTTTTTCCTTCTTTTTTTTTTTCATCTTGACATCACATTGGAATTAGAACTGGCTTGTACTGACATGTGAGATGGATCCTAGGTCTTGACAGTGAGTCGTGACCAATGACTTTCTTATCATATTTTTAGATACCCATGGATTTGAGATAAGGAAATACTGCAAATCCATGTGTGGTTTTGAAAGGAAAAATGCATATTTGTATTCATATATGGTCCTCTTAACTATGGTCTCAACTGATTTTAAGTTAAGTTTTTTATTTTAAAAGTTATTTTAAATTTAAAAAGTTATGATATTTTTAAAAAATAAAAAAAAAATTATTTAAAAAGCAAAAGGGCTAAAAAAATTTAGTTGAAAAATACAACTTTTTAACTTTTTGATCTTTAAGCAAAAAGACAAAAAAACTTAAACTTTAAACCAATTTAAAGCTGATTACTAAATGAAACCTATTTGTCATTGAAGTTGGATATCTTCCCATAGTTTTTACAAACAAAACTAGTGTAAAGCGATTTCAATTTCACAGTAATGATGTGAAAATTTGGTTTGTCTCATTAACATTAGGATTGAATTTTATATTAAAGAGTTTATTTAATATGTTTGAATTTTTTTTGAGACTCAAAAAATAGTTTTGTTACATTTATTGGATACAATGTTTAGAATTTAGATAGTTAAAGCCAGCTTATACTCCTTTAATCATAAAATTCGCAAAATATCATTTTATTTGAAAAAGATTAAATCAATAGAAAATAGAATAAAAATATATCAAATTAATAAAAACTTTACAATATTAAATTTTTTAAATTATAAAAGTTTCACTATTCTAATAGTTTTTGTGCAATTTTACACTAATTTAAAATTTCTCTATTTTCACTATGTGTTCCATCCCAATGTTGGGTACATAAGACTATTTTCATTTATATAGGCCAGCTTAATTCATGTTATCGTATAGGAGTAAAGTAACATTCGTTGGGCCTATTTTTAATATTTGGAAAGAATAATTGTTTGATAAAAAATAATACTTTTATCTTTGATAATTTTTAACAAAAATTACATTTTATGATTTCAAATTCGATGTAGCGTGCAAAAAAATAATACATCCAATTCACGTTTTTGAGAAATTTTTAAGAAATTTTGTTTGAAATCACTAATAGTTTAATTCTTTGGCTGACAAATTTTCAAAACAAATTTGTGACCTTGACCAATTAATTAAGTTAGATTAAAAATATTTTTTAAAAATATTTTACAAATTAAAACCAAAATTTTTCAAAAAATAAATTGAATTTTTAAAGGATTTTTTTCTAAATATGCCATGAAAAATATAAACAGATATTAGTGTATGTTTTTATTATAATATTAGTGTTTTAACAATGAAATACTATCATCACCAATAATAGAACTATTTTCGTGAGAGAAATTTATAATTTCCACAAAAGAATATAAAATGGTGATGAAATATTGTCAACGCCAATAATTAAAAATTGTTTTGTTATGAAAAATAAAATTCGTTAAAAAAAGCATATTGCAACAAATATTATCCTCACCAATGATAAAGGTCTTATTGTGAGAAATATATATCTATTGCGACAATTATTTTGTCAAATTAAAATATTCTTGTTAAAAGATTATTTTTAGGAAAATAAATAAATCTTATCGATAAATTTCGTCAAGACAAACATTTTTTTAAAGTAACGATTGTTTTGTCTTTGAGAATGACGACCCGCCAGGGTAGTCCAGCGATTTAAGATCGTCACTGAAACCAGCTGTAAACTCAGAGTTCTTATATTCAATTCTCGTTGGAAGTGCCTTGGATTAACCGATACTTGTAATTACAGATATCTAGAAATTTTACACCTTAAGGGCCCCGACCAAAGGGCCCTATCTTAAAGTAATTTCTCCATCATTAAAAAAGAAAAAAAAATTTACATTTACATGACCAACCTGAAGTAGAGACCACTTGCACATTACGGCACAAAATCATGAATCCCTAACAATTTACAGTTGTGATGAATATTTTGAAACATTATCTTCCATGATTAAAGAATATTAACTAAAGTCTGAACTTTCTAAGGCTTTCTTCTTCCTAAGCATTACAAAGAAAGATGATTTTTAATGGCTCTACAAAACATTACTAAATTTTACAAAGTCAGTCATAAAATAATTTAGTGAAACAAAATGTTGCCACAAGATTGTTGATAAAAATTCATAACTAAATACTTTCAGTGAAAAAATATATATATAAATAAAAATCTATCACAGTCGTTTTTTGTTTGTGTTTGGTCTAATTTTTTTTATGTTTTTAAAATTTTTAATTTTTTTTCATTTTTTTTTGTAAAACGGCATATATGAAAAGATGTTGAAAAAATCAACTAAATAGAACAAATGGCCAAATAAGTAAACTTTTAAAAAAAAAATTTAAACTAAATTTAAAAAAAAAAAAAACTTTGACCAAATATAAGAAATGGATGAATCTCGACAACAATGTGATCGAAATCAAAGGCGCAATCAATTGGCTTTGAATAGGGTGACAGCCACGTGCGTTGTATTATGTTTACTAGAGTTTATTTGTTTGAATTTATTATTTAAATTTATATCTAAAATTTATAAATATTTTGAATTTTTTAAAAATATTTATAAATATAAATATTATAACTATATCAATATTATCATCCTTCATTTATAATTCCACAAAGTAATTTTCACTATTTACAAAATAAATAAATCTTGAGTAAAAGTTAAATAAAAATATAATTGATGCAAAAATCAATAGATACAAATTATTCAGAAATGCTCTTTATTCTTGTGTTGTAAAACGTTGATATTTGTTATTAATTTTCATTTTTCAATTTTTTTTATAGTTTAGTTTAATTATTATATTTTTTTATTTTTTCAAAAAACTTATTTTTTGGTAAAAATATCTTTAAAAACCTCAATAAAAGACAGCTTATTTGATTTAAATTTTATTTTTAGTGATTTTTTTATTATTCAGTAAAATTATTACGTTAATTTTTTGTGAATATTTTCATCATTTAGTGAAAACATTATATCTTTTTAATTTTTAGTTCAAAAAATATTTAGGTCAAAATAGCTCAGGTAAAAAAAAGGTAAAAATAATCATAAGGTAAAAAAGAAATTAAATGATAAAAGTAACTAACCATATAAATAGTATATAGTAACTAGTAAATAGTAAATTTTATTTTAATTGAGTTTGAATTTAAAAATTAAAAAAAATATTCAAATAAAATTCATTGCAATATAAAAAAAATAAACGAAAAAAATAGAATTAAAAAAATTAAAAAATGATCCACTAGACAAATAGTGAAATAGTTAACTTTTTCTTATATTATAAGATTAAAAATAAAAAAAAATAAAATTCATTTTGATGAGAAAAAAAAAACTAAAAATAAAATTAAAATAAAAAAATAACCCACTAAATAAATAGCGAAATAACTCACTCATTCTTATATTATAAAGTACAAAAAAACTAAATTTCAAAGCCCAATATTGCAACTTTCCCTTTTCTTTTTCTTTTTGTTTCTTTCTTCTTTTGCCTTATCTTTTCCTCCACAAACTCAAGATTCAAACATAGCTTTATGGAATTTCTAATTAAGAGAAAACTAGTGTTGGAAAAATGATTTTGAAACATCATTTTAAAGTTAATATGAGAAATTAATTAAAGATGGTAATAGAATCAATTCCATTAGAGAAATGTGTCTTTTTAGTGACACATTTTATACAAATGGGTGTATTTCTAGACAAATATGTATAATTGATCTATACATATTTGTCTTCATCTTTTAGTTTTAGTCTGGAGTTTATATTAAATTTTCATTATATACATGGTGTCTGAGTTCATTTAAAGATAACACAAAACAATGCTTGGTTTGTCAAAATCACCTACTGTAATTTTGTTTTTGTGAGAGTTGGATCATTCTATTATGGAAAATAGATAATCCAGATATCGTAATTAGCATCGTAACGGGCACAAAATCTATTTCAAGAACATACTATAAAATAATAGCATTAATCCATTATCATTTTTTATTTTGTACATTTGTATGTCCAATTTATATTTTAGTTTTATGTGTGTATTTATCACAATTGCACACAGGGACGGAGGGAAAGAGGGCCCAGTGGGGGCATCTGACTAAGTTGGTGGTGATTCTTTTGTTGGTGAAGAGTTTACAAATTAAAAGAAAAAAGAAAGGTCGCAAACTCATATGAAAGGTGTTAACAGTGCTCACCACCAAGTTTGAAAAAAATGTGAGGATTTGTTGAATAAAAAATAACATATTAAAACTATTATCTCCAAGCTATCTGATGATGCGAAAAGAGATTATCGAGTTTGGTTAACTGCAACAGTTGATTGCATTAGATTTTTTTAAGGCAAGGGCTTCCTTTTAGTGGTCGTGATGAATCCGAACATTCAACCAATCAAGGGAATTTTCTTGAGTTATTGAAATTTCTTACGGAGCAAACGTCGAAATCTTTTTCGAGAAAAATAAGTTGCTAAAGTTATTGAAACTCTATATAATGACGAGATAACATGTGGGCATGGCCTCAATCAAGAACGCACTCTTATTTGTGCCAGTGATACGTATTGGGGATCGCATTATGGGACTTTGATTAGTTTGATTAGTATGTTCTCAATTGTTATTGATGTGGTTGATGTGATAATAGAAAATGTAATCATTTCAGAATAAAGAGTAGAAGCATTTCACCTATTGAACTCAATGCAATCTTTTGAATTTGTATTAAGTCTACATTTGATGAGAGCTATATTGTGAATTATAAATGATTTATCACAAACATTATCAAGATATGAAATTAGTTCAAATATCTAAGCAACAGCTTCAAATGTTGATGGGCAATAGGTGGAGTTCTTTGGTAGATGAAATTTTCTCTTTTTGCGGTAAACATCAAATTGATGTGTCTAATATGAATGAAGCATATGTTACTCGAGGAAGATCCAGGCAAAGAGCTTAGGAAATGACAAATTCTCATCACTATCGTATCGAATTATTCTATACTGTCATAGATATGCAAATTCAAGAGCTTAATAACCATTTGAATGAGCTGAATACCGAGTAGCTATTTTGTGTTACATGTTTAAATCCATCTGATTCATTTGTAACTTTTGACAAGGAAAGATTAGTTTGTTTTGCCAAATTCTACCCAAAAGGCTTTTATGATATTGAGATATTAGTAATTTCTGGTCAACTTGAAAATTTTATCATGAATGTACGCTCTACTATTGAGTTTTTAAATTTAAAAGAAATTTGTGATCTTGCTCAGATGATGATTAAGACCAAAAAAGAAATAGAATACCCCTTGATTTACATACTTTTAACTTTGAGATTGATTTTTCCTGTTACAATTGCCACAGTAGACAGGTCTTCGTAACAAAATGAGCGATCAATAGATGCATGATAGTTTGCTGGTCTATAATGAGATATAAATGTTTAATAGTATTTCAAATAAAAGTATCATGTATTATTTTTAAAATATAAAAAGTCCCCGTAGTCCATTGTACGTTCAAATTGTATATTTTAAATGGATATGAACCTTTTGAGTAGTATTTTAATTTATTTTTTCTTTTTAATTTTATCTACAATTTTATAAATATATCTATAATTTTAAAAATATATTTCTACTTAACGATAATCATGACTCCGTTCCTGATTGCACAAAACATGCGTGCACATATTTTCCAACAACTATAAGTGTAAGAAAACTTATTAAACACTCATATTAAAACTAGGCGAGGAAAGAGAATTAAGGATTTTTAGTCTTTCTTTGAGAAAAGAAAAAAAATCCTATTTTCTCATTATCATGTTTGGTTGAGGAAAAAAAGAAAAGAACGTGAGATGGCTGGTTTTTGTTTTTTATCCCTTCCTCTTTCATATGCAATCTCAAAATTTATGGAAAATATCCATCCATAGTTTTAATTCTAATAAAATTTCACTATTTGTTTTTTTTTGGTAAGAAATGACAAACAGGGAACTTTCTTTCTTTCTTCACCAATAAATTTTTTTAAATCCTTGAAAATGCTAAATGTATCAGTCTTGAACTTGATAAATTTTAGAACTTACACTACTACCGCCATAATAGGAGCGATTGATTGAACCCCGAAGTTAGGGTGTCAGAGATGGTTAATCAAATTCCATATCGTATCTGAAAGTAAGTAGAAAAATCTTGACATGACAAAAAAAAAAGACACTCAATCTATATATTAATGAGGATTCAACTTTAGCTGGCAAAGGAAAGGACAACCCGTCCTAGATTGGGTCAGGTCAAAAGGGGCAATCCGTCCAAAGTCGGGTAAGGTCAAATTTTCACTATAAAAGACAAGAGAACAATAAACAAGGTATGCATATACACTTATCTCTTAACAAAATACACACAGTAAGGAATTATCCCAAATAGAGAAGAGTCGTTGTTCAACTCGTCCTAGGTTGGGCCGGTCTCATTATTAAATTTTGACATCAACACTCACCGAAATGCCATAACAAAGAGGAAAATTATTAGGTATTCTTAGAGTACCACGAGGCATTGTTTATGAGATATTTTCAGTAAATAAAAAAGCCTGATACATAACTAAGTTGATCATTCTTATATTTTACCTACCTACACCCACCGAAAGTGTTTTATTGAGTGTGAGCACCACCCGGAGAATGCAACGTGACACTCCAAGACTACTGAAAAATTACCCGCAAATGATATCGTCATTATGAGTTTGCTTGGGTTAATTTTGGCACCAATCCTTTTGGTTATGGTAGCTTTAGCATACATATTGGGCATGTTTATTTTGAGAAATAGAAAATCCGAATTGGACTAATTGTCCAAACTAATTTGTATCCCATGTTTGTTTGTGTTTTTTTGTGTTTGGATTAATTGTCCAAATTGGATACTAAATCTCTCATATGAGGGATAAATGTGAGTTGAGGGGAGGGGTGAAATAGAGAGGAAAATAATTAGAAAAGAGAAGAGATTAATATCAATGACAACTTGACCCTTTAATATTACTTTTGCATCATTTTTAGGTTCTTTTTTTTTTTGTGTTTTTTTAATTTAACTTTTTGTATCATTATTTGTATTTTCTTAAATTGAGTGTCTCCGAGATAGTTATTAATGATTTTATTTATTTATTTTTAAAAAAAAATCAATTTTTACTTATACATTATTTACATTTTTTTCTATTTCTCTCCTAGACTAGTTCGAATTAAGTTTTAATATTAACATTTTACTTTGCAATTTATTAGTGGGTTTTCTTATTTTTATTTTTTCGTATGGGTGTAAAAATGGGCCGAGGCCCGATGGGGGCCCAAAGCCCGCCACTGTTTAGGCTCAGTCCAGCCCTGTGTCGGGCCCGGCCCGGCCCAGCATGTACTGTTCATGGGCCGGACCAGACCACCCCCAAGCCCGTGGGCCAGGCCGGGCCGGCCCGAAGCCTGCCCGCCCTAGGCCCGCTGTTAACCTCAGGCCCTCAGGTGTGGGTTAGATAGGGTTAAGAAAGAAAAAGGGAAGGAAAAGAAAAAGGGAAAGAAAAGAGAGACAGGTGCCACCGCCGCTCCAACCCCCCCCCCCCCCCCTCCTCTGCGTCTGCGCTCACGCCGCTGCTTCTTCACCGGCGCCAACGCACCGCCACCGGCGACGCCAACCTCAGCACCACTAGGCCCACCTCCCGCCGACCCTCCCTCTCTTTGTTTGCGTTGTCGTTTGGTGTGGGCGTGTGGCGTTGTTGTTTGCCTATTCCACAACGCCGCTTCACCCAACGCCTCAGGCCGCCGCAGCCGACCAGCGGCAACGCCACCACCGGCGACCCCCCTCACCGCCGCTCTCTCTCTCTTTCTCTCTCTCTCTCTCTCTCTCTCTCTCTATATATATATATATATATATAAAGCCAGGCCCGCCCAAGCCCGTTCAAAAGCCTGGGCCCGAGGCCCGAGCCCGAGCCCTTTACTCCTAGGGCTTGGACCGACCCCAGGGGAAAAAGCCCGGCCTGGCCAGGCCCAAAAAGTTGGCGTGAGCACGCCGGGCCCGGGCCGGGCTTGGCCCGCCCGGTCCACAGCCGGGCCGGGCCCTACTTACACCCTTATTTTTTCGTCTCTTAGATTATCCAATTTATCTTTTTTTTAATAACGTATTTGGTCCTATTTAATCTTTTTTACTTTTTGATCTTATCTAAGGTTTTTAAAAATATATTTTTGATCTTATTTGACAGCATTTTAATTGCGTTTGCTCATGTATCCAACCAAAATCCCAGTGCAAGAGCAAAATTGTCATTATATTTCATCCTTATATTTTATTTCATGAACAAACAAACATAGAAGTGGACTAAAAAAAGAATATACAATGCAATTGATATTTAATATCCTAAGACAGGTTTGTTTGCGGGTTTGGATTTGGGTTTGAGATTGAACTATTTCAATTATAATTCCATATATAGTATTGTTTGGAAATTATTTGGAGAGAGTTAAGAAAACTCTCTAACTAACTTAACACCCCATACGAGAGGACTATCCCAAATCCATGAAAAACGTAGTTGGTTAGTCACAGAACTATTCTGATTGTTTTTATACATGAACAAATTTAATCATACTAAAATCACACTACTAGAAAAGTGGTTTTTGCTACCGTTTATTCCCGTCTCAAATAGTTAATTTCCCGTTGCAAAAGTCATTAGCGACGGTATAGCTACGGCATTTAAGGGGTCACAAATAATAGGGTGACAAAAAGTTTTGGCGACATGCCGACGTAATATAGTTGCGACGGTAAATTTATTTGTTTGCGAAGGTTGCTTGCTCGCCCCAAAAAAACACCACGGAATGTGTTATCGCTAATGCATAATTGCGTCGCAAATAATTATACCTATAGCGACTGTGTAAACTGTCGCTTAAAAAGCAATTACCTACTCAAATGTAGTGTTGAATTAGCTGCGGTCACAGCCGTCGCAATATCTTTTGTGCGACTAAAAATTCCCGTCGCAAAAAATATTTAGCGACTATGTTGTTGACCTCGCAAATAAAATTCTAATAAATTTTGTAAGGTGGCACATTTTTTGCTACCAAAAAAATATTATATCAAAAATATTATAATTCTTTTGCGAGGAATATTAGTGACAGCACAAAATATCATCGTAAAATCTTATATGAGCATAGTTCAACACCAAAAAGCTGTTAGATGAAGTTAAGAAAAAAATATGAGGAAAAATTATACAAAACAGGATGAGTACAGTTTTTTAACACAATTTTATATAATTTATACAGAGAGGCGATCCAAAAATCAAACCAGGCCACGTTACATACCTACACAGGCAAATCAACCAATTCTTTGATTCTATAGCAATTACCAGCAATAAACAACAAAGTCAGACTAACCAAATAAAATCAACAAAAACAACAAATTATTAGAAGAAAAAATTAGGCCCCAAACAGAGAAGAACCAAGCCCTAACACAAATCCAACCATCATCTCACAATTTCTCGATTTCATCACGTGCCTCCGACAATCAAAGAGCAATCAAACCCTAACTGATCACGCAAGACTGAAACCCTAAGCACAACCCTCCGACGATCCCTCACGCTTCTAGGTTCAAGATCGTTGATGGGGGAGTAGAGGACAGTGACGGAGGAGACCACGGTGGTGAGGAGGAGCTGTGCCGCGAGTATGCCGTAGACCTTACGGATGAAACCCCATCGCAGCTGGTTCTCTCCGTGTCCGAGCCCTGGTTACAACGTCCCCTCCTCTATGTCCCTCTTCCTGCTCAACCTCTCGAATCCGTACATCTTTGATTCTTCTCTGTCCCTCTCTATCTCTCTCTGCTATTCTTCTCTGTGTGAATCTGTGTGTTTCCCTCTATGAATCTCACCCTTCTATATAAATAGCCAAAGGCAAAATGAGAAAAGTCGACAACTTTGGCGCGGCCTGACGAGGCCGGCGGTGTCGTGGGTGGACGGCAGCATGGTTCATAAATCAACAGTTTATTTTAAAAAAATTTCGGCTCGTTTTGAATATGAAAGTTAAAAAGGTACAACTTTTTTTATATATATATA
>JAOTRH010000772.1:0-58235 GCA_034768845.1 Heliamphora exappendiculata
CGATGTGTAGGGATTGGGTAAAGGGGCAGGAGTCTATAGTTGCTACATCTGTCCCCTTGTGACGGAGTCGGTACATAAGATTCATTTTACTTTATCCTCGGCTGCGTATTTCGAGTGAATTATATTTTATCTTTTCTCCTCGGTGGTGTAGCCCGAGTGGAGCATACAATTTTATTTTCCTCGGCTGTGTGTTTCGGGTGGAAAATAATTTTTATCTTTTCTCGGTGTGTGATTCGAGTGGGAAAATAACGTTTTTGTTACTGTTTTCCTTCAACTATAAAACGTTGTTTTGCATTGTATAAATGCATGGTTTGTGGATTGGAAACTATTTTGGAGGCTTATAGGAGTCTTAGGGGAAAACTTGGGATTTTATGGCGTAAAACCATTTTAGCTATGTAGTTGAGTTAGCACTCACTATATGATGTGCTTGGTTTTAAGGATAGAAATATGGAGTTTTATGAAGTAAAACCGTTTTGAGGCTCGTGTTTGCGTGATGGAAAACGTATGATTTTGGGTTGAGAAAACTTTTTTGACTCCTGTGGCTGAGTCTGTATGCTTATGATTGCATAAGTTGCTTTACATCTTTATAGTCTGTTTCTATTGGGCTTCAGCTCATGGTGTGAGATTTTGCTGTAAAACTTTTTTCAAGTAAGTGTGGTCCTGTAGGTTGACCCGGTGGTGCCCGGAGGTGGTTGATGACAAGACTTCTATTTTTTCTTGATAGGTAGTTTATACCTTTCTGTGTATGTTTCATGTTGGTTATAACATGCTGTTAAATATATGTAATTATTATGAATGTATGCATGCTTTAATGCTTTCGAGAGAACCTTAGGTCGGTTGTTGTTTTTCGTAGTTTCTTACTATATTTTTTGTTGTTCGGATTAACGATTTACAAATGGGATTTTCAAATGGTTTATGCTTCATTTAAACGCTTATTCTTTGAGGTAGATTTTGGAATGGCTTAAGCTTCTTTTAAAACAAAATGATTTTATTATTTAAAACAAGTATTTTATTTTTAAAGGCTTAGCTTGTGGGGCTGTAACTGTAGTTTTTTGGCTACTCTTTTAAATCAATAAACCCTCAGTAGTACGTTTTTACAATGATTATAACATGGTTTGGCCTTCTGGTTTTAAATCCCTTTCGTTTGGACAGTTTTGGTGGTTGTTCTGTGGTTGTTCTGTGGCTTTTCGCGTGACCCAGAGTTTGGGGTGTGACATGATTAGTTTAGCAAGTTTAAGTTTACGAAAGATTGTAACTCACTCTACGTTCGTGACTCGCATCAGGAATACAGTAGAAGGCTTGATCGGGACTTCAACTTGAAGGATTCACATTCGTAGTTGTTGCAGTAACCGAAATCATTTTACCAGATTTCGAAAGGTATAATCCTGAATCTAACTTTGGGAGTACGAGTTTTATTTTGATCGTTCAACATCAAAAAGTTTTAATCTGGAGACTATTTCGGCGATTATCCATTCAGTAATTTTTTATCAAAAAATCATATTCAAATCAATGATCTTGACAGTTTACCTCCAACACAAACCAGCTTAAACCCAATGCACCATATAAAAGAACTCCCCCTCAACTAGTTGCTACAAACATTAACTTTTTTTCAGGTTGTGTGACAATCAACCACATGACTTTCATTGGTGGATGTCACATTAATTGTAAAAAGTAAGACAAATGTATATAGGTAACCCTTTCCTTAAGCCAAATATCAACAAAATGCAACCTCATATGTAGGAGGGAGTTTAATCCTTAGGTTTTTGTGGAATGTTACTATGAGGTCCTTTTGTGAAAACATAAAAAATCTGAAATCAAGTAAGATCCATATAAAGGTTTGATTCCAAGTTCGGAGGATCCCTGCATCTAACAACGTTCAATAGTGCAAGGAATTACACTAGAATCAACTCTAAAGACGTTCCAAAACAAATATGAAGTAGGTTATCCATAATCAAAGGGGTGTATCAAATCTCAATTGAGAGGCAAGGAGATTTCAAACAAAGTTTAGCACAATGCATAGAAACTGATACTCACACCATAATACTGTCCCCCACCCTTTTTCATATATAAAAAAGAAAAGAAAAAGGAAAAGGAGAAGAGGTTGGAATCACTCGATAAGACAGACTCCTAGAATCCTTTTAAGAAACTCAAATCGAAGATAGTCGAGTGATTTGGTGAGAATATCAGCCTTCTGGAATTCAGCATTAACATGCTCAGGAGTGATTATGCCCTCTTTAACCAGATCACAAATGAAGTGATGCAGGATATCAATGTGCTCGATGCTAGAAAGTTGAACAGTGTTTATGAAAATGTTAATGGCACTCGTGTTATCACAGTACAAAATAATGGAACCTTAATCAAAGCTGTAGTTAGACAGCATCTGCTTCATCCATAAGGGCTGAGTGTATTCATTTCTAGTAGTTATGTATTCAACCTCAACCATGGAGGGAGAAGTGGCATTTTTATTTTTGCTATGCTAAACACAAGAATATTCCCAATGAAAAAACATTCACCGGAGGTGCTTTTTCGGTCATCTACACTCCTAACCCAATTTGAGTTAGAAAAACTCACAATGTCATCGTGGTATAGTAGGTGAACCAAATCCCATAACCAAATGTCCTATTCACATACTTAATAACCCGCTTGATAGCAAGAAGATGTGACTCCTTTGGAGAGGTTTGATATCTAGCACGCACACTGACACTGATGGCAATGTTAGGTCGACTCGTCGTTAAATAAAGAAGACTCCCTATCATACTACGGTATAATGTCTTATCGACAAGTTTACTAGTCTCGTCCTTACTTAGTTTGGTTGAGACACTCATAGGGATCCTAACATGTTTGGTCGAGACAGAGACAATTTAGTCCTAGTTCCCTTCTCATGGGATCCTTTTAGTAACATTAGCATTTTGCCCTGGCACCCTCTGTAGTTTCTTCGGGACAGTCGGAGCACATAGAGATTATTTGTTTTGTATGTCGACAGCTAGGTTACCGTGCTGCCAATTGCCCATAGAAGGGACGATCATAAGGCTAGACACTAACTCAGCCCCAAGGGAGAGGTCCTCTCACATATTTTCAGTGCAGTCAAATAGGGCACGTGCGTCGACTTTTCCCTTAGGGAAGAGAGAATACACAGAGTGCAACAGGTCCCTAGTCAGCTTAGAATGCATAAGAATAGTAGGGTTATGGCCTGTCATAGTAGTAGGTAGGGATACAAACGTCTAGAGGTACACGAGGGACTACTTCAGTCTAATCTGTGAGATAGCTAGGAGTGTAGAGTCATAGCAGGAAAAATCAGGGAACATAGGGATGAGTTTTTGCTATTTCTGAGATGAGTTCCTTGAAGGCACCAGTCGTACCAAATGTTGTAGCCAGTACATCCGTCATCAGAGGTACCTTCCTAGTATACAGTTCATGGGATAATATTTTCATCGACAC
Source organism: Heliamphora exappendiculata (assembly GCA_034768845.1). Lineage (NCBI taxonomy): Eukaryota > Viridiplantae > Streptophyta > Magnoliopsida > Ericales > Sarraceniaceae > Heliamphora > Heliamphora exappendiculata. The sequence goes on from JAOTRH010000772.1 coordinate 3,439, forward strand.
AGGAGCATTTCATTCATTCATGTCATCTACATTTGCATCTGCATTGGGGTTGGAGATAGATACATTGGGTAGTGTCCTGTGTGTGGAGACCCCAATGGGAAGGAGCACTTTGTTGAAATGGATTTACAGATCCTATGGGATTGAGATTGCCGGTTGCCACCTAGCATTTGATCTTATCATTCTAGATATGACTACCTTCTATAACATCCTACGAATGGCTGGTTAATTACCTATCGCACATACATTGACTGTGACCAACGATGAGTATCCATTTGTACACCTAAGGGAAATTATTTTCATTTTGTGGGTAACCAGGATGATTGTTTAGTGTCCAAACCTCGTTACTTGTGGAATCGTGAAAATATTAACTTTCTTCTCCCTACCCTGTTGATGAGTGAGATTGATTCCATCTGAAGGGAACTCCCTCCCATTGTTTGTGAATTTCCCAACATCTTTCTTAAGGATTTGTTTGAACTATCACCACGACGAGAGATCAACTTCACTATTGTTCTTATACCGGGGACCACGCCCATTTTTATGTCACCATTTCATTTTGCGCCAGCCAAATTGCATGAGTTGAAAGTGTAGCTTCAAGAGTTGTTAAACAAAGGCTTTATACAATCGAGTACTTCTCCTTAGGGTGCTCTGACATTATTTGCAAAGAAAAAAGATGGATCTTTGCGATTGTGTATCGATTATCGAGAATTAAACTTAGTGACCATGAAGAACAAATATCCTATGCCGAGAATTGATGACTTATTTGATCAATTAAAGGTTTTGAGTTGCTTCTCAGAGATCGACTTGAGATCGGGTTATTACTAGTTATGGGTAAAGGAGGAGGACATCGCGAAGACAACTTTTTGCTCATACTATGGACACTACGAATTTCTCATCATGCCATTTGGTTTGACTAATGCACCGGTGACGTTCATGGACTTGATGAACTGTATTTTCCATCTTTACCTTGATAGGTTCGTGGTTGTGTTTATAGATGATATTCTTATTTATTCACCATGGAGGGGGGCACTCAAGGAACATTTGAGAATTGCATTACAACTTCTATAAGAGCATAACCTATACGCTAAATATGAGAAATGAGAACTTTTGTTATCTGAAGTAAAGTTCCTTAGACACGTCATTTCAAGAGACAGAGTAGCAATGGATTCTTCAAATATTAAGGTCGTGATGATTTGGGAATGACCTAAAAGTGTGTTTGAGATTTGATGCTTCTTGGGGTTAGTGGGTTACTATTGGAGGTTTGTTAAAGATTTCTCTAATCTTGTCGCGCCTATGGCATGCCTTACACGCAAAGGGATTAAGTTTGTGTGGAATGAAGCTTGTGAGCTTGCTTTTCATGAATTGAAGAAGCGGTTAACGAGTGCACCCATTTTTATCATATTGGAGCGAGGATTGGATTATACCGTATATTGCAATGCAACACACGACTGGTTAGGTTGTGTCCTTATGCAGTAAGATAAAGTTGTTCCCTACGGTTGTCGACAGCTGGAACACATGAAAAGAACTACTCGACTCACAATTTGGAGCTTGCAGCTGTGGTTTTTGCCTCGAAGACATGGAAGCATTATTTACTTAGCAAACGTTTTAAGGTGTTTTCGGATGATGAGAGCTTAAAGTATTTATTTTCTCAAAAGGACTTGAGTCTGCGACAACGAAGGTAAATAGAGCACCTTGGCAATTATGATTTTGATTTGCAATATCATCTGAAGAAGGCCAATGTGTTGGCTAACGCTTTTAGTTGAAAATTCCTTATTTTTTTAGTCCACATAGCCATTCGGGAATAGGATATGCTTAGGGAGGTTGGAGAGTTCAAGGGAATAGGATATGCTTAGGGAGGTTGGAGAGTTCAAGTTACGTCTTATGGAGATCGAGGAGTGTGCCACATTATTTATAGTGCTTTCATAACCTACTCTTCTTAGCTGCATTGTTGTGGCTCAGCACTAGGATAGTGAGGCCTAGATGTTTCAGATCGTCTTATGAGCTACGAAAATGCCAACGGGTGAGTTATACATTCTAACCAGAGTTTGAGATTTGTAGGGAGATTATTTGTATCAAAATCATGTCATGAGAACGTGCACTATGAGTTTCATCATTTTCATCTAGCAATACATCTACGTGGCACGAAGATGTATCACAATTTACGCCATCAATTTTAGTGGAAAGGTATGAAGAAGGATATGGTACTTTTTGTTTCGCGATGCCTTATTTGTCAGCAAGTGAAGGCCGAACATCAAAAACCAACAAGATTATTACAGCCATTGCCAGTATCAAAGTGTAAATGGGAGAGCATCACGATGGATTTTAAATTTGAATTTTCAAAGTCGCCGAAGGGGCATGATGCCATTTGGGTTGTGGTAGATTGATTAACCAAATCTGCACATTATCTTTCTATCTGGATGACCGACTCGGTGGATAAGCATAATAGATTGTATGTTAGCGAAATCATTCGACTCCATGGAGTGTCGATATCCATTGTTTTTTATCGAGATCCAAGGTTCACATCACATTTTTGGCAGAGTCTTTAGTCAGCTTTTGGGGCGAGCTTGCTTTTTAACATCGCTTTTCATCTAAAGATGGATGGTCAATCCGAACGTGCTATTTAGATCTTGGAGGATATGTTGTGGGTATGTGTATTAAATTTTCATGGATTTTAGGAGGATCATTTTCCTTTGGCAGAGTTTGCATATAACAATAGTTACCAATCGAGTATTGAGATGATGCCTTTTAAGGCCTTATACAGTAGACCTTATAGGTCACCTACCTATTAGACCGATGTAGGAGAAGCAGCCATGTAGGGACCAGACCTAGTACATGCGACTACCGAGAAGATTACAGCCATTCGCTAATGTCTAATGACGGCTCAAAGTCGTCAAAAGAGCTATGCCGATCGAAGGAGCAGACCCTTGATGTTTGAAGTGGGTGACCATGTATTTTTGAATGTCTCTCCTCACAAAGGTTTGATGAGGTTTGATAGGAGTGGAAAATTATCTCCACAATTTATTAAGACCGTTTGAGATCCTACAGAAGATTGGATAGGTGGCTTACCATCTTTCCTTACCTCCACAACTATCATCAATGCACACCGTTTTTCAAGTTTCTATGTTGCGCAAGTATGAACTGTATCCTTCACATGTTCTTGATTGGAACAAGTTGCTAGTTGAGGCTAATATCTCTTACAAAGAACGGCCGGTAAAGATTTTGAATACCAAGGAGCAAGTGTTGCGACGCATACCATTTCTTATGTCAAAGTGTTATGGCTTCATCATGGCGTCGAGGAAGCCACGTGGAAGTGTGAGTCAAAAGTTTGTTCTACATACTCGAATTTATTTTTATCTTAACGTGCATTGAATTTTGAGGACGAAATTCCCTAAGGGGAAAATTTATGAGAACCAGTCTTATTTTAATTTTTGTAATTAAATGTTTGTGGTAGTTTATCTGTGTGGTATTATATTTGGGTATGTATACTTTGTATATGTGTGTGTTGCCAGTGAATCTAGTAATATTTTAGCAAGTTTTGTTAGATCCACCAGTGTACACAGAGACATGAGAAATTAAATTCGAGAATAATTTTAAATTTTAGTAATTTTTAAAAATATTAATTTTTAAATTAATATAAAGTTAAAATATTAATTTTAGTATTGTGTGAATACATAATTGTGAATTAAATACATCATGGCTGCATGGAGGTGTTTTTAGAACACATGATTGGGTTAGTGGCCTTAGGGAGTGTGCAAGGCTTGCAAGGAAAGCCTCTCCTTCCCCTTATGGCCGGCCATCTCTCTCTCTTTTCTCTTCTCTTCTCTTCTCTTCTTCTTTCTCTCTTTCAAAAACTCCATGGAAGAACTTGAAGCTCTCTCTATCCACCATTTTGAAGACCCTAAGTTTGAAATCGAGCCAAATCACAAGAACAAAGGTTGTTCTACTCGACGAGGGCTACACATTCAATTGAGTGAAAATTCAATTCGATAAGTTTGGGTTCCCACGGGTGTCCGAGTCTTGTAATCCATGGACATATCTTCTTTTTTATGTTTAGGAATCATATGCTTAAATTGAGGAATTTGTGTGAATTTATAGTGGTTGTTGAGATATGAAATTGTAATTATGTATTGTATACATGGTATGTTAGATGAACACCATGGGTAATGGTTGAGATACCAATATGTAATTGAGGTGTAATGTTGTATCAATTGAGAAGTTTTTGAATTAATTTGGGCTCGACTATCTCCTCACTAAAAAATCAGAAACTCACGCAAGAGTAGCTGTCCATATCTCTCGGGTTAATCTCCCGTAAAGGAGGCGGAGGTGCCCATATCCTTCGGTGTGATCGAAAAGTGGTGAAATTGTATGGTAATTAGTTATTTATCGATATGCTATTGACTGAGTTTGCGAATATGGTTTTAATTAAGTTATGAGAAAACTGGATCACTTGAGTTGAGTTGGTTAATATAGAATTAATTGTTGTATATCGAGTATGATTCATGTTGGTTGTTTAAAATCCTATTGAGTTTCGGCTGACGTTGGAACATGAATTTTATTAGTATTGTGTGTTTTGAGAATTTGTTGGAACATGTAATGTGTTTTGAAAGGTTGGATGTGAATACTTGAGCGGTAAGGCCATAAGATCTTGAATTTCTTATGTTTTGGATGAATGTAATAGTGGTATGATCCTCACTAGAGGTTTTTGAATATGAATTTTGTTATATTCTATAGTTTTGGAGTTGTTTTAATGAAATTTCAAGTCTTAGATCTTTTCATAAAAATGTGAATTGGATAAACAATCTAGTGAAAATGTTCACAAAATGAGTTCATTGGTGCTAAACTGTAGAGACCCAGTATGTTATACTTTTATTATGAATTATTTTAACGTTATAGAATTTTCTAAAATAATTTTCAATGACAAATAATGCATAACATCAACGCCGAACAGAGAGACCCAAAGGTTCCTCTCTTTGCACCTGTTCCACTTCGCCACCTCCTACGGTTTTCTTTGATTCTTCATTTAAGATCCATGGATTGATTCTACTAATTAATCCTCATTTCGTTCTGAAATTGGACGATCAACTCCCCAACCCACCAACGCCGCATCATCTTCTTCTTCTCATTCCTCCATTTTTGGCCATTGATGGAGCTTCAAACTCCAACCCTTGTTCCTCTCTAAAATTAATGAGTTAGACACTTACAGTAGGAGTTATCTAAGATCCCTCTACAAGGAAATCGACTGAAATCACTCGAGGAGAAAAAAAAATCCCCAAGTGCCAAAACCCTATGTGGCGAAATTGGAAGAATTTTGAAGCTTGGAGGCTTTTCAAGGTAAGCTCTAGATTAAATTTGGTATTTTGTATTGATTTGTGTTGAATTTGCTAGATAATTACATAAAACCTTAATATTTTGTCAAAATTATTTAGATCTCTAGTTAATTGACAGATGTTGAGCGTAGAATTATGGAAATGGGTTAAAATGGTGTAATTGGAATCTAAATTAATAATTGTTTAGTGTCTGGGAAGTTGAGACTCATAATTGGGAAATTGAGACTCATAATTGACAGCTTATACCCTAAGTTTTGAAAATTTGAACACTTTAAAATCTGAATTTTTTTACTAAGTTGAAACCTGGAACCTAGGTTACCTTTAACGTCCTTTTTAGAAAAAAAAAATGATGCCATAGCTTTTGACTTTGGGAATTAGGGTGCAAGCTCAACTGAAGGATTAACTTTAGCAAATGGTTGGCTGCTTTTTTGTTTAAATATTTGAAGCTATTACAGAATAGTAAGAATCTGGAACTACTTGTATGTTTTGTATATATAATCTCATTTCATATAAGAATACAGTAAACTAGAAGCCTAATAATTGAGGTTGAACTCATGTGGATGCTGTAATCCCATCTAAATTTTTAATGTGTAGTTACTCTAAATTTTCACAATCTGTCAAAGATAACTCAATAAATGTATTAGGAAAATACCAAGTTTTAATTCTGATAACGAACTATTATGGTTTATTGAGTTGTGCTAAACATGGATGTCTAGGTTTAATTTAAAGATTGATTACAATTTATAACATGAATCCTAAATTGTAACGATAACTTGTGGACCATTTAGTCAATAAATTGAGATTAATTTAAAGAATGCTTGAGTGAGATTTGGGAGTTAATCTAAATTGTTGGACATTGAGTTTAAATAATAAATTGTGAAATTATTGACTTCGAATGAAATGAAAGAAAAAAAAATTAATTTAAATTGGGAACTGACGGTTATATGTGGAATAAGTTGGGCTTGAGTAGCTACGCGGTAAAAGACCGAAAATTTTCGCAACTAGGATACCCTACCCATCGGGTTAGTCTCCTAAAAAGTGTGCAAGGTTGCCTACCCATCGACGTTCCTCTAGAAAACTGTAAAGGGATGTTTTTTTGTAGTGAGTTATAGAGCGGGTTATTATCCTTCGGGCTTCGCACAGCCCAATAGGCGGTAATAGTCATGAATTTCCATAAGCTGCACTTGGGTGTCAGTTCAGAACTTAATAAATGAATTGAATAAACTTGGGAACTGAAGAAAAGATGAATGTGAATGTTGACAGGATTTGAATAAAGTGGAATGTGATTAATGAATTGGATGGAAAAAGCAGCATGATATAAGTGAATTAAAATAATGTATAGAATACTTTATACCAGTGCTTGGAAATAATTGACTACGTATTTCTATAAATTTGGTTTAATTTAACCAAACTGCATTTCCACATTCACTCCTCACATATCATGCATAATACCATGTTTAATCTTTATTCTATAAGTTCCGTCTTATATTGTTTATATTCAACGTTTTTCAGGTTCAAGTCATTTGAAGAAACCTTAGTGACTATTGCAAATTTGAAGAAATGTATAAATACTCGAGATGCTTTTATTTGGGTTAAACACTTCTTTTTTGGGATGTTCAATGAAGTGTAGTTGAATTGTAAGAATAGCCAAATAAATTCATAGTGGAAAGTGAAGAACTCTTATTAGCTCTACTTGGTGAAATTTCATATGGTTTAATTTCTTTTGGAAGAATATGAATACTCAATTATGCTCGGTTGTGGAGACGGATACTTTATGATTAGTAATTATGTTTAGCTTAGAATAGTGATTGGGAACCAGGCGGTATGCATGAGTATACTATTATATTTGCTTATCATAGGTTAATGAGTAAATTGGAATTATTCGAAAAACAGAGGAGATGTTGCCGAATTTTTTTAATTTTACACTTAGAATATTTTTCAAATTTTGGAAAGATGACATATTTCAAACAAGTCTTCTGGCCATTAGCTGGATTTTATAGAAAGATTTACCATCACACGATCTAAACTAGTGCGTTGTCATGTGAGGTTCACGTGTCTTGGGTTCGAGACGTGATAGAATAGTATCAGACCTCTAAGTTCAAATACCTATGAGCCATGGGTAGTAATAACCTTCCTATGTGAATTGTTTGACAATATAGGCACCACCACACGGCATAAATTGTGTGATTGCGTGGAATTACGGGTGAACTATTTTGTGTGTGCTACGTGTTTATGTGAGTATGAAGGTTGGTCTTAGGATGACATGGCTTGCCTTTGGGCGTCCGGTCAACTACTTTGGGGCTCAAAATAGAAATGCGTTTGCCCGACGTTCTTTCTATAAGAAATATAAATTAGTTACCCGGATTGACGCGTCATTATTAAGACTTTTTCTCAGAATGTGGATATGTGATTGTGTGATAATGTTTAAGTGTGATTAATGCGTTTATGTAATGTTTAAGTCTGTTTAAATACGGACAGAGACAGAAGAATTATGAACTGTGTATTCACAATTTTTTATATATATAGTGATGCTTACCCCAATGAGGAAGGGGCAGAGGGCGTGGACACGGCAGAGGGCGCGCAAAAGCACCAGTTCTTGGAGAAGGGGATGCCAATCCCCCACAAGAACAAGTTGGTGAAGTCGGTGTTATATAAGAACTGGTGAATACAATACGAGTAATAGCTGAGGCCACATGGAGAGATCTTCCACGTGTCTATGCTGCATAAGTACGAGCCTGATCCATCACATGTCTTGGATTGGTCAGAATTATAAATTGAGGAGGATGCTACCTATGAGGAATGGCCAGTGAGAACTTTAGACACACGACAGCAAGTGTTGCGGGAGAAAACTTTATCGTATGTGAAAGTTTGATGGCGTCACCACGGTGTAGGAGGCAAAACTGTCATGGTTATTTCTTTTCTAAACGATTTTCGATAAAAATTAACTAGACGGGTAAATGCCAAAAATGAGTTCCAGATAAAATTTTTGATGTTGAATGATCAAAATAAAAATCCGTGCAACCACAGTTAATTTAGAAAAATACATTTTTTCGATCGATTCTTCAATTACGATTTTGATTTCGAGTTGAAACTCTCATCAGACCTTCTACAGTATTCTCCTATGCAATTTCCAAATGTAGTGTAGCCTACAGACATTTGAGAACTCCAACCGGTAGAACCTGGTCCGCTTTGGTCTTAAAGACAAGTTATGAATTTGGTTCAGCCTACCTGCATATTTATAGGACAACAATAGGGACCTGTGGAATAATTATGACAAAAATGTTTAGTGGAACATAGATACGTATCCAATAGTTTCTGCAATTAAGCAAATCTCGTAGCGGTAGCTACAATTATGAAAACTTTATAGCGATTTCTGCAATTTTCATAAAACACTAAATTACAGTTCACACCACTAAAGAACTGTAATTGCACTATAAGTCATAATCTCAAGATTTTTTTGCATTGAGATCCAGTTATTAAATGCTTAACTCATCTCCCCACGTTAATATTTTCGATACCCGTCAATTAAATTTAATTACTGACAATTTAATTTAATAAGTATTTTAAAATTTCTTAAGCTCCTTTGCTTAACATATTTAACCGCCGGATAATCAAATCCACCTGCAGGATTTGGCCCGGTCAAAACTTATAAGCATCCTTAAGAGGGTATCGTCAATCTCGATCATTCGAGACGTGGATTCTGTAAATAATTAATATTCATCATATAAATAATATCGTTATTTAACTCACCGAGAATATAGACCTATATAAGATCGCACCCTCTAATGAATCAAAACAACAAATATTAAGCAAATCAATAATTATTTCAAGATTAAGAGAATAAACACTATTTATGATAACCTTAGGGTGTGAATTAATTTATATAGTCAATATAAAATTAATTATCTTAATGTGTCTCGTTCAATATACAAAGTGTACTAGCACAGAGAGTCGAAACAATAAACAACGTTATTATCTGTTTTCCGTATCCAAGACAGACCTACTAAAACTCTGTACTACAGTTGTACCGATAGTATGTCTATTTCTATCTAAACTGTGAACATAAAACTTCTATTCTGCAAGAACCTAAAATTTAATCTTCTGTGTGCAAGCCATACTCTACACATTAGATTAAATACTATACAGAATATCGAACATCCATGCATAATATTAAATAAATGATATTGTATACATTGCTCATTAAGATTTTCATAAAATGAAAAACTAATTTTATTAAAATAATATTAAATATTAAAAACATAATTTTTAGTATACCAACCTTAACAATCTCCCACTTATACTCAAAATTATGTTGCTATACATTTAACTCCCATGCTCTCTACATGACTGTCAAAAGTCTTAGCCGGTAAGCTATTTGTAAAATGATCTACAAGATTGTCTCCTTATGTAATCTTGGTCACAGCAACATTATTTCTCTGTACAATTTCTTGTATTATGTGATACTTACGCTTAATGTACTTTCATTTTTTGTGGAATCTTGATTCCTTCGAGTTTGTAAAAGCTCCGCTATTGTTACAATAAAGTGTAATAGCCGACTAAACTGAAGGGACCATATCCAAATCTAACAGGAAGTTCCTGAGCCAAACAGCCTATTTGGCTATTTCAAAAGCTACCACGTACTTCGCCTCCATGGTGGAATCAGCAATGCAAGACCGCTTGATACTTCTCCAACTTATAACTCCTCCTCTTAAGATAAACACATATCCTAAGGTAGACTTACGGGAGTCCTTGTCAAACTAAAAATCTTAGTCTGTGTACCCTAAAGGTACTAGACTGTCTGCTTGGTAAACCAATATATAATCCTTAATCCCTTTTAGGTACTTGATTATATTCTTTATCGCAGTCTAATACTCTTGCCCGGGGTTAGACTGATATCTGCTTGCCATGCCAACGACAAAGAAGATATCGGGTCTAGTGAAAAGTATAGCATACATGAGACTTCCTAGTAGAGAAGTATAAGGAACTGCCTTCATCTTCTTTATCTTAACAGGTGTCTTAGGACACTGATCCTTGAATAGAGTGATTCTATGCCTAAAAGAGAGAAACATTTTCTTAGAATTTTATATGCTAAAACGAGTAAGGATATCATTGATATACTTTCCTTGTATAAGCCACACATCCTTTGTTTTCGATCTTGCACAAGCTTGATCCAAAGGATGTGACTGACTTCTCCCAAGTTCTTCATATTAAACTACCCAGATAACCATACTTTAACCTAGATAATACCCCCACTTCGTTTCCAATGAGCAAGATATCGTCTACATAAAGTACTAAGAAAATCACCACGCTTCCGTCATGCTTCTTGTATATATATGACTCATCTGGACTCTGATCAAAATCATAAGACTTAATGGCTTGATCATACCGAGTATTTCAAGATCTCGATGCCTGCTTAAGTCCATAAATGCATCTCTTAAAGTTACACAACATGTGCTCCTCGTCCTTTGTTATGAAACCATCTGCTTGTATCATATAGATACACTCATCAACACTTCCGTTAAGGAAAGCTATCATAACATCTATTTGCTAGATTTTATAATCGAAATGAGCAACAATAGATAAGAGAATCCTGATAAACTTAAGCATGGCTACTGGCGAAAAAGTTTTCTCTTAATCGATCCTTTTTTTTCTGAGTGAATCATTTAGCAACAAGCCTAACTTTGAAGGTTTTAACCTTCCCGTCTACTCCTCTCTTTCTCTTGTAGATCTACTTGCATCTAATGGGTTTTATTCCTTCGGGTGGCTCTCAAGGTTTTAGACCTGATTGGAATACATAGATTTCATCTCAGAATTCGTAGCCTTTTGCTAAAAATCTGTATCTTTGTCCTGAAGTGGTTCATTGTAGTTACAGGAATCGGTATCTAGTTCCGTTGGGATCTTGTCAAAAGACTCTTCCAAGAACATATACCCATCAAGTTGATGAACAACCCTCCCACTACGACGAGGCACTACCTGTGTCTATGTACTAATAGTGACACGCTGTACAGAATCTGAACCCTGTGCATTAGCACCCTGTTCTTAATTTCCACCTGTCCTGATAATTCTTCTACTACAACGAGACAATGAGGTATCAGTGACTTGTGGTTCTTCTCCTATTCTACTAATATTTTTTCTCATTTCTTCTAGAATAATATTGCTTTTGAGCCTATGGTCCATAGTATAATCTTATTCCAAGAATCGGGCATTGGTGTTAACGATGACGTTCTGATCCTTATGATTATAAAATAGACCACCCTTCGTTCCCTTGAAATATCCTATAAAGAAACAAACTCTTGTCATCGGTTTCAACTTACCCGCGTTTCTTTTGAACACATGTGCTGGGCATCCCCAAATCTGAATGTGTTTCAAAGTAGGCTTGCGCCCGGTCCACAATTCTGTTGGAGTAGAAGGTACCAAGTTCAGAATGTAAGCCGTTGTCTCTAAAGTGAGTCTCCAAAACGATTCAGATAATCTTGAATAACTCATCGTGGACCTTACCATCTCCATAAGAGTTCTATTTCTTTTTTTTTTGTTATACCATTCTGCTGCGGAGTGCAAGTACAATCAATTGGGATATAATCCCTTCTGATGACAAGTAGTCCCTAAACTCTCCAAATAGGTATTTTTCACTACGGTCGGATCGTAGTGATTTGATACTTTTACCCAGACGTTTCTTCGCTTTCGTCTTGAATTCTTTGAATTTCTCAAAGTATTCAGACTTATGGTGTATCGGGTAAATGTATCCATACCTTGAGTAGTTATCAATGAAACTGACGAAGTACTCAAAGCCACCTCTAACCCGGATTGTCATAGGACCACACACATCAGAGTGAACCAGTTTCAACGGTTCTTTAGCTCTATAGCCTTTGGCCGAAAAGGGCCTCTTAGTCATCTTATCCTCTAAGCAAAATCGCATACTGAAAGTGCCTTTACTTTCATTGAACTCAAAGGTTCATCTGCCACCAGTCTGTTTATCCTTTTTAGATTAATATAACCCAAGTATAAGTGCCAAAAAAATGTTTGGTTCATTAAAAAATAAACTTTCTCTTATATGGTAAATTAAATATGTTATTCAAATCAGTTAGTTGCAGTGTAGGAGAAATATGAGATACGATATACAGATCATCTATCGATGTACCAGAATAAATAAAATATTTATTTTTTTTCACAATGACGGGGTCACCACAATTTACAGAATGTTTGTCATTTATTAAACTCGAGACTAAAACTAAATTTTTTCTAATCAAAAGTACATAAAGACAATCGTTTAGAAGAAGTATCATATCTCTACTAAAGCTAAGAGTGGCATCTCCTATTGCAATTGTTGTAATTCTTGTATTATTGCCCATAAATAGGTATATTTTTCCATCACTGGGCTGTCTAATTTTCTGGAACCCGTGCAAAGAATTACAGACATGATTAGTGGCTTCTATATCTACACACCAGGTATTAGTAGATAACACTGCTAAATATATTTTAACCATAAGTGAATAGAAATTACCTGGTTTGTTCTACTTATTGGAAAATATCATACACTGCTTTTTTTAATGCCCAAATTAATTACAGTGATAGCACTTGTCTCTCGACTTCTTCACACTAGCTTTTGGTTCCTTAACTGCTTTTCGAGTTGTGCCTCCCTGTGTCTGAATCGTTTTCTGTTTCTTGCCTTTTGGCTTAGATAAAGAACATTTCTCAGCCACATACACAGAACTTGGCTTCCTAAGAACACTCTTAGCTACTTGAAGTTCTTTAAGAAGTTCTGCCAATAAAGAGCTGAGTTTATTCATGGTATAATTCAGGTAGAACTACTTAAAACTTTCAAGAAGTGATTGAAGTATAACATCGACCTGGGTTTCCCCATCAATATCTGCTCCTAGGATCTCCAGTTCATTCAGAAGACTGATCATCTTCAGTATCAGTCATAGGGACTAAGCATAGACTGATGCTGATGCCGCAAAATATTTGACATTGAAGCCAAAATATAACAGCAAGCCATCTGATCTATTTTTTGCCACTTCTGATGGGTCTAGATTTCATGTTCGATTTTCCTCACATCAGGTACCGGTGGACATATCTCAGTCAATACAAACTTGTAATCCTCAACAGTTAATACAATGTCCAAGTTTCGTCTCCAGTTAACATAGTTTGGTCTCGTAAGTTTATTTTCTTTAAGTATTGAAGCGAGTGGGTTGAAAGCCATTTTAATCCTGAGAATCACATAATTAAAAATACCGTTAATTATGATGAGCAAAATTTTGAATTTATTTTAATTTGATTCTCTCTACTATTTTAAGAGAAATTTGCTAGCAGCCTGGCACCGTGTTAATAGCATGCCTCGATAAAAGGGCGTCTACTATCTATCGTTTGTCCAAACAGGCCAATTCATATTAATTTTACTATCTAGGCAACTGACCATGCCAAGTAAAATTAAACAGCTGACATAACTTCGGTCCAGTATATAATTGTAGTGACTCAGATGAAAATAATACTATTAATATAGCTAAGTGTTAACTACTACTTAATTTCAAATCAATCGCTTCACAATGAACTCTTTAGATGGAGAAGTGATGCACACTAATAATTATCTAGAATTATACATGAAGGAGGTTTATACTGGCGATACCGCAGTTAATCTGTCTAATTGGGAGGAAGACCTTACTGCCAATACACATGATTTAATTACATCGCCTACAAATTAGAAATAGAGACTGCGAGATTTATCTATGAATAAATTTTTTCTCCCACTTAGATTTTAAAAATATTTTTTAGGATAATAAAAATTTGTGTAATTAAAATAAATTTATTAATTTTAAAAATTGCACAATTTGAAAGAATCAAACATCTTTCCGTGTAAACGATTCCAAAGATTTCGGTTTGCCAAACCATCTTTTCATGTTTTAATGCGTAATAAATAAAATTTAATAAATGTACAATTTTTTTTTCAACTTTTCAGCTAAGGTAGTGATTAAAGGCATTTAATTATTTTATTTTTCATTTCATATTTTTTTAAAAATAATAATTTATTTAGATTAAATATTTTTTTATTTAATTAATTCAAAATTCAGAATTAATTTTCACGTTTTTTCAAGAAATTCAATTTTATAAAAAATTATCTTAAACATGATATTTCGTAAAAAAAAATATATCTAAAAAAAATTTATTTAATTAAAATTAATTAATTAAAAATTTTTAATTTTATTTTCCATTACAAAATATTTAATTAAAATTTAGTTTTTTGAATTAATTAAATTAACAGAATAAATAAAACAGATATACATCATCCACACAGATAATATGAATATATATGCACGATATGTATATATCCCAATTTTATGATCAAATAGAAATACTAAAGTGTTTCAGTCTCATGTTAAAGATAAGCTGTAATAATTCTCGTTCCAGTCCGCTTCACGTATCCTGATTGCATCAGGCTTCTCTGATATACTGTGATATACAAATATATCACTTGAGAATTAAAACATATCAGAATATCACATCAAAACAGTCCCTGAATAGCTAAATCACCGCCGACCACCGGCCACTAGGCACCGCCGGTGTTGCCCCTAGCCGCTAGCTTCAAGCGGCTTTTGCCGCTGCCTCATCGCTCTGTTTTTTACGCTTTCTATACTCAGAAATAACTCTAAAAAAGTAGTATTTTTTTCAAAAAAATAAGTCCAAAGATTGCCTAGAAAACTGCCTGAATTAGTCGCCGTCGCCCGGTTCTACCGCTCGTTTGGGCTTTTTCTGGTAGTGTTTTTGTTCCCATTTTTTTTGAAAAAATAACTCAAATATCTAGCAACCTGTTACTTTAAAGAACGCCTTGAACATAATCCCGAAAAATCCTAGAAACAGCCTCGAAGGGCCACCACTCCTGTGCCGCCGGTTGTCACCGCCGCTGCCTGGTTTTTGGGCCTTGTTTGGTCCAAATTTTTAATGGTTTTTTAGATAGTGTTTTAAAGTATGTTTTTGCTATTTTATGTTTAAAAAATTAATGAAAAAATGGTCCAAAAAACGTCACCGGTGGTGGGCTATTTTTGTTAATTTATTTTTGACTATTTTGATTTATTATTTGCTACTTCTTTTAATACATAAATACTGCAGAAACTCACCGAAAAAAATTATTTTAAAATCGTTAAAAAAATACCACGATCCATGGCCCGTAAAAACCTGAAACCATCGCCGATGCCACCGCCAGGTCCTCATGTTCTTGGATATTTAACATGTTCTTAAAATATTCTAAATAGATATTTAAAAACAAAAGATGCTACTACAACTCTCGTGATTAAAAAAATTAAATAATCATCCAAACTATTTAATCAAATATGAAAAATAATTGATGATTATAAAATCGAGATTAGAATGCCTACAAAACAAAGTTAACACAGTTCTAAAACTACCATACCCCGATAAACCATTAACAAAAAACAAAATGGCTCTGATACCAATTGTTGGAGGCAAAACTGTCAAGATCATTATTTTTGTAAACGATTTTCAGATAAAAATAAATAGACGGGCAAATGTCAAAACGGGCTCCAGATAAGAATTTTGACATTGAACGATCAAAATAAAAACCCGTGCAACCACAGTTAATTTAGAATAATATCTTTTTCTGGTCGATTCTTCAACTATGATCTTGATTTCGTGTTGAAACTTTTGTCAAACCTTTTACTGTTTTCTCTTATACGATTCTCGAATGTAGTGTGGGCTATAATCTATCGAGAACTTGTACCGGCAGAACCTAAACAGCTTTAGTCTTGAAGAAAAGTTCTAAATTTGGTTCAACATACCTGCATATACAGTAGGGACTTGTAGAGTAATTATGAATCAAACTTTTAGTGTGACACATATACCCATCCAGCGGTTTTTGCAGTTAAGAAAACTTTGCAGCGGTATCTGTAATTATGAAAATCTTGTAGCAGTTTTTATAATTTTCATAAAATACTAAATTACAGTTCACACCACTAAAGAACTATAATTACACTCTCACCTATAATCTCAAAACTATCTTGCATTGAGCTCATGTTATTAAATGCTAAACATTTCTCTCCATGTTAAGATTCTTGATACCTGCTAATTAAATTTAATTATTGACAATTTAATTTAATCGGCATCTTTAAATTTCTTAAGCCCTTCCGCTTAACTTATTTGACCTCCAAATAATTAAATCTACCTATAGGGTTTGGCCCGATCAAAACTTATAAGCTTTCTTAAGGGGGTATCGTCAATTTCGATCATTCGAGACGTGAATTTCATCAATAATTAATATTTACTATATAAATAATACCATTATCCAACTTACCGAGAATATAGACCCATATAAGATCAGACCCTCTAATGAATCAAAATAACGAATATTAAATATACGCAAATCAATAATTATTTCAGGATTAAGAGCATAAGCGGTATTCATAATAATCTTGGAGTGTGAATTAATTTATATAGTAAGTATAAAATTAATTATTTCAAATGTCCCATTCAATATATAGAAAGTGTACTAGCACAGAGAGTCGGAACAATAGACAACGCTATTAACTATTTTCCATAACCAAGATAGGCCTACTAAAACTCTGTGCTATAGTCGTACTGATGGTATGTCTATTTTTATCTAAAATGTAAACATAAAAACCTATATTCTGTAATAACTTAAAATCTGATCTTCTGTGTGTAAACCGTACTCTATACACTAGATTAAATACTGTACAGAATATAGGGTATCTATGCATAACATTCAAGAAAATAATATTGCATATATTGCTCATTAAGATTCTCATAAAATAAAAAATTAATTTTATTAAAATAAAATTAAATAATAAAACCAAATAAAAGCTTAATACAAAATATGAAAAAAATATACATATATTTTTTCAATTTTGTTACCTATTTTTAAAAAAAGTTACTTTAAATTTTTTATAAATTTTGTTTTTTGTCTTTAGTAAATTTTTTTAAACTTAATTAAAATAATTATACTTTTAGATTCGTTCTATTATGAAGAAACAAAAAACTAAAAAATTGAGAGGAATCAAAAAAACAAAAAAATAGAAATGAAGTTTATTAACTTTTAAATTATTTTTTTTTAAGTTCGTTGATTAGATAAAAAGTTGTGTTTTTTTTTTGTTTTTATTCAAATTATATAATTTTTTTTTCTCATGCATAAAATGCATATGAAGTTTTTCATATATCATAATATGAAACAATTCTCATACACATGTTATGAAAAATTTCTTATATATTACTATATGGTAATATTTTCATATACACACATTGTATAAGAAAATTTTTCATACACACTCATATTATGAGAAACTTTTTATATATCACTACATGATAATATTCTTATATATTCTCATATACGCACATATAATAATCTCATATATACACATATACAAACACATACTAATACCAATTGTTGAAGGCAAACGTTATGATCATTGATTTATAAACAATTTTTTGAAAAAATAAAATTGGAAAGGCAATCACCAAAATAGGCTCTAGACAAATTTTTTTTGATGTCTAACGATCA
Organism: Heliamphora exappendiculata; assembly: GCA_034768845.1. NCBI lineage: Eukaryota > Viridiplantae > Streptophyta > Magnoliopsida > Ericales > Sarraceniaceae > Heliamphora > Heliamphora exappendiculata. Next base: position 21,283 of record JAOTRH010000772.1, read on the forward strand.
AAATAAAATCCGTGTCACCACAGTTAATTCAGATGAATACCTTTTGGTCGATTCTTCAACTACGAATTTCAATTTTCGAGTTAAAACTCCGATAAGAATTTTTACTATATTTTCGATGCGATTCCCGAACGTAGTGTGGGTTACGATCCTTCGTGAACTGAAACCGGCAGAACCTGGACAGGTTTAGTCTTGAAGACAAGTTCTAAATTGGTTCAGCGTACCCGCATATTTATTGGGATATAGTAGGGACCTGTGGAGTAATTATAAATCAGACTTCTAGTGTAACACAGATACCCATCTAGTGGTTTTCGTAAATATACAAATCTCTCAGCGATTTCTGTAATTATAAAAACTTTGCAGCAATTTTTGTAATTTTTATGAAATAATAAATTACAGTTCATACCACTAAAAAATTGTAACTGCACTCTTAGCTATAACCTCAATACCAATTTACATTGAGCTCATGTTATGAAATACTTAGCTCATCTCCCCATGTTAAAATTTCTTATACCCGTCAATTAAATTTAATTACTGATAATTTCATTTAATCGGCATTTTTAAAATTTCTTACACTCTTTCGCTTAACTTATTTGACCACTGGATAATTAAATCCACCTGTAGGGTTTGATCCGGTCAAAACTTATAAGCTTTTTTAAGGGGGATCATCAATCCTGAACAATTGGGACGTAAATTCTGTCAATAATTAATATTCACCATATAATTAATACTGCTATCAAACTCACCGAAAATATAGACCCATAAAAGATCGCACACTCTAATGAATCAAAACAATGAATATTAAATATACACAAATAATAATTATTTCAGATTTAAGACCATAAGCACTCATAATAACATTAGGGTGTAAATTAATTTATATAGTCAGTATAAAATTAATTACCCCAATGTGGTCATGTTAAATATACACAAAGTGTACTAACACAGTGAGTTGGAACAATAAACGACGCTATTATTTATTTTTCGTAATCTAGATAAGCTTACTAAAACTCTGTGTTATAGTTGTATTGATGATTTGTCTATTTTCATCTAAATTGTGAACAAAAATTTATATTCCGCAAGAACCTATAATCTGGTCTTTTGTGTGTAAGCCGTATTTTACACACCAGATTAAATGTTATACATAATAAATAATAACCATGCATAACATTAAAAAAATGATATTGCATATATTGGTCATTAAGATTCTCATAGAATGAAAAATTAATTTTATTCAAATAAAATTAAATACTAAAACCAAATAAAATCTATAGTTTATGATTTTCAGTATACAACCCTTATAATCTCCCACTTATACTCAACACTATACTGCCATACATATGACTCACATGCCTTCTACATGACTATAAAAAGTCTTTATCGGTAAGCACTTTGTAAAATAATCTACCAGGTTATCTCCTGATGCAATTTTGGTCACAGCAACATCACCCATCTGTACAATTTCTCATATCAGGTGATACTGATACTCAATGTGCTTTCCTTTCTTGTGGACTCTTGAATCCTTTGAGTTTTCAACCATTCTGCTATTGTCACAATAAAGTGTAATAGCCGAGTGAACTGAAGGCACCCCATCTAGATCCAATAGAAAGTTCTTGAGCCAAACGACCTCCTTGGTTGCTTCAAAAGTTGCCACGTACTTGGCCTTTGTGGTAGAATCAGCAATGCAGGACTGCTTGATACTTCTCTAACTAATAGCTCCACCTCCTAAGATAAACACATACCTTGAGGTAGACTTAGGGGAATTTTTGTCTGATTAAAAATTTGAGTCTGTGTACCCTAAAGGTACTAGACTGTCTGCCTTGTAAATTAATATATAATCTTTAGTTCTTTTCACGTACTTGATTATAATCTTTACTGTAGTCTAATGCTCCTGCCTTAGGTTAGACTAATATCTGCTAACCATGCCAACGACAAAGCAGATGTCGGGTCTAATACAAAGCATAGCATACATTAGGCTTCCTATTACCTAAGCATAAGGAACTGCCTTCATCTTTTTTATGTCATCAGGTGTCTTAAGACACTGATCCTTGAATATAGTGATTCCATGCCTAAAAGAGAAAAATTCTTTCTTAGAATCCTGCATGCCAAAATGAGCAAGGATATCATCGATATACTTTACATGTGATAAACCCAACATCCTTTATTTTTGATCTTGTAAAAGCTTGATCCCGATGATGTCTTGGCTTCTCCCATGTCCTTCATATCAAACTGCCCAGATAACTATACTTTTACCAAAGATAACACCCCCACATCATTTCTGATGAGTAAGATATCATCTACATAAAATACTAGAAAGATTACTACGCTTCTGTCATGCTTCTTATACACACAGACTTATCTAGACTCTAATAAAAATCATAAGACTCTATGGCTTGATCAAACTGAGTATTTTAAGACCTTCTTAAATTCATAAATGGATCTCTTAATCTTGCACAACATGTGCTCCTGACCTTTTGCTATGAAACCGTCTGGTTGTACCATATAGATACACTCGTAAAGATTTCATTTAAGAAAAATTGTCTTGACATCTATCTGCAAAATTTCATAATCGAAATGAGCCGCAATGGATAAGAGAATTCAGATAGATTTAAGCAAGGCTACTGGAGAAAAGATTTTCTCATAATCGATCCCTTCTTTCTGAGTGAACCCTTTTGCAGCAAGCCTAACTTTGAAGGTTTTAACCTTTTCGTATGCTCCTCTATTCCTCTTGTAGATCTACTTGTATCCAATGGATTTTATCCATTCAGGTGGTTCTACGAGTTTTTTTTGGATAATTTGGTTCTATAAGTTCCCAGATCGGATTAGAATACATAAATTTTATCTCTGAATTCATAGTCTTTTGCAAAAGATTTGCATCTTTGTCCTGAAGTGAATCATTGTAGTTACAGGGTTCGATATCTAGTTCTGTCGGGATCATGTCAAAAGACTCTCCTAAAAATATATACCGATCAGGTTGATGAACAACTCTCTCACTATAAAGAGGCACTACCTGCGTCTGTGTACTAACAGTAACATCTTGTGTTGAATTCGAACCTTATGCACCATTACCTACGTGCTCGTCTGACATGTTAATGGTAGCACCATGTTCATGATTTGTACTTGTCTCGAGAATCTTCTCATTTCAACGAGATAATTGGATATCAGTGACTTGTGGTTCCTCTTTCGTTTTACTGGTATTTTCTCTCATTTCTTTCAAGAATCGGGCATTAGTGTTAACAATGACCTTATGATTATTAGGATTATAAAATAAACTATCATTCATTCCCTTAGGATACCTCACAAAAAAATAGACTTCTACCCTGCGTTCTAACTTACCCGCGTTCCCTTTCAGCACATGTGTTGGACACCTCCAAATTCAAATATGTCTCAGATTAAGCTTACGACCGGTCCACAATTCTGTGGGAGTAGAAGGTACTGACTTAGAAGATACCAAGTTCAAAATATAAGTCAATGTCTCTAATATAAGTTTTCAAAAAGAATCGGATAATCCTAAATAACTCATTATAGACCTTACCATCTCCATAAGAGTCATATTCTCTCTTTTTGCTCACTATTCTATTGCGAAGTGTCCAATGCAATCAACTAGAATATAATCCTTTCTGATGACAGGTAGTTCCTAAACTTTCCAAAGAGGTACTCCTCACCACGGTCGGATCGTAGTGATTTGATAATTTTACCCAAAAGCTTCTTTGCCCCCGTCTTGAACTTTTTAAATTTCTCAAAGCATTTAGAATTACGGTGCATCAGGTAAATGTATCCATACCTTGAGTAGTCATCAATGAAACTGATGAAGTACTCAAAGCCACCTCTAGCCCAGATTACCATAAGACCACACACATCAAAGTGAACCAGTTCTAACAGTTCTTTAGCTCTATAGCCTTTGGCTGAAAGGGCCTCCTAGTCACCTTACCCTCTAAGCAGGATTTACAAACTGAAAGTGCCTCCACTTCCAATGAACTCAAAGGTCCATATTCTATCAGTCTACTTATTCTTTTTAGATTAATATGACTTCAGCGTAAGTGCCAAAGAAACGTTTAGGTCATTAAAGAATGAAACTTTTTCTTATATGGTAAATTAGATATGTTATTTAATTCAGTCAGTTGCAGTGTAGGAGAGATTAGAGTAATAACATAAAGATCATTTACCAATGTACTAGAATAGATAACCCGTTTATTATACTTAATAGCCACATACTTATTAAAATAAACCAAATATCCATATTTAACCAATCTAGAAACGAAAATTAAGTTCCTTCTAATGGAAGGTATATAAAGACAATCTCTCAATATTAAAACCCAAACTTTACGAAAACTGAGAGTGACATTTTTTACTGTAACTGCTGCCACTTTTGTACTATTACCCATGTGCAAGTAATCTCTCCATCGCTAAGTTGTCGTGTTTCTTAAAATTTCTGTAATGAATTGCGGACATGATTAGTGGCTCACAAATTTACACACTAGGTACCAGTAGATCACACCACTAAACACGTTTTTACAACCAGTGAAAAAAAATTATCCTATTTGTTCAGCTTACTGAGATAAACTGGACATTATTTTTTCTAGTGCCGTGTCTATTGCAGCGAAAATATCTGTCTTTTAGCTTTTTCACACAAGTTTGTGGTCCACTAACAATCTTGAAAATCGTGCCACCCTATTTTCTGAACATTTTTCTTCTTTATGCATTTTGGCCCAGAGAAAGAACCCTTTCTAGAAACAAACACATTTTTTGACATTGAAGGAATACCCTTAGTAGTTAAAGTTATATTCAAGTTACTTTTTTAATCAATAAAATTCGATCCCGTTAGTTTATTTTCTTTGAGTATTGACACTAGTGGATTGAAAGCTATTTTAATCATGAGAACCACATAATTAAAAATAACCGTTGTGGCACCAAGATTTGGAATTTTTGAATTCAAAAATAAGGAGATTCAAGAAATGTTTAGAAAATACTTTAACACCTTGAAAATCAAAATTTAAAAAAAAATTTGTGAAAAATAAAGTCACCACTTGATTGTTTTTTAAAATCAAGGAAAACAAAAATAGACTACTGATCTTTAAAATGTTAACCAAAGAAAACAAGGATTTGAGAGCTAAGGTACAAAGTAAGAAATGTGTTAGGCACCCCGTTCACCCAATTGTGAGGTTAGCCTCTACTAATCATCATTAGTTCTTAATTAGATTTCTCAAATGCATGCGAATACAAAAAATATGGAAAAAAAGAGAACATTAAAAATTAAATAAGAAAAATACATAACATATGTATATAGAACGCCAAATAAAACAAGTATCAAAAGAAAAATTCTAAATCTTACAGCATGCAATTTCTAACTAAATGATATATAGAGGAAACCCACATCAACACCACCAAAATAACCTAAATTAGCATGATTTAAATAAAAAGCACAAATATGCTCTAAAAGTCATTAAATTCAAATCATACAAAAAATAAACATAGATTTGCTAGCAATATCATCAAATAACTAAAATAACCTAAACTATTCTAAACATGATTTCAAATAAAGTAAACAAAGCATACTTTAAAAATGATACCAAATATGCATATTACCAAATAATCTAAAATTATATTAACATGATTAACTTCTTTAAGAGATAAAAAAGATAAACTAAAATAAAATAAAAAGTATACGAGAATTCTATATTAAAAGCTTAATAATAAAAATAATAATGAAAGATTATTAAACTAATAACATGAATTTTATGCTTTTTTCATACAGAAGAATGCTCAAAGACTTAATCAAAAGAAAATTTACAAAAAGAAGATTAAACCAAAATTAAAAGGCCTTTTGAGGAACATAAAAGAAAATGCTACTAAACTAAAACCAAATGATTAGAATTATAACAAAAGAAAAAGAAAGGAACCTAACTATTATAAGAGATTTTATAAGCTTTATATGAAAACCAAACAAAATAATGGAAAAGTGAAAGAAATGCTACAAAAAGAAAAACGAAATTAAGAAATTTTATGGATTTTGATGTTAAACAAAATAAAAGAAAAGAAAAATAAAAAGAATACTATTAAAAGAAAAAAGAATTAAGCTAATGAAACTTAACGATTGAAAATAATGACTATTACATAGTGACATAATAGCCATTTAACTAAGAAATATAAAATACGGGTGTAATATTAATAATTGCAACTATATGAATGTAAGTGCATTGATTATGACGATAACGACACCGTAAGTCGCAATTGTCAAATATGTTAGCACTGCTTTAATGAATTTTTAAAAGTAACCAAAATGCAAGTGTGCAATGTGAACAAAAACAACAATTAAGATTACTTTTTTTTCTAAGAGATGTAACCGAATTATACTAAACAAAACATGCACATTAATCGCATGTTTACAATTCCACAAATTAAATGGTAAACTAAATCAACTATACAAATGAAGAAAACATGCAAATTGAAATTGAAATTAACCTGGCTACTCCAAGGAATAGAGGGTGGAGAGAGAAAGACCGGGGATCTAAGTAGAATACCTGGATCGCAAGTGAATCCTCGATTCGGGGAATGACGATTGGTAGTCCAATCGTCGGGATGTGCTCCAACTCCAATCGACGAATCAAGAATTTGGTAGCGTATTGGTGTACTGAAACTCGTACTTCGGCAAAGAGGCAGGGTGTTGGCATCAAGGCTCGTACTCTCTTGGTACTTCGGCAAGGTACCTCTCACTCTAATTTTGTCCTGAAAAACGTACTAGGGGTACGGTATTTATAGAGTTCGTCATCCAATGGGGTGTTGACACGTTTTGAGACACGTTAGGCCATTTGAAGTTGGCAGTCGCCATGTATGGAGTGGGCGGTCGCCACAAAAAATAATTTTCAAGGGGTTTTTTATGGCGGTTGCTACAATGAAGTTGTCGACCCCATGGTTCAAATGTGGCGGTCGCCACCTTTGCTAGGGTTTTCCAAGAGGTTCATGTGTAGGTCGCCACAATCAAAGTTGGCAGTCCCACAGTTCAAGCCGGCGGTTTAAGACGATTTCACTGGTTTGAAGATTTTGATCATTGGGTTCAAATCACTGAGCTTGGATCACCCCCCGAGGATTGTTCAGAAGCACCATTCCTCTTATTTTCATCATCAGATTAACCTGGATCAACCTAAGATTGGCAGGATCAAATTGAAGTGTCTACAGTTGCCCCTCTTTGATATAACTTGCACAACGACGGGTGAAGCGAGTTATATCAAAGATCCAGAGACAACATCAATTTGACAGAGTCGTCAATTTTAGGCCACTAACACAAGCATGTATATGATGTTGGTCGTACTCAAATTTCTATTAAGCTGCCTACGTACCCCTTTGCTATGAATCAGATCAAAACGTAGTTCCTAAAACAAATGCACAGATGCAAGATACTAAACATGATGCATATGGTAACATGATGTGAACACCAGTATGATCAAATAATATCCTAAAGATGGAGTCATGATCTAAAAGGAGCACAATCAATCAAACAAGTCAAAAATTGAGTCAATATCTAAGAACTCTGCTGGGAATAAAATAATTAAAAGAATCGAGTCAAGATCCAAGAAATTATCTTAACTGTAAAAATAACATTGAATTAATTAGGTCGAGTCAAAACCTAAAAACTCAAAATGATAACGGGATAAGGATAACTAAAAAGTCAAGTCAGGACTTTAAATTATCCTCGAATGAGAGAACCACGAATTAATAGGTCGAGTCAAGACCTAAAAACTCGGGACGAGCACAAAATAAAAATAATTAAAAGCCAAGTCAAGACTTAAAACTATTTTCATTGGAAAAGAAACCACGAATTAATAGGTCGAGTCAAGACCTAAAAACTTAAAAACAAAGTACGAGATAAAAATAATTAAAAACCTATTCAAGGTTTAAAACTATTTTCATCGAAAAAAATCACGAATTAATAGGTCAAGTGAAGACCTAAAAACTCGAAATGAAACATGGGACAAAAATAACTAAAAGCCGAGTCAATGCTTAAAACTATTTTTATCGGAAGAAAACACCATGAATTAATAGGTTGAATCAAGACCTCAAAACTCGGGACGAGTACGGGACAAAAATAATTAAAAGTTGATTCATTACTTTAAAACTATTTTTAAATCCCAAAAAAAGGCAAACAAATAATCATACTGGCATTAAAAACACATAAAAAGCAATTGTGGCATAGGTGCCTAGGGAGCAAGGCTTGAGAAATCTAAGACGCTTTCTAGACAATTAGGGTACCTGAGGAGCAGGGCTTGAGAAACCTAAGACGCCTTCTAGACATGGGGTGCCTAGATCATTAGGGCTTGAAACATAAGATGCCTAGTGCACTAAGGGTTAGGAAACCTATGACGCATTCTGGATTTAGGGTGCCTGAGGAGCAGGGCTTGAGAAACCTAAGATGCCTTCTGAACTTAGGGTGCCTAGATCACTAGGGATTGAAACATAGGACGCCTAGTGCACTAGGGCTTAGGAAACCTAAGACGCCTTTTGGACTTAGGATGCCTAAGGAGCAGGGCTTGAGAAACCTAAGACGCCTTCTTGACTTAGGGTGCCTAGATCACTAGGGCTTGAAAGAACCGAAGGATCGTCATTCACATATGAACCTAGGGTTGAAAGATTTACCTGGTGTACCAGAGCTTGGGATGCCTAGTCTTCTAGGGCTTAAAAGAATTTAAGGGCCATCACACACACACGAACCTAGGGTTGGGTTTGACTGGTGCACCAAGGCTTAGGGTGCATAGTCTTCTAGGGTTTGGAGAAAACCTAAGACACCTTATGGTCTTAAGACTTAGATGCCTTATGGACTAGAGTTTGGAGAAAAGCTAAGACGCCTTATGGACTTAGGACCTAGACGCCTTATGGACTAGGGTTTGGAGAGAACCTAAGACACCTTTTGGATTTAGGATCTAGACGCCTTATGGACTCAGGTTTGGAGAAAAACCTAAGGCACCTTCTGGACTTAGGATCTAGACGCCTTACGGATTAGGGTTTAGAGAAAAACCTAAGACACCTTCTAGACTTCGGACCTAGACAACGTTTCGCATATGACTGGGATTTGGAAGAGGGTGTCTAGCGCACTAGGGTTTGGATCAATAGGCCATTGTTAAGGGTTGCTACATAACTTTTTGGATCTACAAGCTCGTATTTTTCACTTTGGCCTTAAAGAATTATGCCCCACTGTAGAAGAGTTCACCGTCATTCTTAATCTTGTCCCACGGGAGTTCTTGGCAATACCTTCCTTGTTCGTCTCTTTGAAGAAGTAGATCATGCATCCTTGTGGTCTGACTGGCCAAGAGGTTTCTTTCTTCGTCTATGGGGATTCACTAGATACAAATTCTGCCCTACCAGTTCCCTTGGTGACTTCAGCTTCCAAGTGCAGCGCCGTTATGTTCTGTGCATCTGTCTGCTTGCCCGGTGCCTTCTAGTTTCCTGTTACGACTGAGTTAGCATTATTCTGGTGGACATTACTAAGCAAATAAAGGCAGGGAGGGACTCCGTGTCCCTAATTTTGGCTGAGACCCTGATTGGTCTAGATACTATCCACCGGGGTATAACCATGTCTTTTGTCGGTAGTCTTCTACTTCTCTAAGTAAAACTCAAATCTCTCATTTTTTCACTCTTCCCTCCTTTTATCAATTTTTCTCAATTTTTACCGCTCTTCTCTCCTTTTGCTGATTTCTCTTGAATTTTACCCTTCTTTTCTCCTTTTGCCACTATCTCTCTTTATTTTCTCATATATCTCTTATTTTGCTGATTGCTCTCGATTCTTACCTCTTTTTTTCTCTTTTCAGATCTGGTTTCAGATCTGGCTAATAGAGAAGGTAAATCTTCTGCAGAAACTGGCTTCAAATGGGCACAACGTTGCTGCCTTTGGTCCATCGTCCTTTTTACCTGATATACACTACCGAGGAAACTTGGAGACATCTTTCTTCGGTGACTGGAAGTGACATCACTTGGCAGTGCTCCTAGTATTGGATCCCTTTTATGACTTTGATCACTATGGACCATCTAAATGTCTTGCTGATTAGTCTGCGGCTATCCACCCTCTACTATCCACACCAAATCATGAGGCAGTTTGATCGAGGTCAAATCATATTATACAACGTACGGGGTCGTATGAATTCATTTTTCCTTCAGGCCCCATTTATGGCGCGATGTCAGGAGACTTAACCATCTCGTTCACTGATGGAGATGCAAGAACTATCCCACACTGAGCTCCTTAAGGAGTATAAGGCGTGGTTGATTCAGGAAAAAGAGGGTAGAAATAAAGAAGAGGGAGGAGAACAAGAAGCAAAGAGGAGGAAGATCGGAGAGATCTATTTTTCTTTTAGGATTTTGTAGCTTTCTTCTTTGTTTAGAGTTTTGGACTTGCATGTCTGTCCTTTATTTTTAAAATCTTGTGATTGCAGCTGAAATAATGAAAATTTCACATTTATCTAAAAAAAATTCCCAATTATTTAAAAATTTTCGATTCTTGTAATTAAACAATTTTATTATCAAAACTCAAAAATAAATTTGCATTGATCATTACTCGAATTCAAAGATGGCTAAAAGAAATAAGGTGGTCGAACTTCTTAAAAGAAGCTGCCTATATATCCTAAGGAAGTAGAATCAGGCCATGATATAGTTCGAGCTCGGTTTGCTCTCAAATATTAACACTCTCCTTTTGTGATGCCCTAACTTTTGCCAAGATTACCCTTTTTGATTTTCGGCCTTACGGGCTGCTCTAAATTTTGCCTGGGCTGCCTTTTCAATTTTTTAACCCAGTGAGCTTTTATCTTATTTTATTTTTCTCTCAAGTTTAGTATTTCTTGAACTGGTCCAAGTTGATTGGAGTGGAGAACATATTGCCCTTCATATCCATGATGATTATAGCACCACCGGTCATAATAGTCTTGATTAGATACGGCCCGGCCTAATTTAGCTTAAACTTTTCCCTTGGATCAAATACGGGAGCCTTGATCTCCTTAAAAATCAAGTCACCTTCTCTCAAGGTCCGGGTCTTGACTTTCTTGTTGAACGCACGAGCTATCCTCCTTTGGTATCCTTGTACGTGAAATAGGGTTTGTAGTCTTTTTTCATCGAATAAGAGAAGCTCTTCTATCCAATTCTTTTTTCATTTTTCTGCGAGTTGAGCCGCATCTTATACTTCCTAATCTTTTTGAGGAATTTCTATAGTGCTATGATATGGCCATCTTGATCTTTGGATATCACAATCATATCGTCTACATATACTTCGATTTTCTTGTGTATCATGTCATGTAACAAGGTAGTTGCAACCCTTTGATAGGTTGCTCCTGCATTCTTCAAATCGAATGGCATTACGTGGGAACAGTAGGTTCCCCACGGTGTAATAAATGTCATCTTTTCTCTGTCTTTGAGGTCCATTAAGATCTGATTATACCCGGAGAAGCCAACCATAAACAATAAAAGAGTGTGTCCCGCTGTGCTATCTACCAAGACGTTAATGTGAGGCAGTGGAAAGTCATTATTCGGACTAGCCTTGTTGAGATTTCAAAAATCCACATAGACTCCGATACGTCCATTCTTCTCAAAGACCAGCACAATGTGTGAGACCCTGACCTGTTTTTTTTTTGATATTTTTTGACGCGCGTTATGTGTTTTTGTTGAAGCATGTTTTTAATGCTTTTAATGCATGATCAGGCTTAGATATGCATGAGGGGAAGGTTCCCGGGGTCGTGGGCCGTTGTGGCACAATTCTCGAAAAATTTCAAAAAAAAAAGATATTTTAGAGACCTATAAATATCTGGAGTTAGATATTTTCATAAAAATATTTTTCAAAACTTCTCCAGTAAGTTTTTCGTTTCTCTCTGCCTTCTCTTTAAGTTCTCGGGGGCCTAGGGCTCGATTTTCAACGATCCAACAGCGAATCCTTGCTTATGGCACGGTGGGCTCTACAACCATCCGATCAGATTTTGATTTCGACGAAACTCAATTTTGCACGTGGTTCGAAGTATCGAGTTTTGAACTCACCGAGGTAGGATTCTAGACCCTACTACTGTATAAGGGTGTTATGGGTAAATATGGGTGTTTTGAACGGGTAAATTGCTGTAGATCTGTGTTTGTTTCAAAGTTTGATTTTTTGATTCAAAACCTCGTCTTTGACGATTTTTTTGGATGGAATCGGGTATCGGGAGTATCTTTTGAGGTCTCAGTGTTAGGCCTAGACGTGTGGGTGTTCACAGATGTTGGTTTAGAGTTTGAAAGCTTTGAATCGGGGTTTGGATGTAGAAACCTATAGCTTGGAATCAGGTTCCACCGAGGTTCGATCGAATGAACCATGGGGTTCGGTCGACTGAAGTTTGGATCTTGGGTTTGGTCAACTGAACTGGGGGGTTCGGTTGACTGAACCGTGTGTTTTGGCATTTTGTGATTTTCCAGTAGGGTGTTCGATCGATTGGAGGTGGGATTCGATCGACTGAACTTGTGGGCTGTTGGATTGTGGTTTTTGGTTGATTTCTTGGTTTTCGATTGGTATCTTATGGTATTCAATTGATTAATTTATGGGAAGTACTTAATTTAAATACCTGTGGATTCCTTTTGGGGTTTGGTTGGTTGGGTGGTGGTTTCGGGGGTCGTGTCGTGGCCTTGGGTGTGCGTTTGAGTGTCGCCCTCGTGGGTGATGTGCATGGTAGATGCAGCTTATGGATGCACAGTTAGGTGCGTGGTTTGACGTTGGGTTTGTGTTGGCGCGGGTGAGCGTTGTGGGTCTGTGATGGCCGTGTTAGAAGTGTTTGGGTCAGTGGTGGTCGTGTAGGTTGTCCAGTGAGTGGATGTCAGTTTTGACGGGTGGCGTCGTGATGTGGTTTTATATGGTTATGTGCATATTTATAACTATTTATTTATGTATGAAATACGTAAGTGGATTACGTGGTTGTGATATCAATCGTTATGTGTAACGTGATTTATATTGTAAAACCTAGAGTTTTATAGACGTGTGATGTGGTTTGTGGAACGTCGTATTAATACATGGTTATATGCTTTAAATCCATATTTAGGTTTGCATGTGTATGAAATGGATTAGATGAATCTGTGATCCAGTAGATGTAAATCCTGGTTGATGATGCATGTGTGCATGTGTGGGTGTATGAGGTAGGCTGCGAAAGCTAGCGTATGAGGTAGGCTACAAAAACCGGTGTGTGCGATATCTGACGGATTAAAACGAGATCCCGATAAGGCACATGTGTGTGTGTGTGTGTGTGTGTGTGTGTGTGTGTGTGTGCGCGATATCTGACAAATTGAAACGAGATCCTGATGAGGCACGGGTGTGGGAGTGTGTTCGATATCTGAAGGCTGAAACGAGATCCTGAAGAGGCACGTGTTCATGGATTGCATGTATTACATTTTGGGATGCATAGACCAATTTCCTTAAAAATTGTATTATCGGCCTACGGGAGTCGAAATACTGTATTAACGGCCTACGGGAGTCGTAATACTAGAATCGTTTTCATGGCTCTGATGAGTCAACAAATAGTTTTTATCCTCACTTTTCCTTCCATGTGAAAATGGTTTTCTAGCTCTGGTGAGTCGTGATCTAAAATGGTTTTAAAATTATTTTATTGGCTTGAAAGTGAGTCAAGAATTGTACTTCGTTTATCGAGCATGTTTAGCTTATACTGTATCTGTTATTTAGAATCTGCTGAGCATTGACTCACGATGTGAGATTTGCTTTTGTTCAGATACCGGTCACGCTAGTTGATCTAGAGGTGTTAAAGAGGTGGAAGCGCTGTAGTCTTCCATTTTTGTCCTTTTGTTACATGTATGCTATAACATATTTTTCGGGCGTTGGAGCCGTGTAATGTTGCCGTTTGGCGTTTATATACAATGCATGTATGGTTTAGCTTTAAGAGTATATTCTCGGTTGGGTATGTTATTTGCTTATTTATGGGTGTTTCACGTGGCCCGGAATTTGGGACATGACAAGTTGGTATCAGAGCTCTGGGTTCGAATACCTATGAGCCGTGGAAAGAGGTTGCGTCACCGTGTGAGATTGATTGCGTTTGCTTGACTGCATGTGTTTAGATGTTTTGATAACATGGGCGTGATAGCATGTGGGACATATGTGAATGATGTGTATATGTGAGCATGAGGGTTGAATCTTAGGAGTGATAGTCTTGCCTTTAGGCGTTTGGATCAACAAACTTGAGAGCCAAGTTAGAAACGCGTTTAACTAACGTAATTTCTAGCAAGGAATCTGAGTAGGTTATCCAGATTGACGTGTCATTCTTGTTGGTTCTTCTCGGTATATGTGGAGTTGTTTAGCATGAACCTATGTAGTTATGTGATAGCATGCTAAGTGTTTAGCGTTTATATTCACGCCATGTGCTGCGTCTTATGTATTATTTCACTTTCATGTAGATGCGATGTCGGCGAGGAGAGGGCAAGGCCGTGGTGGAGGCCGTGGCCGCGCTGGCCAATGGGATGTTTCTATCCCTAATGCTGGCATGCTAATGCTCCCCATGGACCGATGGACGCGACGGAGTTGTTGCATGTGCTGGTTGGTTCTGTCCAGCAGCTGGTTGCTTGGGATGAGCCTGTTAGGGAGAGGGTGCCTGAGGTGAGGGCTACAGTTGCAATGCAGGAGATCAGGCGCATGGATCCACCTACCTTTGCAGGAGATCCTAATCCTCTTCTGGCGACAGTGTGGTTGGAGTTGACAACTCGGATCCTGGACACATTGCAGATTGTGGGGGATGAGTTGCGAGTTTCTTTTGCCACCTTTCAACTGAGAGGTGATGCTCATTAGTGGTGGAGGTATGCCAGGACTACAGTGGGGGCCACATGGGTAGCTTTTACACAAGTCTTCCTGGAGAGATATTTCTTAGCTTCGAGGAGTGACTTATGCAGGGAGGAGTTCTATTCTCTTACCCAGGGGGCCATGGACATCATGCAGTACGAGGTCAGGTTTACGAGCTTATCTCGATTTTCACCGAAGGTGGAGTGCACAGATGACTTGCTTTCGATGAGGTTTGAGCGGGGCTTGAGGCCGGCGATCAGGCTATGATGGGATATCATGTGTTCAGACAGTTAGTGGAGGTGGCAGAGAGGGTTGAGAATGCTTTGGCTGAGACTCGAGCTTCCAGGGAGGCCAGGACATCACAGGGCGGGATGGAGGTACAGACAGCTGGACACTCCAGCAAGAGGCAAAATTCCTCTGGCCCTAGCTTTTATCCATCTGGACCACAGCAATTTTCAGCACCATCACCATCTGTGGCTTCATCTAGGAGGCCGGAGCAGCGAGAGTTGACCTATTATTAATGTAGACAGCCGGGGCATCGTGCAGCGGATTGTTTACAGCCGAGGCCATCCCAGAGTTTGGCTCTAGTGCAGCCGCAGGGGAGGCACCCATCAATTTGCTATGGATGTGGACAGTCCGGACAAATTCGTAGGAATTGTCCCCAGGGAGGCAGTACGCCGAGTAGGGAGGGCACACCAGTGGGTTCGTATGCGCAGGGTCGACAGTAGCCTTCCGTAGTACAAACTTCCCAGATGGTAGGTGGGAGCTCATCAATTTAGTTGGTGCGGCAGCCGACAGTGCTGAGTTATGGCGAACAGGACAGAGTGGGGTTGCCCCGAGTGTATTCTCTTGTAGCTCGCGGTTCTTCGAGGGCACCGGTCGTGCCGGAGGATGCTGATATGTCTTCAGAGAGCAGAGCTACTTTCTGAGTATCCAAGCTTTGGGCCAGTTCTTCATTGCATTTGTTTAGGGTTGGTTATGGATCCGTGGATGGTGTTCTGTGTTGAGGCAACGGTTGGTGATGATTTGAGGTTGGGATGGGTTGTAGATCCCGAGTCTTTGAGATAGTTGGCCATTGTCTAGGATGCTTGACCTTTTTTGACTATATCCTAGGAATGATTTGGCTGACCATCTCGTGTGCCTGTGTCGGTTGCGATCGACGGTTTGCTGTTTTAACCTTGAGTTGAATTTTTGGGGCAAAATTCCTTTAAGAGTAGTAGAGTTGTGAGACCCTGACCCGTTTTCTTTTTCAGTGTTTTTCGACGCGCGTTATGTGTTTTCGTTGCAACATGTTTTTAATGCTTTTAATGTCAGATTGGGCTTAGATATGCATGCGGGGTAGATTCCCGGGGCGTGGGCCGTTGTGGCGCGATTCTCGAAAAATTTTAATAAAAGATCTTTTGGAGACCTATAAAAATCTGGAGTTAGATGTTTTCATAAATATATTTTCTAAAACTTCTCCAGTAAGTTTCTCGTTTCTCTCTGCCTAAGTTCTTGGGGGCCTGGGGCTCGATTTTCAACGATCCAACAGCAGATCCTTGCTTTTGGCACGATGGGCTATGCAACCATCCTATCATATTTTGATTCTAACAAAGCTCAATTTTGCACGTGGTTTGAGGCGTCGAGTTTTGAACTCACCAAGGTAGTATTCTAGACCCTACTGCTGTATAAGGGTGCTATGGGTAAACGTGAGTGTTTTTAACGGGTGGATTGCTGTAGATTTGTGTTTGTTTTAAAGCTAGATTTTTGGGTTTAAAACCTCATTTTTGGCTATTTCTGTGGATGGAATCGGGTGTCGGGTGTTTCTTTTGAGGTCTCAGTATTAGGCCTAGATGTGTGGGTGTTTAAGGATGTTGGTTTGGAGTTCGGAAGCTTCGAATTGGGGTTTGGATGTAGAAAACCATGGCTCATAATCAGGTTCTGCCGAGGTTCGATCGACTGAACCATGGGGTTTGGTCGACTGAAGTTTGGATCTTGGGTTTGGTCAACTGAACTGGGGGGTTCGGTCGAATGAACCGTGTGTTTTGGCTTTTTGTGGTTTTCCAGTAGGGTGTTAGGTCGGCTGGAGGTGGGGTTGTTGGGTTGTGATTTTGGGTTGATTCTTTGGTTTTCGATTGGTGTCCTGTGGTATTCAATTGATTAATTTATGGAAATTACTTGATTTAAATATCTGTGGATTCCTTTTGGGATTTAGTTGGTTATGTGGTGGTTTTGGGGCTTGTGTCGTGGCCTTGGGTGTGCGTTTGAGTGTCGCCCCCATGGGTGATGTGCATGGTAGATGCAGCTTATGGATGCACGGTTAGGTGCGTGGTTTGACGTTGGGTTTGTGTTGGCACGGGTGAGCATTGTGGGTCTGTGATGGCCGTGTTGGGAGTATTTGGGCCAGTGGTGGTCGTGTGGGTTGTCCCACGAGTGGATGTCGATTTTGACAGGTGGCGTCGTGATGTGGTTCTATATGGTTATGTGCATATTTATAACTGTTTATTTATATACGAAATACGTAAGTGGATTACGTGGTTGTGATATCAATCGTTATGTGTAACGTGGTTTATATTTTAAAACTTAGAGTTTTATAGGCATGTGACATGATTTGTGGAACGTCGTGTTAATACATGGTTATATGCTTTAAATCCATATTTAGGTTGCACGTGTGCGTGTGTGGGTGTACGAGGTAGGCTGCGAAAGCTGGTGTGTGCGATATCTGACGGATTAAAACGAGATCCCAATGAGGCACGGGTGTGTGTGTGTGTGTGTGTGTGTGCGATATCTGACGGATTGAAACGAGATCCTGATGAGACACGGGTGTGGGTGTGTGTGCGATATCTAAAGGCTGAAACGAGGTTCTAAAGAGGCCCGTGTTCATGGATTGCATGTATTGCATTTTGGGATGGATAGACCAATTTTCTTAAAAATTGTATTATCGGCCTACAGGAGTCAAAATACTGTATTAACGGCCTGTGGGAGTCGTAATACTAGAATCGTTTTCATGGCTCTGATGAGTCGACAAATGGATTTAATCCTCGCTTTCCCTTGCATGTGAAAATGGTTTTCTGGCTCTGGTGAGTTGTGATCTAAAACGGTTTTAAAATTATTTTATTGGCTTGAAAGAGAGTCAAAAACTATACTTCATTTATCGAGTATGCTTAGCTTATACTGCATGTGTTGTTTATAATCTGTTGTGCTTTGGCTCACGATGTGGGATTTACTTTTCTTCAGGTACCGGTCACGCTAGTTGATCTGGAGGTGCTGAAGAGGTGGAACCGTTGTAGTCTTCATTTTTTGTCCTTTTGTTACATGTATGCTATAACCTATTTTTCGGGCGTTGGAGCCGTGTAATGTTGCCCTTTGGCATTTATATACAATGCATGTATGGTTTATCTTTGAGAGTGTATTCTCGGTTGGGTATGTTGTTTGCTTATTTATGAGTGTTTCACGTGGCCTAGAGTTTGGGGCGTGACACAATGTTAGCCACCCACTTCGGATACTCGGTTACCATAAGGAGTCCAACGTTGATCTGCTTTGTGACTTCTTCTTTGATAGTCAGAGCCCATTCTGGTCGTATCTTTCTCAATGTCTGTTTGACCAGTTTGGCATTTGGATACAAAGGGATATGGTGTTGGATAATATCGGGATCAATTCTGCGTATATCCTCACATGATCATGCAAGAACATTTTTGAATTCTTTTAATAAAATCATTAATTGCTCGCATTCAACTAAAGATAACGAAGAACTAATTTAAACAATTTATGGATTAATTTTATTATCTAGATTTATTGACAAAGTTTCTTTAGTTATTGGTTGGACACGCATTTCTTCTTTTCTTTTTATTAAAGCTTTTAATTTTTCGAGGGCATCCCCTTCAAATTTAAAATCATCAGAAAGCGTACAAAATAAATCAAGCAAAGCAAGATAATCCGAACCTTTGTTTATTTCATTGATATCAAAGAGATGAGGAATTACAATATCAAAAGCAAAAGAAGAGAGTGCACAGATAGACGTGCCCTCATACTCGACATCTAACTAATCAGAACAAAAGAAAAAAATTACAAGACTCAGACTCGGGCTCGAGACTTGAATCATGACATAGTTTAAAAATCAGCTGTGACATTCAGTGCAGATGGTGGTGGAATGACCTTATTGTCCATGTGATCCTGAATTTCATGGCAGAGTCTCAAATAGTTGTCGGTCGGGTGTCTGTGGCTCTGATGGTATGAGCAATATTTGGTGGGATCGTAGTATAGCAGTAAAGGGTTAGGAGATGACATTACATCAAGAAAACTTATCAGCATTTTCTCAACAAGTCGATTCATGGCCATGGTTAGAGAGATATTAAGGGGAGTGAAAACTCTCCTTAACATTTTTTGTTGGTTATTTCTGAGAGAAGGTGATGAAGGTGAAGAATTCAGTCGATCTGATTGGGGGTTTAGAAAATTCACTTCGTTAGAGCGAGATGCACGGTTAGTGGAAGAGGTGGGATGGTTTTGGTTGTTGGATAGGTAAGGTCTTCTCGACTTTTGGCTCGGCTTGGCCTCATCGATATCACCAGACTGGATTGCATCTTCTATTTAAACCCTAGCATCAAGCAACTGCTCGAATATGGGGAGCGGCTGTGTGATCAAATAACGCTTTAGAGGAGATTGGAGAATCTTGACTAGAATCTTTACTTGTTCCTTTCTATTGGTCGGTTTGTCATTTTAGCAGCTTTTCTCCTCCACCTGATCAGAAAGTCCACAAATGATTCTTTGCTTTCTTGATGAATGGTCTCTAGCTCCCGAGTAGTCACATTCAGCTGGACATTATAATGGTACTGGCTAACAAATGCCATAGCTATGTCCTCCCAAGTTCTGGTCTTTGCTACATCGAGGGAGAAGAACCATTTCTAAGCTACCCCAAAAAGAGATCGGTGAAAGAGCAGGGCCTTTAGCTAGTCATCAATTCCTATAGACAACAGGGTACCAACATACATCTGCAGATGAATTTTGGGATCTCCGATTCTGTCAAATTTTTCCATGTCGAGCATTTTAAACTCATCCAAGAGCTTGGCGTCTGGAAATAGGCAGAGTCCCCCTACATTGAGCATATATTCCTCAACTCCCTTGGCCTTTCTAAAGACTTTCTCCATTCGGTCGATCTTCTCAACCAATATAGATTCTCTAGACTGAGCAGTATTTTTTTTCCTCAACTATCACTTCATGAGGGATCCATGGAGGTGGCAGAACAACTTGTAGTCCATCTAAAACTTGATTGTCATCCTAAAAATCTTTTTCATTCTCGTTTGGATCATCTTGTTGCTCATTTACCCTTGGCAAGCGAGCCTGGATTGCCCGAATTTGTGCCTAATATTGAATTTGAACTTGCGTCTACTGTTCGACCGCCCTCTGTATCTTAAAAATTACCCTCATTAGGGCTGTAAAATTTACTTCATTTTCTACCATTTTTTACGATACTACGATCTATTCAGATACTTTGTAAAGCCTTTTAGTTTCTAAAGGACAAACGGGAAGTACTTTGGCAAGAAAACAGCTCTAATCCAAACGAGACCTCAAAATAAGAATCTAAATAGGGGTTCAAAAAGACGAGCCTAAACAGCACCGATGATACAAACCAACAAGCAAGGGAAAACACAAGAGGGAGAAAATTATCTTAAACCAACAATGAGGCCTAAGCCAACAAACAGGGTAGAACTCGGGAGGGAAACTATTTTAAAATGAAGGAACATCGGAAGAAGACCCGGGTCAGAATCAAGGAAAGAGACTATCTTAATCCAAATGAGCAAACAAAGATCCTACACAAACACAAGAAAAACATACAATTAAATCAAACAAATAATCCTTCCGAGTCAATACCAAATGGCAAGTTCTAAGCAATTATATATAGAAAAGGCTAATTTTGGTCAATGATCAGGGTACCTTCTGAATAGAGTCGAGTATATATCTCTCATGCATGGTGTGGTGCAGGACATGGTTAAGTGGTACGCAAGAACTCTTTTACTGCACCTGTGAAAGCGTGCAGCTAGTAAGACTTACCCGTCTCCCCAACATAGCCCCGAAATAGTAAACTGACTGAGATATCGGGTCGACCAGGCAAGGAGCTGAGAACAATGCAAATGCGTGCGAAAATGCAAATGAGAAATTCATATTAAGAATGAATGATGTGTTTAAGTCTAGCCCGCTTATTTATTTTAAAAAATAAGTCCCTAGCGGAGTCACCAGAAAATACTGTGGCGCTAGGATTTGGGATTTTTAAGTTCAAAAATAAGGAGATTCCAGAAATATTTAGAAAATACTTTAACACATTGAAAACCAAAATTTGAAAATCCTTTTCGTTGAAAATGGAGTCGTTATTTGATTTTTGAGAAAAATCAAGAAAAACAAAAATAGGCTACTAATCTTCAAAACGTTAACTAGAGAAAATAAGAGTTCGGAGCTAAGGTACGAACTGAAAAAGGTGTTAGGCACCCCGTTCGCATAACCGTAAAGTTGGTCTCTATTAATTATTATTGGTTCTTAATTAGATTTCTCAAATGCATACAAATACAGAAAATAGGGACAAAGAGAGAATATCCAAAATCAAATAAGAAAAACACATAATATATGTATATAGAACGTCAAATAAAACAAGTATCAAAAGAAAAATTCCAGTCATACATCATGTAATTTCTAACTAAATGATATATGGAACAAACCCGCATACAATATCACCAAAATAACTTAAATTAGCATTATTCAAATAAAAAGCACAAATATACTCTAAAAGTCATTAAATTCAAATCACACAAAAAAATGAACATGGATTTACTAACAATATTGTAAAATAACTAAAATAACCTAAACTATTCTAAACATGATTTCAAATGAAGTAAACAAAGTATACTTTAAAAATGATACCAAATATGTATATTACCAAATAATTTCAAATTATATTAACATGATTAACTTCTACGATAGAGAAAAGATAAACTAAAATAAAAAAAAGTATATGAGAATTCTATATTAAAAACTTAATAATAAAGAAAATAATGAAAAATTATTAAACTAATAACAAGAATTTTATGCTTTTCTCCATACAAAAGAATGCTCAAAGACTTAATCAAAAGAAAATTTACAAAAAGAAGATTAAACCAAAATTAATAGGCTTTTTGAGAAAAATAAAAGAAAATACTAGTAAACTAAAACCAAAGGATTAGAATTATAACAAAAGAAAAATAAAGGAACCTAACTATTATGAGAAATTTTATAGGTTTTATATGAAAATGGACAAAATAAAGAAAAAGTGAAAAAAATGATACAAAAAGGAAAACTAAACTAAAATTAAAAATTTTTATGGATTTTGATGTTAAACAAAATAAAAAAAATAAAAAAATATACTACTAAAAGAAAAAAGAATTAAGCTAATAAAACATAACGATTGAAAATAATGACTATTACATAGTGGCATAACAATCATTTAACTAAGAAATATAAAATACGTGTGTAATATTGATAATTACAACCATATGAATGTAAGTGTATTGATTATGACGATAACGACACCGTAAGTCACAATTGTCAAATATATTAGTACTGTTTTAATAGATTTCTAAAAGTGATCAAAATACAAATGTACAATGTGAATAAAAACAACAACTAAGATTACTTTGATCTTTATGAGAAGTAATCGAATTATACGAAACAAATCATACACATTAATCACATGCTTATAATTCTACAAATTAAATAGTAAACTAAATCAACTATACAAATGAAGGAAACATGTGAATTAAAATTGAAATTAACCCAGCCACTCCAAGGGATAAGAGGTGGAAAGAGAAAATTGGGGATCCAAACAGAATACTTGGATTGCAAGTAAATCCTCAAGTCGGGGAATGACGATCGGTAGTCCAATCCTCGGGATGTGCTCCAACTCCAGTCGACGAAACAAGAATTTGGTAGCGTATCGGTGTACTCAAACTCGTACTTCAGCAAAGCGGCAGGGTGTCGGCGTCAAGGCTCGTACTCTCTTAGTACTTTAGTAGAGTACCTCTCACTCTAATTATGTCTTGAAAAACATACTACAGATATGATATTTATAGAGTTCATTAACCAATGGGGTGTTAACACGTTTTGGAACACGTCAGACCATTTAAAGTTGGCAGTTGTCATGTATGGAGTGGGCGGTCAACACAAAAAACAAGTTTTCAGGGGTTTCTTATGGCGGTCGCCGCAATGAAGTTGGCGACCCCATGGTTCAAATGTGGTGGTCGCCACCTTAGCTAGAGTTTCCAAGAGGTTCTTATGTGGGTCACCGCAATTAAAGTTTGCGGTCTCACAGTTCAAGTTGGCAGTTTAAGACGATTTCACTAGTTTGAAAATTTTGATCATTGGTTTCAAATCAATAAGCTTGGATCACCCCCCGAGGATTGTTCAAAAGCATCGTTCTTCTTGTTTTCATCATCGGATTCACTCGGATCAACCTAAGATTAGCGGGGTCAAATTGGGGTGTCTACAACTGTTAATTATGACGAGAAAAATTTTGAATTTATTTTAATTTGGTTCCCTCTCCCATTAAAAAAAATTTGCCAGCAGCCTGGTATCCTGTGAATAGTATACCTCGATGGGAGGACGTCTACTATTCATCGTTTGTCTAGACAAGTCAATTCCTATTAATTTTACTATCTGGGCAACTGACCCTACCAAGTAAAATTAAATAGCTGATATAATTTTGGTCCAATAGATAATAGTAGTGATTTAGATTTAGAGGATACTATTATATACAGTTAAGTGTTAATCACCTCCTAATTTCAAATCAATCGCTTTGCAATGAACCCTTCAGATAGAGAAGTGATCCACACTAACAATTATCCAAGATTATCACTAAAGGAGGTTCATACTGGCGATACCGCAATTAATCTGTTCGATGGGGAGAAAGTACTTACTGCTAACACGCAGAATTAATTACGTCGCCTACAAACTGGTGATAGAAATCGTTGGATTTATCTGTAAATAAATTTTCTCTCCCACTTAGAATTTTTTTAAAAAATTTGAGAGTTATAAAAATTCGTTTAATTAAAATAAATTTATTAATTTCAAAAATTACATGATCTAAAAGAATTCAAAATATCTTTCTGTATACATGATTCCAAATATTCCGGTTTATCAAACTATCTTTTCGTGTTTTAATGCGTAGCAAATAAAATATCTGATAAATGCACAGTTCTTTTTTTAGCTTTTTAGCTAAGGTAATGATTAAAGACATTCAATTATTTTATTTTTACATCACACATTTTTTGAAAATAATAATTTATTAAGATTAAAACATATTTTCATTTAATTAACTCAAAATTCAGAATTAATTTTCATGTTTTTTTAAGATATCCAATTTAGTAAAAAAACACATCTTAAACGTATTATTTTGTAAACAAATAAAATATCTAAAAAAATTTCATTTAATTAAAAAAAAATTATTTTATTTTTCTTTACAAAATTTTAATTAAAATCAAATTTTTCAAATTAATTAAATTAACAGGAATATATAAAATAAATATGCATCATCTACGCAATTTAAAAGAATATAAATGTAAAATATGTATATATCCCGATTTTATAATCAAAACGAAACTTTAAAGAGTTTTAGTTTCATACAAATAGATAAGGTTCGAGTCTTTTAATCCTTACCGAAAGTTGCTTATCGACATACGAATCCTACCAGGATTCTTTGATAATCAGTGTTATAGATATAAAATACATCTCATATGAGTTATCATCAGAAAAATAGCCGCCAAGGGCCCGAACCATCAGCCACCACCGCCGGCCAAACCACCAGCCCGCTGCCAACCAGTGTCGCCAAATTTTTGAGGCCGTCTTGGCCTCATTTAAGCTCCGTTTTTGTCCATATCTTTTTTTGGAACGTAGCTAATGAAATATTCTATTTTTTGTCAAAAAACCTGATAAAAAACAGCCCAAAAATAGGCTTCAATGGCCGCCGAAACACAAAAAACGATGCTACCCCGTAACAACACTGCACCGTCAACTTCTGGAGGCCGTTCCGGCCTCATCCAGACTCTGTTTTCATCCAATTTTATTTTGAAATGCAGATAACAAAAGATATTATATTATTGTAAAAAATATGACTCGAAAACGGCCATCAAAAGCTCACGAAGTCACTGCGCCGCATCGCCCACTGCTGCTGCTGTTGTGCTACTTGTTTTAGCTTGTTCCGTGGTTATTTTAACTCTCATTTTTCACTGATTTTAGCATTGATATCCCGAAATATGATGCCTCAAAGAATGCCTGAAAAACAATTCCAAAAATTCTCGAAACGAAGTCCTGAAATAGCCCGTACAGCTAGCTATTGCCGCCGTTTTTCAACTATTTTTTGTTTAGGTTTTTGCCATGTTTTTGAACTATTTTTTCTAGCCTATTTTACTTCTATTTTGTGCCTAAAAATTTCTCAAAACTCGTCCTGAAAAAGTCACAAAACCATACCAAAAATGGGCCCCGAGCCGCTAGCCAAAGTCGCCGCCCGTGGGCTATTTTTGCCGATGTTTTTACTACAATTTTATACCTATTTTGCTGCTGTTTTACTGCACAAAATCTAGAGAAAACTTACTGAAAAAATCAATTTTCAAACTGTGCAAAAATCGCCGTGATCCGTGGCCCAAACCACCTGAAACGACCGTCGGTGCCACTGGTTATGCTACCGCCTGTTATTCGTATTCTTGGATATTCAAATATATTCTTAAATATTCTAAATAATATTTAAAAATAAATAAAAAATTTTACATCAAAAACTTATGTCTCAAAGGCTCACAATCGAACTAAAAAAGCATAAACTATCACGATCAACTCTCGTGATTAAAAAATAAATTATAATCATCATTCAATTATTCAATCAGATATGAATAAAATAATGATCATAAAATTAGAATTAGAACGTCCGCAAAATAAAGTTAATACAGTTCTAAATCTACCTGGCCCCTCGATTAATCGTAAGCATGATCAAAACGGCTCTGATACTAATTATTGGAAACAAACTGCCAAGATAATTGATTTGTAAATGATTTTTTGAAAAAATAAAACTGGACGGACAATTGCTGAAATAGGCTCCAGATAAGAACTTTTTGATGTCAAACGATCAAAATAAAACCCGTGCCACAACAGTTAATTCAGATGAATGCCTTTTGGTCGATTCTTCAACTACGAACTTTGATTTCCGAGTTAAAGCTTCAGTCGGACTTTCTACTGTATTTTCGATGCAATTTTCGAACGTAGTGTGGGTTACGATCCGTCGAGAACTGAAACTGGCAGAATTTGGACAACTTTAATCTTGAAAGACAACTTACGAATTTGATTTAGCCTACCCGTATATTTATAGAGCTACAGTAGGGACATGTAGAGTAATTATGACATAAACTTCTAATGTAATCTAAATACCCATCCAGCGGTTTCTGCAATTATAAAAATCATGCAGCGATTTCTACAATTTTCATAAAATACTAAATTACAGTTCATACTACTAAAGAACTATAACTGCACTCTTAGCCATAATTTCAAGACTAATTTGCATTGAGCTCCTGTTATTAAATGCTTAACTCATCTCTTCACGTTAAGATTCTCGTTACCCGTCAATTAAATTTAATTACTGATAATTTAATTTAATCAGCATCTTCAAAATTCCTTAAACCCTTTCGTTTAATTTATTTGACCACTGGATAATTAAATCCACCTGTTGAATTTGGCCCGGTTAAAACTTATAAACTTTCTTAACGGGGTATCATCAATCCCGAACAATTGGGACGTGAATTCCATCAATAATTAATATTCACCATATAATTAATACTGTTATCTAACTCACCGGGACTATAGACCAATAAAAGATCGCAACCTCTAATAAATCAAAATAATGAATATTAAATATATGCAAATAATAATTATTTCAATATTAAAAGTATAAGTACTCATAATAACTTTGGTGTATGAATTAATTTATATAGTCAGTGTAAAATTAATTATTCTAATGTGGTCCTACTCAATACACACAAAGTGTACTAGCACAGCGAGTTAGAATAATAGACGACGCTATTTTCTATTCTCCGTAACCAAGACAGGCCTACTAAAACTCTGTGCTACAGTCATACCAATAGTTTGTCCATTTTTATCTAAATTGTGAACAAAAACTTATATTCTGTAATAACCTATAATCTGGCCTTTTGTGTGCTAGCCGTACTCTACATACTAGACTAAATACTATACAGAATAAAGGACAACCATGCATAACATTAAAAAAATGATATTGCATACATTGCTCATTATAATTTTTATAAAATAAAAAATTAATTTTATTAAAATAAAATTAAAGATTAAAACCAAACAAAATCTATGATTTTCAGTATATAACCCTTACAATTATATCGACCTGCGTTAACTTTGTTTGTTAATGGCTTTAGTGATGCTGATTGGGCTAATAGTCGTTTTGATTGGCGATCAACATCGGGCTACTGTACTTTCTTTGGTGGCAATTTTGTCAGCTGACGAATAAAAAGCAGTATGTGGTTGCTAGGTCGAGTGCTAAGGTTAAGTATCGTACTATGGCTCATACCACCTCCAAGATGTTATAGGTCCACTCTTTTCTAGTTGATTTTGGGCTTATTCCTCTTGCCCAAATGCAAATATTTTGTGATAACCAGATCGCTATTTTTATTGCTAATAATCCATTCTTTAATGAGCATACCAAACATATTGAGGTTGATTTCACTTCATCCGGGACTTATTGCTGCAAAAATAGATTATCACTCCTTACACTCATCCAGGAGATCAAATTGGTGATATATTTCCCAAACCCTTGTCTCGTTCATCTTTCTTTCACTTGTCTTTCATGTCACGCCCCAAACTCCGGGCCACGTGAAACACCCAAAAATAACCAAATGTGATACTCAACCCGAGAATACATTCTCAATTAAAATCATACATGCATTGTATATAAATGTCAAACGCCATACATTATAAGACTCTAACGCCAAAAAACATGTAATAAGCCTACATGATACAGATAGAAACAAAAAGGAAGATTATTACTCTTCCACCTCTCCAACACCTTTAGATCAACCAGCGTGACCGGTACCTAAAGAAAAATAAATCTTACACCATGAGCCAAGGCTCAGCGAAAACTAGACAGGCATGTAGTATAAGCTAAACATGCTAGAAAATCGTAGTGCAAGTTTAGACTCTCTTTCAAGTCATGAAAATAGTTTTCACATGCAAACAGAAAAGCGAGGATACAAACCATATTTTTGACTCACTCACAGGAGCCTTGAAAATAGTTGGAAAACAGTTTTTAGATCGTGATTCACACGACTCTTAAAAATAATTTAAAAACTGGTCTATCCGTCCCATAATGCAGTACATGCAATCCATGATACATACAACCAGCCCTCACACGCCGCAACGACAGTCCTAACACTGAGATAAAGACACGTACATAAACATACATTTCATGCATAAAACCATAAACTATGGAATAAAACCATAGACCAACCATGGGGTAAAACTGCAAACCAAATCACGGGGTAAAATCGCATACTTTACCGTAAGCCACGGGATGGAACCACCGATCACGGATTATACCACGGGATAAAATCGTAAACCACGGGATAAGACTGTATACTACGGGATAAGACCGCACACCACGAGATAACACCGCATCTTACAAGATAAAACTAAAATTAACGGGGTAGCACCGAATACATACAACAAGATAATACTGCAATTACAAGATAACACCGCGCATATCACATGCATTTACAAACCGAAGCCCTAATCGCTTCAAGACCACAAAGGCCACTTATCCGACTATCATGTACCAAATAAAGCTATCCACGGTTCTATAAGCACAAAGCACGTATAAGCACGACGTTCCATATAAAGACGCCACGTAACCCGATAAGACATCACATGCCACAGACCATCATTCGTTACCCGAACGACCCATCCACAAACCTGGGCCCATCCACACACAGGGATAACCAACACCTGATCCGGAGATCAACACTTGAACCTCCCACATGACAATTCTCACCAGAACTAACCATTAAAACCGCACCACGGACCTACACGTCCCGAGCATAACTAACACGCCCACAATCGTGCCACAACTACCAGCATCTAACCATGCACGTCACACTTGAGGACAGCATCTAAACAGAACACCCGAGGCCACAGCACGACCCTCAAGCCGCCATACGACCATCTGAACCCCAAAAGGAATCCATAGGTATTTGAATCAACTAATTCTCATAAATTAATCAATTAAATACCATAGGACGCCAATCAGAAACCAAAACCCAACCACAAAACCACCAAAACACCCCCCAGCACTTCAGTCGACCGAACCAACCGCCTAGCCGGCGGAATACCACTCTGGAAAAAATCTTCAATGCACAGTTCAGTCAACCGAACCCCTCGGTTCAGTCGACCAAACCCAAAAACCAAGATTCAGTTGACTGAACCTATGAGTTCAATATATCGAATTCACCCAGAAACCATTTTTAGGCTACGGGTTGAACCCTCAAAACCTCGAATCGAAGCCTCCAAACTCCAATCTAACATCCTCAAACAGACACACGCCTAGGCCTAACACCAAGACCTCAAAAGAAGCCTCCGACACCCGATTCCATCCATCAAAATTGACAAAAAACTCGATTTTAAACCCAAAAATCTAACTTTACAGAAAATTAGATCTACAGCTATCCGACCGATAAAAATGCACCCGATTACCCATAGCACCCTTATACAACATACAGGTCTAGAATCCTACCTCGTTGAGTTGAAAACTCGACGCCTCGAATCACGTGCAAAATCGAGCCTCACTGGAATCAAAATCTGACCAAATTGTTACGTAGCCCACCGTGCCAAAAGTAAGGATCCGCAGTCTGATCGTCAAAAACTGAACCCCATGCCCCCAAGAACTTAAAGAGAAGGCAGAGAGAACACAGGAAGCTTGTTGGAGAAGTTTTGAAAAATATCTTTTTAAAAATATATAAACTCCAGATATATATAGGCCTCCAAAATATCTTCTTTTTTTTAAATTTTGAAATTCGCGCCACAACGGCCCACAGCCCCGGGAACCTACCCCGCATGCATATCTAAGCCCGATCATGTATCAAAAGTAATAAAAACATGCTCAAAGGAAAACACATAACGCACATCCGAAAATGCCAAAAAAAAATGGATGAGGGTCTCACAACTCTACCCCTTTAAAGGAATTTCACCCCCAAAATTCAACATAATGTCAAAGAAACTACCACATCGATCACAATTGACACAGGCACACGAGATGGTTTCCAAATCATTCTTAGGGTATAATCAAACAAGGTCAGGCATTTTAGACAACAGCTAACTATCTCAAAGACACGGGATCTATAACTCACCCCAACCTCACATCATCACCAGCCACTGCCTCAACACAGCTCACCACCCACAGAATCTATCACAAACTCCAATGCGGATGCAACAAGGAAACTGGCCCAAAGTCAGCATACTTAAAAAGTACCTCTGCTCGTTGAAGGTATATCTGCATCATCTTGCACGGACGCTACCCTCGAAGAACTAGGAGCTATAAGAGAATA
This sequence comes from Heliamphora exappendiculata, assembly GCA_034768845.1. Classification (NCBI taxonomy): domain Eukaryota; kingdom Viridiplantae; phylum Streptophyta; class Magnoliopsida; order Ericales; family Sarraceniaceae; genus Heliamphora; species Heliamphora exappendiculata. The sequence goes on from JAOTRH010000772.1 coordinate 51,649, forward strand.
TGCTCAGGGCAATCCCATCTTGTCCTGTCTACCAGTACTCAGCATTATCGGTTGTCGCACCGATTGAACTGGCGTCCCCCTATCTGTCACTCTGGAAACCTGAACAGCAAAAGGCCGCTGTCGGTACTCAGATGAACCCGGCACATACGAACTTACTCGTGTGCCCACTGTACTTGGCGTACACTCTCCATGGGGACAAGTCCTGCGGATATGTCCCGTCTGACCACATCTGTAACAAATCGGCAACTCCATCCCCTACGACTGATCCTGTATGGAACTCTGAGCCTACCTCAACTGTGGGTCCTGAGACTTCCTCAGTTGCGGGCAATCAGGTACACGATGCACCGGTTGTCCACATCGATAACATCTAACCTCCCTCTGCTCTGGTCTCCCTGACGAAGCCACTGATGGTGATAGTGCAGAGAACTGATGTGATCCAGATGGATGAAAATTGGGACCAAATGACCTCTTCCTCTTGCTGGAACGCCCAGCTGTCTGCGCCTCTGCTCCACCCTGTAGTATCCTAGCCTCCCTAGAAGCTCGGATCTCACTCATGGTGTCCTCCACCCTCGCTGCTGCATCTACCAGCTCGATGAACACACGAATCCCCATCGCTACCACACGCTCTCTGATCGCGAGTCTCAAACCGCGCTCAAACCTCATAGAACGTAGCTCGTCTGTGCTCACCAACTCAGGTGAAAATCGGGGCAAGCACGTGAACCTGGACTCATACTGCATGACGTCCATAGCCCCTGGGTAAGAGTGTAAAACTCCTCCCTGTACAAATCTCTCCTCGAAGCTGGAAAGTATTTCTGCAGAAACACTCCTGTAAAAGCTACCCAAGTAATTCCTGCAATAGTCTTGGCATATTTCCACCAAGTGTGAGCAGCACCCCTAAGCTGAAAGGTGGAAAATTAAACCCGCAACTCATCCTCCACAATTTGCAGTGTGTCAAGGATCTGTGTCACCAACTCCAGCCACTCCGTCACCATAATAGGATCAGGGTCTCCAGCAAAGGTAGGTGGATCCATGCGCCTAAACTCCCGCATCACCACAGTAGCCCTCGCCTCAGGCACCCTCTCCCTATCAGCCTCACCTCTAGAGGTCTCAACCAGCTGCTGGATAGAGCCAACGAGCACACGCAACAACTCTGTCGCGTCCATCGGTCCCAGGGGAGCATTGGCATCCCCAGCATCAAGGATAGAAACATCCCCTTAGCCAACAGCACGGCCACAGCCTCGACCAAGGCCTCACCCTTGTCTCGCAGACATCACGTCTATATGAAAGAAAACAACATATAAGATGCAGCACATGAACATAAATGCTAAACACCTAGCATGCTAACACATAGGTTCATGCTAAACAAAACCCCACATATCAAAGAGAACCAACAAGAATGACACGTCTATCTAGATAACCTACTCAGATTCCCTGCTAGAAATCACGTCAGCTAAACGCATTTCTAACTTGGCCCCCCAAGTTTGTTAATCCAAACGCCCAAAGGCAGGACTATCACTCCTAAGATTCAACTCTCATGCTCACATATACACATCATTCACATATGACCAGCATGCTATCACGTTCATGTTATCAAAACATCTAAACACATGCAGTCAAGCACACGCAATCAATCTCACACGGTGATGCAACCTCTTTCCATGGCTCTTAGGTATTCGAACCCAGAGCTCTAATACCAAGTGTAGACACCCCAATTTCATCCCGCCCAATCTTAGGTGAATCTGATGATGAAAACAAGTGGAATAGTGCCTCAATTCTATCCTCGGGAAGTGATCCAAGCTCGATATTTGAACCCAGAACCTTCGAACCAATGAAATGTTGTCAAACCATCGAAACTTGCTTTCCAAGTAAGGCGACCGCCAACTCTCTTCATGGCGCCCGCCGTAGAGCTTTGTAGAAACCCTAGCCAAAAGTGGCGACCGCCACCTACCATCATGGCGACCGCCAACTCCTATTGTAGCGACCGCCATAGAACTTTGAGAAACCTTCCACAAACATGGCGACCACCAACTCCCATTATGGCAACCGCCAACTCCAAATGACCTGACATGTCCCAAAGCGTGGCAACACCTCATTGGTTGAAGAATTCTATAAATACCGTACCCCCGCATACGTTTTCAGTACAAATTTTGAGTGAGAGGACTCTGCCGATATACCGAGCGATTCCGAGCCCAGACGCCGAAACCCTACCGAAATACCGAGATTCGAACTTCCGACGCCTACATTAGGGCCTCGCTTAGATCACCACCCGAGGATTGGCACATCAAAGCACATTCCCCTAATTTGAGGATTCTTAAGCAATCCAGGTACCTCGCTTGGATTCTCGGTCTTTTTAACTCTTTTCTCTCTCTTTTGGGGTGATCGAGTTATATTTAATTTCAATTCATGTGTTCCTTTTTATTTACATAGTTAATCTTGTCATCATTTACATTGCTTCATTTAATTTAGTTGCTTCAATTTCATTTAATTTAGTTGTATTAATTTCTTAGTTTACACTTTCACACTAAGCATATTATCTTTTTCTTTAATTAATTCATCAAATTAGTGCTAACATGATTTAACGATATAAGCACTTAATGTCGTTATTGTTATGATATAAGCACTTACATAAAAATAGTTGTAATTGTCAATATTACACCAATTTAATTCTAGTATTTCATTTCATGTCTTTTCTTTTCTTTTATATTAATTTAATATTTTAGCATTTCTTTTCTTTTCTTTTCTTTTAGCTAGTTTAATTTTCTTTTACTAGCATTCCATTTCATTTTCTTTTCTTTTCTTATAACATTAATCTAATGCTCTATTTTCCTTTTCATTTAGCTTAGTATTTCTTTTATAGCTTTCATTTTTTATTTATTTTTTTTTTCTCTCAATATTAATGTAATTTTCTTTTTTTAGTATTTTATTTTCTTTGCTTCCTTATAATGTTTCATTTAGTATTTCTTTTTCTTTTAATATAAATTAATCTTTAATGCTAACATGTCTTTTCTCTTTTTTTTTTATGGTAGTGTAGCTTTATTTTTCTTTTAATATTCCATCATATTTTCTTTCCTTTTAATGATAGCTTAAATTAGTTTCTTCTAGCATTTCTTTCCTTTTTGTTTTCTTCTATCTCTTTTAAAGAAAATATAAAAAGTAAATAGTTAGGTTTTTTTTTCATTAGTTTAATAACATGTTCTAACCTTTTTTTTATTTTAGTATAATTCTTCTTTTGTTAACTTTTTCTTTTCTTTTAAATATTTAAATTCTATTTTGTTATAAGGCCTTTATTTTTAGCTTCTTTGTTAGTAAACTCTCTTTTTTTATATATAGATCTTTTATGTATCTTTTATTTTACATTTAGTATTAAGCATTCACCATATTAATATTTCTCTAAATGTATGTTTTAATATGCATGTTTTTGGTTACTTTAAAGACATATTTATAATAGCTTAGTTTATTTCTTGTTAGCAATTTATGTTTAGGTAATTCTTAGCATCTTTAGTATGATTTTATTCTTTTAACCAAATCATGCTAGTTATGTTGTTTCAATATTATTGTATGTAGGTATGTATTTCATGTATCTTTTATATAGAAATTGCATGTCATAGGACTTTAGAATTTTTTCTTTTGACACTTATTCGTTTTGGAGTGTTATGTACATATTTTATGTATTTTCTATATTTGATTTTGGATGTTCTTCATTTGCCTCTATTTTCTTTATTTACATGCATTTAAAGAATTCTATTAAAGAACCAATGATGATTTGTAGAAGCCAATCTTACGGTTGGACAAACGGGGTGCCTAACACCTTTCCCGATTCGTACCTTAACTCCCGAACCCTCTTTCTCTAGTTAAACGTTTTAAAGAACAGTAGTCATTTTTGTTTTTCTTAGTTTTTTCTCAAAAATTAAGTGGCGACTCTATTTTTAACAAAAGGAGTTTTCAAAATTTGATTTTCAAGGTGTTTAAAATACTTTTCAAAACATGCTTGACTTTTTTTATTTTTGACCCCTAAATCCCAACGCCACGGTATTTTATGGCGACTCTACTGGGGATTGATTTTCAAAATCAAATAAGATGGCTATACTTGAAAACATCATTGGTTCTTAATAAAATTTCTCATTTGCATTTTCGCATGCATATGCATTGTTTTTCAACCCCCCTGCCTGGTCGACCCGATGCCCTGAACGTTAATTCGTTTTGGGAATCGTTGGGAAGACGAGAAACCCTTGCTGACTGTACGCTATCATAGGTGCAGTAAAAGAGTTCGGGCGTATTATTTGACCATGTCCTGCACCACTCCAGGCATGGGAGGTGTATACCCGGCTCTATTCAGAAGGTACCCTGTTCAATTGACCAAAATTGACCTTTTGCATATAGTGAACTTAGAACCCCCCAATTAGGTGCTGCTAACCCTATTAGGATTATGTGTTTTTCTTTATTGTATGTTTTGGTTGTCTATTGTTAGGATTGTTTGTTCGGATTAAGCTAGTTCTTTTCCCGGATTCGGCCTAAATTTTCTGTTATCTTTTGACCAGATCAGCTTTTTGCCATCGGGTTCTTACTCGGATTTTATCCTTCACCCTAATTAGTTTCTCACGTTGTAGTTCTCTTCCCGGGGTCATGCCCATGTTTCGTTCTAACACCTCTCTCTCTTTTCTGAGTTCTTCTCAGATTGTCAGTTCTTCCCTATTGATGTAGTAGGCTTCTTCCCAGGGTCATGCCGGTGTTTCGTTTGGACCTTTAAGTTTATTTCTTCCCTTTTGAGTTTTGCTCGGGTTGCTCATTCTATATCCCGTTTTCTTTAGTCTAGGCTTGCTTTCTTTAACCCCCTCTCTTTCGACTTGTGTGAGAAAATATTATTCTTCTACCGTTATGCCGCCATTCTTTTTTTTCATAGGTCGAACCAGTCTCTTGAGGATTAGAATAGTCTTCTTTTCAGAATGCCGTCCGCTTAAGATAAAACCTTTCCTCTAGAGCTTAGTTGATCTATCCCCTTTGGTTCTCATCTGGGGTCTTCAGACGTTCAGTTGTTATGCTGGTGGTATGAGCCCGACAGCGGCATTATTTCAGTTTCAGCTATTTTGGGTATCTGGGGTATTTTCTATCTATTGTTTGAAATTGGTTATTCTGCTTATGGAATTTAGGTTTTTCTATGGGATTCCATTGATCTGGAAAGAATACAGTTGACACAAGTTTGGGTAAGATCATAATTAGGCAGACTTCGTAGAGTATTTGAATCGACTAACATGGCAGAGAACGAAGTCAATCTAACTGCCCTGATGAGGGCTATTACCGAGATACAGCGGGCTGTAGAGCAGCAGACCCAAGCTCAAATTCAATGTCAGGTGCAGATACAAGCAATTCAAGCCCGTATGCTCGGTGCGAATGGGTAGCCAGACAATACGAACGAGAATGGAAAAAACTTTTGGGATGACAACTAGGGACTGAAGATACCGCAAGTCATAGTGGCACCTCGAGTGCCCCGCCCGATTGTGGCAGAAGAGAAAAATACTACCCTGTCTAAAGAATCTGCGCTAGCAGGAAAGATTGACCGGATGAAAAATGTGTTGAGAAAAGCCAAAGGAGTTGAGGAATATATGCTCGATGTAGGGGCTCTACCTGTTCCCAGATGGCAAATTGCCAGAAAAGTTCAAAATGCCGAATATGGAAAAATTTAACGGAACTACAGATCCCAGAATTCATCTCCGAATGTCTGTCGGCACCCTGTCGCCAATGGAAATTGATGACTAGCTGAAAGCCCAGCTCTTCCACCGATCTCTTTCTGGGATGGCCCAGAAATGGTTCCTCTCCCTTGATGTAGCTAAAACCAGAACTTGGAAAGACATTACAATGATTTTCATCAGCCAGTATAGTTACAATGTCCAACTGGACGTTACTACTCGAGAGCTTGAGACAACACGACAAGAGAATAGGGAGTCTTTTGTTGATTTCCTAACCCGCTGGAGGGGTAAGGCTGCAAAAATGATAAACTGGCCCTCCGAGAAAGAGCAAGTCAGGATCGTAGTAAACAATCTCCAGCCTCCCCTAAAACGCTATCTAATCACACAGCCTCTTTCCACATTCGAGCAGTTGTTTGATGTCGGAGTTCATATAGAGGATGCAATCCGGTCTGGGGACATTGAAAAAGTCAAGTCGAACCATAAGCCACTAAGGACCTTCCCCATAAACAACAAAAATCCATCCGCTGCTCGCTCGGGCGAGGTGAATCTTTTAAATCCTTCTTCTTCCACCCATCCAGCAAACAACTCTCAGCAGTCAAGCAATGGCCAACAACAACAAAAGTCGAGGAGGGTCTTTACCCCCCTCAATATTTCTTTATCCACCGCCCTGAATCGACTCGTCGAGAAGGGGCTCATCAAGCCATTGGACCCTATTCATGTCCCTGATCCACTTCCTCCGAGGTACAATGCCTCCCAATACTGTGCCTTCCACCAAGGTCACGGGCATTTAACTGACAAATGTATGAGGCTCCGCCATGAGATCTAAAATCTCATTGACAACAAAGTGATCCCTCCTCCATCAGCAACCCCAAAGCCGAACGTTACTACTAACCCATTGCCAAA